>OY365814.1:9818263-9970612 GCA_959347315.1 Bimastos eiseni
TCTCTCGCTCTTTCTCTCTCTCTCTCTCTTTCTCCTCTCTCTCTCTTTCTCTCTCTCTCTCTCTTTCTCTCGTCTTCTTTTCCTCTCTCTCTCTGTCTCTGTCTCTCTCTTTCTCTCTCTTTCTCTCTCTCTGTCTTTCTCCTCTCTGTCTTTCTCTCGCTCTCTTTCTCTCTCTCTCTCTTCTCTCTCACTCTCTCTCTCTCTCTTTCTCTCTCTCTCTTTCTCTCTCTCTCTCTCTCTCTCTCTCTCTTCTCTCTCTCTCTCTCTTTCTCTCTCTCTCTCTCTTTCTCTCTCTCTTTCTCTCTCTTTCTCTCTCACTTTCTCTCTCTCTCTCTCTTTCTCTCTCTCTCTCTTTCTCTCTCTCTCTCTTTGTCTCTCTCTCTCTTTGTCTCTCTCTCTCACTTTCTCTCTCTCTCTCTTTGTCTCTCTCTCTCTCTGTCTCTCTCACTCTGTCTCTCTCTCGCTCTCTCGCTCTTTCTCTCTTTTCTCTCTCTCTCACACACAAACACACACACGATCTCTCTCTTACTCGTTTTCTCTGTATAATGTATATATATATAATGTAATGTATGTGTGCCTGTGTGTAAATGTGTATGTGCAGATGTGTGTAGGTGCGTGTGTGGAAGTGTGACCATAACTACATGAATCTCGATGCAAGTTCAGAGAATCCGAATTGTCTTTGGAATCTTCACATGTTAGAAATCAGTTAGTATTTCCATTATTTTTACGGAAGGTCTCTAAACGGCGTAATTGTACATTGAATAGGTCTTTGTGTAGAAACTTCAGTTCTAAAATCATAGTCAATCCTAAAACCCTCACAGCTAAAGTATAAATTTTAGAAAGTTAAGAAAAGAGCAATAGCCATCAAAACTTTTCCAAGAAAAGGGTCGTAGGTGTGCAACCCAGTAACTTGAAAAGCTTATGCTAGTTTAAGTATTAAAGAAAACCACCTCACCTTAATGTATAAATAAAAGAGAATTATGGCGCTGAATGAGTTCTACAAGGCAGTTATAGAAGAAGACGAGGACAGTGAAATGAAATTGTTCAATTCAAAGTAGTGAAATAATATGAAATTTGTGCAGATAGCAACTTCAATAGCAAGGCGTAGTGCACGTATAATCGTATATCTATTATCTACGTTACCTACAATCATCCAAAGAGAATAAATCGTCTAGATTTCGTAAAGATCGAGGAACCGAGATGACATCCACATGTGCCAAACCCAAAAGGTGCAATACATGTAAACAAATCTGGACATTTGGAAACAGTCTGTCAGAAGCGGTGAAGTAAGATACTGCAGCTGCTCGTCCTGCTGCTGCTTACGTCATAAAAACAACAGGTACAATTAAAACGTACTGCGTCAGATGTTCTCAGACATATGCTTTCTGAGAAATACTTATGTCTAGAGTGCTCTAAGTTTTGCTGTAGCAGTCAAAACAGTAGCGACTGGAGAAAACAGGTAAAACCTGGAATAAGAACTAACACCGGTTACCACAGTTAAAACCGAACTGGAGTTGTAAATTATACGATTTACCAGCACTAATCAACAGACTAAGCAACCGCTTACCCTCTGTACCTCTTGTACCTCTGTCCATCGGCGCCCAGGGTACAAACACATGTTACTACTAGGCGGTACATGAACAAATACCAAAATCCAGACCAATCCGATGAGACTACACTAAATGTAAGAGGTGGTTGTAACAATAATTATTATGAGTTCCAAAAATGTACAGGTAGGTCTACAGGAGTGAGTCCTTCAGTCATCAGACATCATACTGTTATCTTCGAAGAAGGTATCAAACAAGGTGACCCTTATATAGGACGGTGGCCTTCGATGCATCCACTTCTTGATTGTCTGACAACCCTCTTCCATCCCTTTTCTCTGTCTGTTTCTGTCTGTCCCTGTCTGACTCTGTATGTCTCTGTCTGTTTCTGTCTTCTAATCTTACTGGAACAATTGACGCAGTTGAAGACGACATCAGTTTTCTAAAACCGTGCGCTACCATAACTGGTCTACAGCTGAATGCCTTCAATATATGAAGGCTGAATGCCTTCGATATCAGTAAAGCTTTTGATACGATGGATCATCGGTTGCTTTTACTTAAACTTGAAAACTTGGGCGTGCGTGGAGTGGCTCTTGAATGGTCCCGTAGTTATCTACAAAACAGGTACCAACAAGTGCAATGTAATGGTTTCTTGTCCACGTTAAAACTTGTTAGTTATGGAGTCCCACAGGGGTTAATCCTTGGCCCTTTGTTATTCCTCCTTTTCATAAATGATCTGCCCAATGCCTCCTCCTTACTAAATTTCTTCCTCTTTGCAGATGACACCAATATTTTTGCTTCACATGAATCTTATAAAAAATTATTCCAGCTCATGAATCAAGAATTGTCCCATGTGAATGACTGGTTTATTTCGAATAAGTTATCACTAAATATTTCTAAAACCAACTATATACTCTTTTGCTCACAACGTAAACGTTTACCCAATATAACTGAAGATTTGCTTATTAACAACATCCCCATACCCAAAGTTAAATCTGCTAAATTTCTTTCTATATATATTGATCAATCTCTCACATGGAATGACCATATTGTGAATATTTCACTAAAAATAGCAACAAATATAGGAATCTTGTCAAGAATTGCCTATTTGTTACCTGCAAACATCCGAACTAACTTATACTTCACTATGATTCATCCATACTTAACATACTGCAATCGAATTTGGGTATCTAACTACCAATCTAGACTAAATAGACTACACACTCTGCAAAGGAAGGCAATGCGCATGATCACTGGCCTGTCTTACCTCCACAACATAGACCACATTTTCAGTCAGCTTCTAATACCTAGGCTTGACCAAATAACACTTCTGCAGTTAAACGAGTTCATGTATAGGTACACCAACAATCAGTTGCCCCCTGTTTTCAGGAACTACTTTAACCTCACTTCCACTGTTAATCCTTACAGCCTACGCTCCTCTCAAAATTATAGACCTGTTTTTGGTAGGACCAATACAAGAAAATTTTCCATCAAGTGTGCTGGTCCAATTGCCTAGAATCAAACCCCTGTTGAAATACGTGGTGTTAGCAGCTACTATCTCTTCAAATCTAAACTTAAAGATTACCTGTTTTCTAATTTTGTGTGATAACATTTTCTGCGCTCTCTGTATGTCACTCTAGTTCTTTTAGTTAACTAGTGAAGTTAGTTTACTTTATGTTATCTTATGTTTATTTAACCTGCTGCCGTGAACTTTTAGTAAGGGTGGCCCTGCTAGCGGGACCAGTTAGTCCCTTTAGGGTTTATATTGCATCCCGATTGTACTCTTCCAATTTTGTTCTTCTGTTCAAAAATGATAATGGTTTATGCTTACGTTTGGTACAATAAAAAACACATGGTATGGTATGGTAATATAACCCCTCTGCTGATTGCACTTTGCCAGTGCCAGTCCCAAGCCTGGATAAAAGAGGAGGGCGACGCTAATGGTCATTGTTACCACACAGTGTCGTTAAACTGCAACTACCACCACCGCCTTGTGATGAGTAGGTTATGCTGAAGCAAAGAAGAACGAGTCCTTCGCCGAGACGACATTGCTCGGAGCACCGTTTCTGCAGGTCAGGCAGTAGTTCAAAAAGCCATTCAGAAGAAGATTAATGATCTGGAGAAAGTTACCGCAAAGCTCGAGAATCGAAACGTTACATTAACATGACTCATTCACTCCGTTGAGGAGCAGCTTCGTAGCTGTTGGACACGTTACAGAGTTATGAGAACAAGAGTGTGTATCTCAACATCCACATGAGCGACACTCAATGGATAGCAATGGGCATCTTTGTCTGTTAGAAACGGTGGTCTGGGCATTCATAGTGCTGATAATATTATGCCAGCAATTTCCACCTTTTTAGCATCAGCCGATGGCACGCGAAGCCTTCAGGACCGATCGACTGCCACGCGATGTTGATGTAACTTTCACAGATCCATTGGTAGATGAGGCTTCTAGTTCGTGACCAACGAGATCGAACGCACCTCCTCCTCCCAGCGATCAGAATGCTCACATATACACACATATTGGACAGCACGCTGACATCACGCAAACTTCAATGCCTATAAGAAAATGCTACTAATACCGCTGTTAACGTCCGACTGTTAACCGTGCAATCACCACAGTCAGTAGACTGGCTTCACGCACTTAACCAAGACAATAAAAGGATTACGAATGTCAGAGGTGTTAATATTAGTAGCTGGCATTCGGCTGGGCTCTGCGCTATGCGACAAAACGGGTCTAGGACATTACCCCCCGGTCATTGCCCCCCCCGGACATTACCCTCCGGACATTACCCCCTAGGACATTACCCCCCGGACATTACCCCCTATTCTGTTACATAATTAGAGCATGTGTGTGTATTTATGTATATGATTATGTATGCAATGCTGCATGCGTGCATACAGGCATGTAAGTATGTATGCGTGTATGTATGCACATAGGTATGCATGTATGTATGTACATAGGTATGTACATATGTATGTATGTATGTTGTATGTATAATAATAATAATAATAATGATAATAATAATAATAAAAACAATAATAATAATAATAATAATAATGACAATAAAGCCAATTTTTATGGCGCCGCATGTATGTATGTATACCTGTATGTATGTACACGTGTATACATGCATGTATGTGTCACGACTGGAGTTTTTTGCAAAGGTGCTAAAGAAATGCATCGGAACTCGGCTGCATGGAGGACAGTTAACAACGAATTGGAGGGAGGACGGCGGGGGCCATCTACCCTATACGCCGTCAGAGACTATCGAGATGCACTTAACGATCGACCGGCGTAAATTCACCGTAACGACGAGGACATCCATGCGAATCGCCACTAAGACTAAATTCGACACCAGAGGCTGAATCTAATCCCTTAGCTGTTCGTCCATGCATAGCGGTCACTTTAGCGACGAATCATCGACGAGAGTCCTCCAACCGCCAGGGCAGCGCTCGGAAATATGAGATCAACCGGTCTCAACTGGTTCCAGCGCCCAATGAACCGAGGGCAGAGAGGAAAGAGACGCCTAGGATATTAATGGGTCGACGGCAGAACAGGAATTTAATCCTCGAGGCCTATGATCTTCTTTGACGCTAAATAACTCTTTAATCTCAACGGACCTCTAAAACGCCGTTAACGGAGTGACTCGGCTTTAGTAGTAGAGGGGACATCCCACGAACAAGCGGCGAGGAGTGGGCAAGTGAGGGTCTAGGTGGACCAATGGGACAGCCAGATCGTAGTCCGCATCCCAGGAGCGATGGCGGAGGACGGGATTTATCTGCTGTAGCAAGTAGGGCTACAGCATAGAGTGTCTGGACTAAGAAAGACGTGGGAGGCCATCAACAACAGGGCGTAGAACGTGACGATCTTTAAGAACCAAGTCGACCTCTGTCCAGTTAATTTCTTAGCTACATGTAGATAATTAGTGGTATGTGTGGTATTAATATATTTCTTTAAACATCAAGATGCGTCGTTGTTCGTGTTTGGTGGATGAGAAAATGAACCGTCACGGATCGAGAACGATCGTGACAGTATGCATGCATGCATGTGTGTACACATGTATACATGTATGTATGTATACATGTATGTATGCATACATGTATGTGCGTACACATGTATGGTCATATACATGTATGTATGTATACGTGAATATATGTACATATGTATGTATATATGTATGTATGTATGTATGTATGTATGTATGAATGTATATATACGCTTTGGAAATATTGTGATGTCTGTCCTGGGGCTGATGTCCGGGGGGGGTAATGTCCTAGGGGTAATGTCTCCTAGGGGTAATGTCCGGGGGTAATGTCCGGGGGTAATGTCCGGGGGTAATGTCCGGGGGGTTAGCGTCTGGGGGTCATGTCCTGATACCGACAAAACACATACAAATGTCGTGCTATACAGTAGAATCCAATGGTCATCGTGAATTCGCTTGCATCAGTTACATTAGATAGACTCCTGTAATAACTTTTCACCATTCGTTTATACCGTGTTTATAATCATAGGCTACTGCGGCTGGTCAGTTTGAGGTTGAACGAAAATTATTATAATCATAGGAGCAGGAAAACAACAACAGTCTGCAATGATGAGCGATGTGATTTGACAAAGCTTTTCATCAGAGCAAAATTTCCCGCTACCAACGGGCGCAATGTCTTCGTCTGATCTGACAGTGGAGACAAGCCAGAAGGAGTGACCACTGACCACTATACTTTGGTGCTGAGGACGGTGCTTCTCGAGAGGTGCCACGGTGCAGGGTATAATTTGCAGATTAGCAAAAGTAAAAACGAGTTGAAACCGCAGGTGCAACAGCGAAAACATCAGCTCATAATATGGTACGCAAATATTCTAGAGTCTCAGTCACACCTTTTCGTCGCTGTTACAGTCGAAAGCACAGGCAGCTGGCAAATCAAGTCTCTGGAGTTTGTCAGTGTTATTATATAACATCCACGATTTCTGCAGCAACGGGTGACCTGCGTGAGACCAACCATCTGCTCCAGCGCTTATCAGTCGCTCTTCAACCGGAAACTCGGTTCTGGAAAGCTCGGATTGGGGAAACCGGAAATCAAGCGAGTCCTGGGCTGAAAAAGTGCATAGATTCCCAGTCATGTTTAGTACATGGGAAAAATGACGTTGAAGAGAGAATAATAAAATAATCATAATAATAAAATTAAAATAATATTGCTTATCAAATTCAAACTGACAAGTGCGCTGTAAGAATACAATGACATTGTAGCAACAATGATAACAGTTGTAAAAGAAGTCGGATTCGCTGCATGGCAGGCTGCAAGGCGAACATATGTCTTACTGCTCAGTCTACTAACGACGCCTAGCAAATGGAGGGCTGAGTCAGTCAGATGGGGCCTGCGGGTGTCGTACCTGCCTCCTCTGATCATCGTGTCAACGTCTGACCATTCGACCACTTACCCTCTCCAATCAATTGGCTGATAAAGAGTAATCATTGGCGGAGAATTAATCTTCCATAATTTGTTAAAAACCAATCTAAGTTAATCCAGTCTAGGGATTCAATTTGCTGTCAACAATTATTTTAAGAACCAAGTGGTGAAGGAGGAGAAACATTAGAGGACAGTGGGGAAAATAAAGAATTACAATGCATGGCTGCATTAAACACTGACCAACCTATAAATGCACTTCATGGACCACCGAGAAAGCACTCTAAGTCCTACTGCTCGAGAGCCAGTCGATCCGTTCAAATGGCAAAAGCTTCAGTTATATGCGCCAGAATAGAACGCTTGTAAGCCTAAGAAAAAATAAAGCAATAGTTGGTCTGTAGAAACCCTAAGACTTCAATAAAAAGAAACATGAGTCAAAATAAACGAAAACTGCGGGACATTAAGCACACAACAAATGAAGAAGAACCAAAACTGCATGAAAAAAATTCCACCAAACCCTCCATCCTGATTTATTGGAACTAAAGTTCCAACTGCCAACTCTTTGCATGTAGCATTCTATAAATTTCTATGATCATAATTAAGTACAAAGGACAATTTGCGTAAACTAACAATCGGTTCAGACGCATTTGAGCAGAAGTGAAGTTTCCAAATACGTCCGGTAGCAAATTCCGTTCTACAACCAACATTTTATTGTCTGTAGTGAATGTGCTGGAGATTTTGCAGACAAAGTGAACATGTACATTGACAGAAAGTGCAGAACATCATTCAAACTATGTAGCTGCAACGGAAGCCTCTCTTCAGCCGAGTGAACCTTGGCCAAATTGCTATGCATTATTCAACATCGACTAACACGTACTCAGAGTGTGTGTACCATGCAGTGCAACCACCCGGTTCTTTAATTGGTCGACATCGCCAAGAGATGGGAATTAACAGGAATTAGCCCGGAGGAATTAGCCCAGTGCTATGGCTGGGAATTTTGATCTGGGGATCAAATCATCTGTTCAAGAGTTGGTCTTCCTTCAGTCCTTAGTTGATTACATGGATCTTTGCAGAGACCGGATGCAGTGTTCTTGACTCTTGATCTATTGATGCTCTGAACGGACATTTTGCCAAACGACCCTCGACTTCCTCCATCGAGCATTGCCTTTGAACCGAAGGTTATCTTGGAAACAAACAGTCAATCAAACGACGCCTGTTACGGCCGCCTTGGGCTTGATTAGGGCCTATATATATGTATATATATATTATATATATATGTCAGTGTGTGGCTACTCTCATTAGGTTCTGGTGGCGTACGAAACATGGATGCTGTGCAGCGAGATCAATCGGTGACGATGTGATGTGATTTAGTGTTGTGCAATCAATTGTTTTATATGTTTGTTTGAACATTTGCTTAACTATGAACCACATCTTATTAGCATCTAAAATTGACTGTTAAGAGGATCTAGCTAGTGAGACGACCAAGCCTATTATAAAATTAAAGAGAGAGAGAAAGACAGAGACAGAGACAGAGAGACAGAGATAGAAACAGAGACAAAGACAGAGACAATGACAGAGACAGACAGAGACAGACAGAGACTGACAGACAGAAGAAAGTAAGAGATAGAGAAAGAGAAAGAGAGAGAGAGAGAGAGGAAAAAAGAAAGAGAAAAGAGAGAGAGAGACAGTGAAACAGATTAACAGGTTAGAATAATTTTTTAAGGATAGGGACAAACGTTCAACAACGGAGAACCGACGATAAAAAGTAATTTTCGTAAGCGAGTTGACCCAACATTGTTATTGGTCGAAGTTAATCCCTGATTCATTTCAAGTGATGTTAACTCGAAGCTGAGTAAGTAAGCTGAATAGATTTAATTATGACACCAAAGCATGTCGTTTTTCTATGCAAGAGACTATTAATGCTTTGATCAACTCACTTGTTGGCCCGATGATTATCACCGTTCGCCACCAGAAGCCAGAAGATCCTTTGCCTATGCGACGAACGAGGACAGAAGGAGACATCAGCAGCAGCAGCAGTCTTTGCTTCCAGCAATGACAGAACAATGGATAAAGCATCCTGCAGGGATTGTCTGACCAAGTAATTTAGAAAAGAACGAGATAAGAAGTTACGAAGCCATGATCAGATTATGACGAATAGATGCTGCTGATTGAATTGGACAGAGAGCCATATGATCCCCACATGTTAAGAGCTGACGCCATGATATAAGGAGTACCTGATCTCTGATGCCTTGATGATGATGATGATGATGATGATGATCATGATCATGATGACGATGATGATCATGCATTGATGATGATAATAATGATGACGATGACAATGACGATGATAATGATAATGATGATGATGATGATGATGATGATGATGATGATGATGGTGATGATGATGATGATGATGATGTCTGAATTATATCTGCAGCATATTATCATACTTATTTGCCAGTACAGATGTTGATATGCCGAGATTCTGAAGTCACTATATGCGTACGAAGCAGGTTGCGAAGCGTCATCTAGGGTCGTAGAATGTTTCCGTGATTGATGCTTTCGGACTGATCCAGTGACTCTGCCCCATCCTTGCATCACTGAATCAGAGATGTCGTGGTCGCAGTTGCCAGACTAAGCTACGACATCTTCTAGTCTACATACTTCTAAGAATAAAAATGGCTGACTGGTTACCGTGAAAAGGAGCCACGTACGGTTGATAAGACATGAAAGGATGCCATCTTGGTTGATCTAATTAATTAGCAGACACAAATGCAACTCGAAAGCCATCGATATTATTATTATTATTAAGAAGTCTTCAATGCCTCATTTCTCAGTTGACTTGTCAAGGTTACAACTAACTCCGTGCAAATAGAAACACATACCAACAAAACCACTGCATCTGAACTGGTTGATATATTGACTGACCGAATGACAGACTGAGAGAGACAGACTGAGAGAGACAGAGCCAGAGACACAGACCGAGAGAGACAGAGCCAGAGACACAGACCGAGAGAGACAGACCGAGAAACACAGACCGAGAGAGACAGAGCTAGAGAGGCAAACCAAAGAAACCGATCGACCGATCAAGTCTCTTGTTGCTTATGATTCGGTTGGCAGTTGATGCTTTGGGTTCATGGCTTTTAATTATATCTGATTATAGTCACGAAGGAATTAAAGTCAATTCGATGAGACGCATTGCGTTCCACTCGTCTTCATCAATTTATCTCGGGCTAACTGTGACGCTCCAGGATGTAGGTCATATGATACCCAGGCTCACCAACCTCATCCATTCGCTGAACCGTCTTTGGTCCTCCTCCTCCTCCTCTTCTTCTTCCTCTTTTTCCTCCTCCTTCTCTCCGTTTTTATTGTCAATAAAGATGACTCGAGATGACAGGAAGAACGAACGATGAAATGGATGGGAGTTGAATGGGAGAAATATGAGATTGGTGGCAAACAATCAACGTTAGATGTCGTAATTCAGGAATTCTGACGGAAAAGGAGGAATGGATATCGCAATGGTAATGATTATAAGCGCGGTTTATGGAGGAAATTGGAAGAGGAGACGACGGATGAGGATGCAGAGGAGATCCCTGTGTCGATCGTTGTCCAAGGAAACGGAGCAGAGGGGCGCCGTCGTCTTGCATATACCTGTCGCCAGTCGTGCTATCAATCAACCGGTGTTAGTCGATACCTGACGTCACATTCAGAAGCGACATTCCTCATCATGCCTGACGTAACATGCAAAAGTGACATCCCTCATGTTGTATGACGTCACATGCAATAGTGACATACATGCTTTTACACAAACAGTGGTATAATTCGGAACGGACAATTCGTGGCGGACAGCTGGCAGCGGACAATTAGAAGCGGATGGCTCAGAGTGGACAATTCGAAGCTGATTCTTCGAAACCAATATTTTGAATTATATGAATTTATGAAAATGTTTATTCGAAGTTGAGATACTATAAGATCGCATTATTATGCATAATAAACATAACACAATTGAAATGTTTAAAAAGTCATTTATTCTGAAACGTCTTTCTATGTGAATTATTCAATGAAATAACTTAATTTATGGTTACATCGACGCAAAGTAAGCTACGGTTTCCGAACTCTAAGACCATTGAATTCTTCCTCGTCATAGGAAAATCTTCGACTGCAGTCAGACTCTCGACTTTCGATCGATTGATGATATTCTCTTCTATTTGTAGTTTGACTAGTGTTCGCGGCAGAGTTCGAAGGGCGATTTGAGCTGATCGTGCAATGCAATGATCTATGCCAATTGTCCGTTCCGATATGTCCTCTCCGTATTGTTCTACTCTAAATTGTCCTACTCCAAATTGCTCTGCCTCGAATTGTTCTGCTGCAATTTGCTCTGCTCCAAATTGTTCTGCTTCGAATTGTTCTACTCCGAATTGTTCTTTTCCAAATTCCCCGGTTACAGACTATTGATGCCTTTAAAACAAACACTGCAGCTGATCTAACACCAACCAAGGATTGTTTTTGGGTTGTTTGTGTGAAAGTCGGAGTCGATGGACATTTTATTCTCCCTACTAAAGCCTTGTATTTCCCTTGTGGCTCATTTAGCCAGATGATCAAAGATTCTGAACATTTATCTGGCTACATATATCGTCTTGTGACCGTAGAGCGGTAACTGAATATTGAAAATATGAAACACAGGTCATTGGATTTGTCAAAACAATAGTCGTCACTGCGATCATAATAGTATTATAGTCATTATGACTACTATTACAGTATGCAAACACATATCTACACATATCAACACACACACACTTACACACACACCTACACACACGCACCAGCACACACCAACACCTACACACAAACCTAGACATACAAACAAACTCACAAACACGCGCGGAAATACACATACACAGAGAGCGAAGCAGAGAGAGAGACAGAGAGAGAGAAATCTAAACAGCTAGTTCTTCCAACTTTCCATAATACTCCAAAATTCTGCAACGACCAACAGTCATTGATGCAAAGCTGAAATGGAAAATATAAAAAAACGAATAATAATACACTGTCCGAAAATAAAGGGACCCATAATGATAATAGTATAGATCCGTTGATTTTTAAAATTCCAAAACCGTTTTAATCCTGACATAATTATCCACAAATCTGTAATTAATGAGTGTCCTGGTTAAAAGTGGTACGTCTTAGTACGTCTTTAAAATTACAAAGTAAATGCCTGTCAGGAATTTGATCAGCTGGTCATTGGTCAATGACGCATGCGTCTTGAAGCTCGTGTTGAGGCCGACGGCGGACACTTTGCTGTAGTCTAATATTTTTCAAAAACAAGAATAAATTTTAACTAAATTTATGACGGTTTATTGATAAAATTTGTAAAAGGTTGAAAATTCTGTCGATGAATTTAGGCCAGCCTTAAAACTTGAATTTCACCAACGATGACCAGACTACATGCAGTGTGCTTGCATTTTTTGAGTGACTGAATCGTGATGAGCATTCTTTATTGGGTTAAGAAAAGAACTAAGTAAGTTAGTAAGTGTATGAGGAGTATACATAGCACCAGCAAAGCACATCACTGGTACATGGCAAGCAAGCTTAATACATTCAAACAAAACATTAATTAAAACATCGACCTTACCAGTCGCCTATTCTTTTGAATAACGTTTTTTTATTTCAAACATTTCAAATCTTTGGTATACAGAAATAAAAGCCCTTGACACAAATAATAAATAAAGTATTTGGATGAACTACTTGCCGGATCCGGGTACGAACCGAATAGTAGAGGCAAATCTGGCCAGCGACAGGAGTACCATCCGTAGGCAAAGCATAGTTAACCTGCCACGTGCACAGCTACGGAGAACTATCTATAGTCAATGCAGAGTCCATAGAAGTATCCTTCATATAGCTTATCATCGCACTCTAGGTTATAACAATATATTTATTATTTAATAACTTCATTTGTGAAAAAATGTAAAACCTTGTAATCAAATTTGAAATATGGAGTTATCAACAACGTCTTTACTCTCTAATGTTTACCGGAAAGTGGGTGGAGCCAATTCAAGCAGGAAAATTACTGATTTGGTTGCCAACTGGAAAATGCAACCAAAAGAAAAGAAAATATATAAATTAACATCATTATTTTAAAGAAATACTAACTTCTTGTTTAATCAATCAATGACTTATAGGTAAGTCTGTTAGTCTTAAATTTATTTGATGAAAAAATATTATTTTATTAAAAAAGCTATTTTTAGCAATTTGCGGGTGTAATATTTGCCGAGGCGAATACTTCCGAATAGTCCAATATTCGGCCGAGGCGAATGTCCTAGGCGATTTCGGGTTATGCCCTAGTTTGAATGTGTGTTGGTATGTGTGTATGCGTTGTGAGTGTGTGTATATATGAATAAAATGGTCGCTTTCGGACATGTTAGAGTCCAAGCAGCATGGCACTTTGTGTTCACAATTTTTGCCTCAGAGAGGACGTAAACCGACCGACAGGAAAGAAAGAAACAGTAATTAGACAAAAAGAAAAGAAACAGAAACAGCTTCTTTTGGAAAGTGTTAAGAGGACTTTTAAAAATTTTTATTGGAATGTCTGTGTCTGTTTTATCACCTACATCATTCTGGCACCTCAATGTAATCAATGAGTTCAAGATACGATTCGATGGATAGTTGATCATGGTTTACCACTCCGTGACTTTGAGTAAATGAGATTATTTCATAGTACAAATGAAATAATTTATCATCAGAAAAATTGGGATTGCAGTATCATGCTGCTATGCACACTTAATAATAATTAATCACTAATTATGAGCAGGGACAGTACTTTGAACTGTGTATTTTAAATAAAGTAACGGAGTTGTAAATGTATGTAAACCAAAGTAATGTAGCTGTATTTTATTAAAATGATTAAGGACCTAGAATGAAATTTTAGGCCAACTCTGTCCAATTTAAGCACTGCTCAGTGTTAAATGTGCTTCAACAGTTCCATAAAAGCGTAACTGTAAATTATGGACAGTGTATTTTTAAATAAAATGCCGAATTTGTAAATGTAAATGAAAGTAACGGAGTTGTATTTTAATTAAAATATTTAAAAAAATAAAATGAAGTTTTGAGCCAACTCTGTCAAGTTAAGGCACTGCTCGTTATTGAGTTTGCTTCAGCTGTTCGTCAAAAATATCTGTAATTTTTTTAAAATTTGCATCATCGTTTTCAGTCAATTATTTATTTTCCAATTTGAGCGATGTTGTTAAAAATACCTTAATAGCTTTTTCTTGAAGTTGCGCTGTATATTTAATATATATATTGATATATATTTCTAAATGCAGTCACGATTAAATTTTATGAAGTTCGTGATAGCTAATCACACCAGCAGCAGCAGGATTCGTAATTGCACAGAGACTGAGCAATCGTAAGCGTCTCAACGACGAGATGCGCTTATTTATGCATGCGGTCGTTGCAACCCTAATTGCTAGGACTGACCCCGCTCTGGCCGAGGTGACCCCTTAACAACCGTTAGACGCAGTGCTGCAAAACCGACAGACAGTCGCCCTTAATGAAGGTATTCATGGCGCTGCTGGCATTCTGCCGCCTCGTTGGCTTTCATTCGTCTCGTATTCTCACATCCTTCGGTCCCTCTTCTCAACTTCTCCTCTTTCTCTGTCTTCGTCTTTTTCTTCCATCTTCTCTTCTCTGCTTCCATCTTCTGTCCATCTTCTCGTTATTTTTTTCTGCTTGGACGATGGCCAAAATATATCAGTCTTTCCTCAGATGAACATAATAGTCCTTTGTTTCTCTGCTAACATAACACATCCATACACGTTGCCAATCATCTCACCAGCCATCTGCATAATGCATTTTTTCTGGTCATATAATTATGGGCAGACAGGTGACCGACGTCTCTACGTATAATATCCCGCTGATGATGAAAAGGGGGCTGCTTCGTGTTTTGAAGCGCACTGGACGACGCACAGCGAATCGTCGTTTATCCACTTTCAATGCAACGAACGACAGATTTCATTATTGTTGTTAGAATTGGACAGAAATGAGGCAAGCGTGACAAAGTGAACAGATTAAGACAAAGAGAGGACAATAGGAAGGACTGGAATAAATAGCAGAGGAATCAACGCTATAGTCTCCATCCTTTGAGTTGCTTATCGCTTAACAATGATCTAGACAAGACATACAGAATCATAGAAACTATTCCATTCTCGAGTATTTTTTTTACAAATTTGCAATTATAATGCCATCACAAAATCGGCAGATTACTTAAGTTATCCTCTAAACCCTAGACCAGAGAGACAGACAGAGAGACAGAGAAAAAGAGATAGAGAAAGAGAGAGAGGAGGAAGAGAAAGACAGGCATACAGAGACAGACAGACAGAGGGAGAAAGAGCGACAGAGAGAGACAGAGGCAGAGAGAGTCAAGAGATGAAGGCATCAGGAGAATAGTGAGAAGCACAATAAGTAGCTGCAAAACAACTTTTCTTTTACTCACTGATCATTGTGATCACTGCGGCGGACTACATAGTTAACACTTCAAGCTTGAAGCTCTACAATCCGACAAACGAGCTTGTGCAGCTTTGGCTTAGGCTTGTTATTTAAAGCCATAAGAGTTGTCTTCCTAAACATTAATAGTCAAACAAATTAGGTCTACAGTTTGTTCAGAATGAATTGTTATTGTGCAGTGTTCATCGTCTGCAGAAACCCGGTTTAATCGTTTGGGCAATAGCTGCACTCTCTGAGCTTCTTTGATGTGTATCATTGTCTGTACGAGTATGTGTGTCTCAATGTCCGTTTATGTGCGTGTGCTTCATTAAAGATATCTTTATGCTACACAGGACTTGTTATTATAGGTCAATACATAGGAGGATAGTATACATTGGACTATGGACCGATGATAAATCGGAAGAAACCATTACTTTTGCTTGCATTCTGATCTTTTCGTCGCTATCTTTTGTAATTATCACTCTGTCATTCTGCGCATGCCATGAACACATTTCATTTCAGCCTTTATTATGTAGGTTATAATATATAGCAGTCACTGAAAACAGCGTAACTATACAAAGTGTAAAATAGCATATTGCGTTTTTAGCATTGCATGCATAAGAACTCATACTTTTGAGGGTTTGATGTCAGATGTGCTTAGAGCCTTGATTTAAATGTGACCTGTTATCGTGAACTTCGCTTTAATAGTCTTATCATTGCGCGTTAAGGTTTAATATCCATAGAAAATATGATGATCTTTTAAAGGACATCGTCAAACGAGAAAATCCCTTCAGCTGCTTTCATTTGGCTCAAGTTATCATTCTTTTAGCAGCCATTCACAATTAATCCATTGGGATATTCTGCCCATCAATCACGACTCACTGCTCTCGCCCTGCAGTATTCTTTGCCATCTGATGGTCGTATCACCACACGATGCTATCAACAGCCCTTCTCTTACAATTTATCCTCATGACTCTTAAGTAAGGTTTACCACTTTTA
The DNA here is from genome assembly GCA_959347315.1 of Bimastos eiseni. NCBI lineage: Eukaryota > Metazoa > Annelida > Clitellata > Crassiclitellata > Lumbricidae > Bimastos > Bimastos eiseni. Next base: position 9,834,685 of record OY365814.1, read on the forward strand.
TTCCAAATCTACTTTTTTTGAAATCTTCATACAACTTGAGTCTCATGATCTTACAAGGGCAGCTGTTGGTCGCATGCGTGACAATTGAAACAGACGGCAACATAAAAACCTCAGAGGGAACTGATCAGATATGCACCGTTAAAAGCATTTGCTGCGCCTGGCTCTGATGACCTACGGCTCAAATGGCTACTAACCGACAGACTATTATCGATGTTTAGAGTCACTCGCCGTCTTCTATAATTATTTCTTTTTATTGAAAAAACGCTCTTGGAAAGTCTCGCAAGGGCTGCCTAAAATTATTGCGCTACAATATTAGCATCTGCTTCGATATGGATATATAATTTTACTGAGTAGTTAGGAGGTGCTGTCTTAAACAGACAGTTCGTAAAATTGGTCTTTCTTGTCACACGCGTGCACGTCCTGTGTGTGTGTCTTCATCGCATCGTATCTAAAAATTAATGGAGCGCCTAGAGCAGTATATGGACCATTCAAAGGTGCTTCTCCAGGTCATGTCTGCGAAAGTCTCAAGGGAAGAAGCGCATTGAGAGCGAGCCCGGATGACGGGAAATCCCAGACGTTCGCTTAGCCCGTTGCAGAGATTGGTAGCCACTGGAAGAGGAGTTAGGGCTACCGGTCACGTCACAGAAATGCCAGGAATCGAGCAATACAGAAGGACAAAGAGACCCATCGATAGGTAGAGCGCAAAGGGCGAACAGATATCGTTAAGGTGTGGAGATCATGAGAAGGCACTTATAGTTTGATACTTAATGCAAGACTCCAGCCACATGAGTGGAAATGTGGGTTAGCCGCTTAAAACTGACTGAAGGGGAGAGGCGCAAATTGGGGAGACTCGTGAGAAGCGAGTTATGTTAGTCTATACTATAGCAAATACATCAGTCAGTATAGTAGAAGGTTGAGCTCAAGTAGTTGTTGCTTCACTTCAAACCAGATCAGTTTGGCCTTGATTGACTGAACATCATAACTCTAACTGCGCAATTACGAGGGTGAGAGTGCATGCGCTGTGTCTGCGATACTCTCTTCCTCCAATTCCTTTGTCCTAAAATCCTCCCTTGCTTGCCCAATCCACCATTAACCGACTGGAAATGTAACTCCAGCTCTAACTTTATCAGACACTGTCTTAAAGTCAATAATAATAATAATAATAATTATTATTATTATTATTTCGACAACTACCGGTGACACCCGAGAGACAAACTTCCTTTTCCAGAACTTGTCGGCATTGATCCAACGTTTCAATGCGGTGGCTTTTCAGGGCACCATGTCAAGATTACAGTCCACTGACAAGCGGCGACCCAGATAGCATGATGACAGATCCGTTGGCAATGCCAATGATGAAAAATAATAATAATAATAATAATAATAATAATAATAATTACAATGAGAACAATAAAGTGTAAACTGTAATTACTTTATTAGAACGAGCATTCAGAATAACATTTGATTTTTTAATAACTTTGGACAACAGTTTCCGTTGTGTTATAATAATAATAATAATAATAATAATAATTAATATGACGTCAGCCGTCGCTGTAGGTGGCAAATTTTAAACGTCCCACTTTTAAATTAAAAATACTACGGATCGCGTTATCGTCAGCGTTGGATTTTTACATCTTCTAACGGAATTTCGTCTCGTGACCCGATGGATTTTTCAACTACAGCTGATCAGCTAAGTCTTCAATAATATTGGGTTTTTAAACTTTATTTTCAACACCAACATTGGCCGCAGTTTTAAATAATTACGCCGATGGCCGTGTGCCATGTTTAAAGACCGACTGCGTCACAGTCGTCAATGGCAACGCAACGTTTATTTTTTAAATGGCGGCGCAACTGTAAACAAACTGAACTGAATCTCTAGAAATCAAACCAGAAGATTAAAACAATATCACTGTTTCCCAAATTCTCAAATGAATCAAAATCACAAGTTAGCACATCGCACAATCACTAAGGGAACGGATTCACCGACCCTGATAGGGACATTTGAACTTAAACAGAAGAAGGCACAAGGGACATGCAATGTATGTCATTCAGTTCGCCAACTCCATAACAAGGACGGCATGGTCCACCAACACGGGCCCAGGGTCAATCCATGTCCGGGTTCGAATAAGCCGCCCTTATCTTCAGGATTCCCTTTGGCACCTTTTGGCTCGGTGACCGTCGCGACAAATGCGAATCCCGAACAAATCACGACTGACGAAGAACGGACGACCGATGCCGCCCCTAATTCGGACCCGAGACCTGTCAGGTCAATGCGACACCCTTGCCTCTCACGAGGTCTTCTCAGGCATTTTCCCAAAGGAGCTAGATCAGGAGCTGGCCGCCTTCTAACCGACATTATGGAGTCCATTTTGGCGGACCCTACGAACCTCGCAGGATGGCGGCGCCTCCTCGCCTTTGGTGCGGGAACTTTGGAAACTCCTTTGAGGGGCGGCCGACGCCGCAATCTTACGTCCATCGTCAAGAAGCGCATTGCAGATTTTTATGACGGATGGCTGACTTTGGCCGACACTATCTTCCAACCAGACGCTGACACCCGCGAAGGGCAGAGGCCTACGGGCTCGAATGGAAGACAGGCACTGGCGGCGGCGGTAGCCGCAAAACTGGAGGATGGAAACATTAGTGCGGCAGCTCGCATACTTTGTTCTGGCGACACCCCAGCGCCGATTAATGAAGAGACACTGGAACTTCTATGCCAAAAACATCCTGCCCCGCCGCGTGACCGCCCAGCCATCCTTCGATCGACCTCAAGCGCACCCTTCCAGGCGACAGAGCAGGAGATTCGCACAATGATGCGCTCTTTCCCGATGGGGTCGTCCGGCGGCCCTGATGGGCTGCGCCCCCAACACGTGGCGGAACTGATTGGAGATCCAGACGCGGGACCTGGGCTGCTGAGAGCGACGACTGCTCTTATCAATCTACTACTGGCCGGCATCTGCCCTCAAGAGGTACGGCCCATCTTATTCGGAGGTACTCTTTTCGCCCTCCGTAAAAGCTGTGGTGGTCTTAGACCAATAGCCATTGGATACGTGTGGCGTCGACTCGCATCTAAATGCGCCAACGCATACGCCGTCCCACGTGTCACGCCGTACCTAACCCATAAACAACTGGGGGTTGGCGTTCCCGGAGGCTGCGAGGCGGCAACCCACGCCGCTAGACGATTCCTGACCAGCATGGACACGAATTCAATAATGGTGAAGCTTGACATTTCGAACGCTTTCAATAGCTTGCACCGAGATTTCATGCTCGCATCAGTGGACGAACTCATTCCTGATTTATCCGCATATTGCCATCTTGCCTACGCCGAGGCGACATCTCTGAAATTCGGGAGATTCACGATACAATCGCAAGAAGGTTCGCAACAGGGCGATCCCTTGGGACCTCTCCTTTTCTGCCTACCGCTACAGCCGATCCTTAACCACCTGCTTTCACCATTGGCCTTTGGATACCTCGACGACCTCACCTTGGGCGGAGATCCTAAGGTGGTGGAGGCGGATGTTAACTCGATCGAAGAGGGATGTCTGCAACTAGGCCTCACGCTCAACCGCAAAAAATGCGAACTCATATCTTCTGACGCCCATATCAACGACGTTAGTCAAGGCTTCCTAGGACAGTTCGCCCGAGTCAATGCATCTTCGGCCGTGCTCCTAGGGGCTCCGCTTTCCACGACGGATGCTCTGCTTTCAGCCATCGATACCTGTGTGGCCGACCTCGGAATTGCCCTCGACAGGTTGCAACTAATCGCTAGACAAGACGCTCTACTGATCCTTAGACATTCGATCGGCTCGCCTAAACTCATGCATTTATTGAGATGCACCCCTTGCCACGACCACCCGCGTCTATGGGCTTACGATGACCTACTGCGAGGAGGGATCGAGCGAATCTTCAACATTTCGATGACCGATGACCAATGGGGTCAGGCCACTCTCCCGATCAGGATGGGAGGACTGGGAATTAGGAGGGCGTCCTCGCTGGCACTTCCCGCCTTTTTGGCTTCAGCCGCGGGCACTCTCCAGATCCAGTCCCTCATCTTAGAATCAGCAGCGGTGAAATCGGACTCGGCATGCGACTCGGCGATGTCTACCTGGCTTCAACTTACCGAAGCTTCTGCCCCGACGACGCCAGGCCATAAACATGCCCACTTTGACAGACCGCTGTTAAACGCGGTTCTGTCTGCACTAGAAGAAAAGCTACAGGATCCCTACGACCAGGCGAGACTAAGGGCCTTGCAGTCACCACACGCCTCGGACTGGCTATACGCTCTCCCGCTCGTTTCTCGCGATCTCAGACTGGAGGACGATACCGTGAGGGTGGCGGTCGGCCTACGTTTAGGGGTGGCCATCTGTGAGCCGCACATCTGCGCATGCGGCGCCTTCGTCTCTGCCAGAGGCGCACATGGCCTGTCCTGTTCATTGAGTTTTGGCCGTCAAGCAAGACACTGTAATATCAACGACCTTATCCATCGCAGTCTCAACAGAGCCGGTATTCCAGCAGTCAAGGAACCGTCAGGTCTTTCCAGATTAGATGGAAAGAGACCGGACGGGCAGACCCTGATACCGTGGAGTGGGGGGCGGACCTTACTTTGGGACGCAACTGTGGTGGACACAGTGGCCGCTTCTAATATCCCCGAAACAGCTTCCATAGCTGGAGGAGCGGCGGAGATAGCAGCCACAAGAAAACACACAAAATATTCTGAGCTAGAGAAGAAATACACTTTTGTTCCAATCGCTATAGAAACCTTCGGTCCCCTCAATAGTGAGGGCCTCGCCTTTCTGTCTGAGACTGGACGCCGACTTTCGACAACTACCGGTGACACCCGAGAGACAAACTTCCTTTTCCAGAACTTGTCGGCATTGATCCAACGTTTCAATGCGGTGGCGTTTCAGGGCACCATGTCAAGATTACAGTTACTGACAAGCGGCGACCCAGATAGCATGATAACAGATCCGTTGGCAATGCCAATGATGAATAATAATAATAATAATAACAATAATAATAATAATAATAATAATAATAATAATAATAATAATAATAATACAATATAACAAAATAATAAAAATAACAATAGTAATAATAATGATGATGATGATAATAATAATAATAATAATAACAATACCACTTTGCTCACGCTGCCTATTCAAACCGTCCACTGTTGCGCTATGGTTCAAACACAATTCGATCCGAAGAAGGAACGCAGCAAGGCGATCCTTTGGGACCTCTGGAATTCTGTCTTGTGCTGCAACCGATTCTCATGAAGCTTCGTTCGGATCTGCGTATCGGATATCTGGATGACCTGACATTGGGAGGTAACAAGGAAACAGTGGCCGACGACGTTCAATTAATCGAGCAGGAATCAAAGAATCTGGGATTGCTATTGAACCGCAGCAAATGCGAAATCGCGTGTCACAACACCCAGATGCCGAACAATGACCCTGCGTTCCAAGAGTTCACGAGCATAGCCCTCGAGGACATGATCCTGTTGGGTGCACCTCTGATTCCAGGTCCAGCTGTGAACATGGTCGTTAATTCAAAGGCCAATGACCTCGAGAGGGCAATCGGGAGATTGTCCTTGCTTTATACACATGACGCTCTGGTTCTGCTGAGAAACAGTCTAAGTGTACCGAAGCTCTTGTACAGTCTGCGCACAGCCGTCTGCGCTGATTGCCCGGGCTTGGCTCGGTTTGATCAACTGCTGAGAGAAGGACTGTCAACCATTTTAAATGTGGACCTTGACAATGACCGCTGGATCCAGGCTTCTTTGCCGGTGAGAGATGGTGGTCTGGGAGTTCGTTGTGCATCTACGCTGGCACTTTCTGCCTTTCTGGCTTCTGCTGCTAGTACAAGCGAACTCCAGGCATGCATCCTACCAACAGAGTCTGCTGAGGAACCATATGAACTTGCGAGTTCAGCACTCAACGCTTGGAAGACCCTGACAGATGCAGAACCACCAACAGGAGCAGCGAGTCATCGCCAGAAAGAATGGGACCTCCGATTCACAGACAAGGCATGGAAAGGTCTGCTGGATTCCCATAACAATCCATGCGACCGTGCTCGCCTGCTGGCCTCACGAGCACCTCATTCTGGAGACTGGATGCTAGCGCCCCCTGTGACTGCCCTAGGCCTGCGCCTCTCAAACGAGGATGTACGACTGGCAGCCGGGTTGAGGCTAGGAACGACGCTCTGCGAGCCACATTTGTGTCACCAATGTCAAGAGAGCGTCGACGCAAAAGGGCTCCATGGACTAATTTGTAGAAGAGGCAGCGGAAAACATCAACGACATAGCATGTTGAACGATGTCATCTGGAGAGCTCTTGGCAGGGCGAAGATTCCAGCGCAAAAGGAACCTCTCGGCTTGGTAAGAGAAGATAGAAAGCGACCGGACAGCGTCACGCTCATTCCTTGGACACGTGGTCGATGTCTGGCATGGGATGTGACAGTGCCCGACACCTACGCCAAGTCACATCTTGCCGACACATCTATCAGAGCTGGCGAAGCAGCCGAACGCGCAGCTAAGACGAAGAGGGCCAAGTATTCCACCATAACCAACACCCACGACTTCGTAGCCCTCTCCTTGGAATCCGGCGGCGCTTGGAGCAGTGAAGGACTGGAGTTCATTTCAGAGTTGGGTAGTCGAACGAGTGCTGCAACCCACGATCCAATGGAGACGTCATTTCTGTTCCAACGTATCTCAGTTGTTCTTCAGCGTGGGAACGCAGTCTGCCTCTTCGGGACATTGCCAACACTCACTTAGCTCATCATGGGCGATAATTGCATAATGTGAAACATATATAATAGTAATAATAATAATAATAATATTAATAATAATAATAATTATAACAATAATTATAGTATTAATAATAATAATAATAATAATAATAATAATAATAATAAATAATAATAATAAATAATACATTCAAGAAGGTGTAGTAGTTATTGTTGTAATAATCTCTGATTTATGGTAATAATAATAATAATAATAATAATAATAATAATAATAATAAGGCCAAAGCTTCCTTTCAGAACTGGGACACAGACTGAGCGCCGTCACAGGGGAGCAGAGGGTCGTATGCCAGCGTAGGAATGAGTCGGACAGCAGAAGCCGCACAAGTATCCGGACGACTTTTCTCTACCAGCGCATCTCGATGATTATTCAACGCTACAACGCAGTTGCTTTCAAGGGAACTTTCGCTGCTCAGGAGTCCAACGATAATAATAATAATAATAATAATAATAATAATAATTATTATTATTATTACTATTATTATTATTATTATTATTATTATTATTATTATTATACACGTTTATTTATTCGTAAACCATCAAACATAAATACAGATTCGTTAGTTTAAAAAAAAAATAATAATAATAAAAATAATAACGCCGACTTATGTAAATGCGGCCATACCACAGCAAGGGCGCCTTACAAAGCTCCAGAGAAGTCAGTCGACAGAATAGGCCTTAGTGAACAAGTAAGATTTAAACTCGGTTTTGAAGGACTCTACTGAGTCGGTCAGTCTAATAGCAGACGGAAGACTATTCCAGCACCGCGGACCAGCGACCGAGAAAGCGCGGTCTCCAAACCCCGTCTTCATCTTCCGTACATAGAGGTCAGTCTTTCCGGTGGATCTGGGTCGTATGCCAGCGGAGGAGTGAGTCTGACAGCAGAAGCCGCACAAGTATCCGAGGCCGATCTGTGGATCGATCCGAAGACGAGCGAGCACTGTGCTGCTACATTTATATAGCACATTTTCTACTCTCGGATAGTGCGAGGCCCACTCGGTTTCTCTTCCTAATAAATTATGGCCAAACACACGGTCAAATTTCGGTCCAAACAGTACGATATATAATGTTGCTAGGAATGAATAAGCCGCAGCTGACGGATGTAAAATCATAGGAACTAACGATAAAATGCAGTTCTAAACAGTCACATTTGGAAATGGAAATATCTATAGATCCGTCAGAATATACGAGACATAATTCAGGTTATATGAATCGTTACCGTCCGGATAAATTGGTCAAAATGGACCTGGCTTTTGTGCAGTTTTCTTTTCTTAGCAGTTCTTCGGCTGTAGCTGTTGCTTCCTCTTTCTTCACTTAACGAAGAAATGTCTCTTGGATTCCACGATGGAAGACAGTTCAATGGCTGTTGCAAAGACTGACATCAATCTATTTAGCGTAAAAGCCTCTTAGATCAACAGCGTCTTCAAGTCAAATGAGTTGCTGTCGTTGTCGCGTTGTGAATAGATAAAACATAAAACCTCTTCGTTCGTAAATAAATTATTCCAATCTGCAGAACTGAATCCTTATACATAAACATTATAAAATCTAATGCATTGGAAAGCCTTGTTTAATCGTCCCTGCGGCCGTCGTTGTGGCGTTTGAATTGAAGAAGGAACTAATATTTTGGCATAATATATGGAACGCGTCTCAATTAAGGCCTGGGCTACACCAGGAGGATCCTGACTCCCGCGAGGCTGGTGACTTCAACGTCATCTTAAAGTAGGACTGTAAATCATCATCAGTGACAATTATTATAAAAACCTAACCTGAACACCTGAAACCTCTGCAAATAGTTAAAATATGACGACATTGACAAACTGCACAATTAAATAAGTAGAATGTGATTCAAGACATTTCAAAAAGTATAAATAGATTCTAAACAGCAAGCGGCGACTACTAAAATAGTAAAATTCAATTTAGACAACATAACGAACATTTATTTTAAAAGCATTAATTGGCTAAAATTTTTAGCTATCAGACTAATAAAAACACAAATATCGATGACAATGACATAATATGAATTCTCTTTCATATAACGTTATAAACAGATGTTAAACAAGAAGCCTCCAATGAAAAATTGGTATAATAAAAAAAATTGTTTTAAGCTTATTGTTCACACTGAAAGCATTACTGCTTAACGTAAACATAGCCGTTTAACGCAACTTTGTTCTTTTCACGTATAGTAGCTACAGTTGCCACCTCCATCTCTTCGGATTTTTCGTATAATATTTTTCTTGCCATTTCATGTCAGCTTATATAGCCACACCCATGCTAAATATTAAAACTGTGTTAAATATTTACCTAAGGCACCCAAATAAAACACATTTGATTAATTAACGTTGTTCACCAATCAATTAATTAAGCAGTACAAACATGCACGATCACCTACTCCTCTAATATACTATATAAAATTGGAAAGTGTGTTTGTAATCTTGTTCCAAAAAATCTTTTCATCAATTCGTAAACCGTAACACATCATTAAACGAATGAACGATTCTGACAAAAACTCTATTATGTTCTACTAGCTGTAAACCCGTGAAAAATCACGGGTCGGATAATATTTTAGTTCACGATTCAACTGCAACTGGCACTGCACTGTTCGTTCTAGCTATTAACCCGTGAATAATCACGTTTTATATTTGATTTTAACGTTGCTACAGTAGTGGTGAAGACACTTTGACACAGAGCTAAAATAGGCCTACACATTAATTTAACGAAACGGTCGACGAACTGTGCGTCACCTACTGAAACACTTCAAATTCGCAGGGGTCAATACTAAAATATGAAAAAATTACACATTACCCATTAAGTTTTCGTTTAGTTTGAATAATTGCAAATATAGGCCTACACGATAAATTTAACCGTAATAACTGCATATATAGTTACGTATACGTGAATATAAAATTGTGAAACGCGAATCGAAGGCTCGTTTACAGTGACTTTTTCGATCCATTTTGAGGTCAATTTCTGTCAAATCACGCGCTTTTGCGCGGCAAAATCTAGGTCAACTTCAAATATTTAGGTCAAATTCTGTCCAACCACGCGTCATAGATTCAACTTCTGTCCACTCACGCGCCATAGAAGTGACCGACAAAGCACGTGACTTTGGTAATTATATAGATAGATTAAATATATTCTTGAGCGCCTCTGAGTAGATTTCTTGAAGAGGCGACTCTTTCAAAGAAAACACTATGAGATACAAATATATTCTTTCAGAGAAAACAATATGACATATAGATCTATGTATGTACATATGCATACATACATGTGCAATTGTGCATGTACGTATAATGAATACATATAAGCTTGAGCATTTGCTGAGTTGGTTAACCGAGCGGTTTGTCATCGGTTTCTGTCACAAATTTCTGTCGGTTTCGCCGTACGAAGCAAGCATTCGTTGGCTCCTACTAGAAAGATGCAACCTTGCTGCTTCCTCCCCTCCCCCTTCTCTTCGTGCTGCATTTCCCCTTCCCAACCTCTGGTTCCGACGACAGATTGAACGCGCTTTCTAAATATATCATCTGGCAGAACGCAAGAGCTGCCAACACACTACCAGTATTGCAAACATGCCTCAATATCACGGACAACTGTACAGGGTACAGACTCAACTGAGGCAAGTATACACTGCCATGTATTCACCACAAGAGAGTTCTATAACTAACCATAGTCAACACCCCATACATCACATGCATGCACATAATTAATCATCAGCCGCTAACAGTTGTCAAAATTGAGATACTGTTATAAGGAATAAATTATTCAACGCCCTCTATGTCACTCTTTTCGCTGGATTCACATCATCATCATCATCGTCATCGTCATCGTCATCGTCATCGTCATCGTCATCGTCTTCGTCGTCGTCGTCTTCGTCGTTTTCGTCTTCGTCGCCGTCGTCGTCGTCGTCATAACCATCGTTATCGTCATCGTCGTCGTCGTCAAAAAAAATAACAACACAAATATCGATAAAAGCAACACTAAAAGCAGAAAATAAATGAGTCATATGAGGTAATTTTAATATAACTCTTAAGATAATCGCTAAGTAAGTTCTCTGTAACCAGATCTAAGAAAACTCTGATGTGTGTTTTGATCCAAATGGACTTCATTTGGGTTTCCTATTCCGTCAATCGGATGCTGACATCAGCTAACAACTACAGCAACAACTACAGCTGCAGCAACCAAAACTACGTGTACAGCAACAGCTACGGCAGCAACAGGTTATCAGCTGGTTCGGAAATCGTAAATACTGGCAAAATTTGAAGAAAAGGGAACGGAGAGTAGACAAAAGTAGAGTGATATTCTAAAGGCTGGCTCTTTGACTATGTTTTGATACTGTTCTATATCTGTGGCTTCGTAAGTCTCTTGTCAGTTTGTTTGTTTGCTTTGTCAGGAGTGTCTTTGTGTAATTGTCTCTATAGACCTCCATGCTCAATAGATGTACTAAAATAGATCGATATTCTACTGGCTGCCTCTTTTTCCTGTGCTTTGATATTGTTCCATATCTGTAGCTTCGTCTCTTGTCTGTTTGTTCATCTTGCTGTCTATGCATGGCTGTCTCTACGGACCTCAGTAGATGTTCATAAACATTGTGATACAATTATTGAGAGGCTTCGACTGACGACTTCGAGCACAGATACGCAGCGAACACCTTTACGTCTGCAGCGTAGAATGCATTATGTGTAATAGCATTATTATTATAGATCGGTGGACGTGGCATCGGAAATCGAGTCGAGGAGGAGGAGGAGAAAGAGGAGGAGAAGAAGAAGGAGGATCAAGAAGATGAGGAGAAAGAGGAGGCAGCCCTAGACCCAGCAGTGGCAGCAGCCGAAGCGTTGCTTTCAGGCTGTGATTCTCGTTTGCCTCTCGCATGTAGCGTAGTACTGGCATCGCGAAATTGTTAAGAAGAGCGACATGACACAAAGAGAGGGAAAAAATCGCAGAAGAAGAAGATACTCAAAGACGCAGAAGAGAAGAGAAGGAGGAAACTAACGAAGCGAAAGGAGGAGAGCAGGCGATGGGAGAGGTGGAAGAGGATGAAAGGAGGAGAGCAGGCGATGGGAGAGGTGGAAGAGGATGAAAGGAGGAGAGCAGGCGATGGGAGAGGTGGAAGAGGATGAAAGGAGGAGAGCAGGCGATGGGAGAGGTGGAAGAGGATGAAAGGAGATGCATTAATAGAGATGAGAAGAGAGCGACGTGCAGTAAGACGAAGAATCGTGCAAGAAAGAGAGAAGGAGGTGTGCGCCGAGGACGTTGCCTCCGGCGTTTAAAGACCCATGGCTTTACGAGGAGCTGTTGAAAACTAACAGCAACTATTTGCGTCTGTTCAACAAGCCGGATGTATACCTTCTTCAGCCACACATTAACCGTGATGGGCGAGCTGCAGAGACCAACACTGGCAGGATGGCGGAAGTCTCTGCAGACCAGATGATGATGACACAAAACCGCTATTCCTTGGTCGCGAAGACAGTGTGTCTTCGCGACCAAGGAATAGCGGTTTTGTGTCATTGAGAAAGCCAAATGGAACGTGTATGAAAGGGTCGCTAGGCACCTTACTCACGAACAAGTCATTCACACGCTGCTTGTAACGTTTCATTGATGCCTTCATGAATTGTCTCCTGATTATATATCTACAGGCGAGGACAACGCGATGACCTTGTTTTAGTCAGAAGCGATTTCGGTTGATACCGTCGGTTCGTTCAGCCATATATATAGCTTCATCTTCTGGACCGGATATCATGAGACGAGCTGCATTCTGCTTCACTGTTTGTCTCTCGCTATGTATCTCTGGGTCTCTCTGTCTATCTCTGTCTGTCTGTCTCTAACTCTTTGACAGGCATCTCGACACTGATATCACCTTTCTCTGTCCGATCAAATAGTAATTCGGACAGGTCTTTCAATAAGAACTTTTTTATGTGTGCTGCTATTCGTGTAAAAACTATAAAAAATTGCAATGAAATATTTTCAATTCTTCCTTTCTGATTTTAGTATTGGGAATAAGTTTAATGGCAATCCAGATGCTCTTGTATATATTAATGTCAACATTATTACTGTCGCAAATTCGCTCGGAAAGACGCTGAAGGCTACGTTTATACTATCGTTGCATTTGAGTTGTTTGCTACGAAAATGCTTCGGGTATTCATTGAGAATGCGACCGAATTCGCTTCTGTGATGATTCGTGACTTAAGCGCTTAGTTTTATTGATTTTAATAGCACCTATGATCATCACCGCATGCAAGGCAATCGATACTTTGGTGGTAAAAAAGTAAGTAAGTAAGTAAGTATATTCTTTATTGAACCAACTGCTTATCCGTACTATGGTGTACAAAACATTTTAAAGTACAATATTCTAATGAAACAATTGAAAAATAATTACCTCTCTAGATTGTCTGCAACATACATGCAGTTGTGGAGATTAGCAGATCTTTTAAATAGCAATACATTAATTTTAATAATACAACATTCTCATTAAAAAGGATTTTCGCTCTAGATCGTCTGCCTGTAGAATTTCACGATCAAGTGGGCGCGGACGTAGGGAGTGGACGGTCGCCTTTACAGGAGGAAGGAACCGGTGCAGCACGTGACCTGGGTTCTCCAGTATCGCTTTGAATAGATCCGTATCGACCAACCGGATCAAATGTTCGAAAAGAGAAACATTATCTGGCAGATAGCGTTGGTGAATCAATCTGTTCATCACTGACTGTATTCGGGCACGCTCCTGCTGCCCCACGTACCCCCACCAGGCCGGGGCCGCATACAGCATGCGGACCATTGTAGTCAAACACACCACGTCAAAAAGCAATAGTCCTCCTGAGAGGCCATGCAACACCATTATACGCAAATAATTGCCTTGCCTGACAACATATTGTATTTATATGAGGTTCAAAACGGAGATTTTCAGTCATGGTGACCCCCAGGATAACCTTACTTTAGACCCTTGGGAGTCCTGACGTCTCCAATGGGTCTTCTCCTCGACCTTCCCGCCCCCGAGGACGTTGTATAATCATCTCTTGTGTCTTTTTTATATTTAGTCGTAGGTTGCATTTGGCAGCCCACTCAGACACATGATTTAGTTCAATCTCAATCGTGTCTTTGTTGGAACCAGGAGTCAACAGGTATGTGTCGTCAGCATACTTGACCAGTCTATTTGCAGGATGGACAGTTTTTAATCTGGATATGACCGTATTGAAGTGTAAAGGGCCGAGTTCAGAACCCTGGACAATGCGGGCATTAATACGAATGATTGCCGAGACGATGCCATTGTATTTGGTTCCGTGGTTGCGATTGATAAGAAAGTTAATGATCCAGTTGTATATACTATCCGGAATGGACAACTCAGCCAACCGCTCTGCGGGATATGCGTGTCCGATCGTGCCAAAGGCTTTTGAAAAGTCGAAGGCTATCAAATGGACATATTGGTTGTCATGAAGGAGTTCTTGTAGGTTGTTGGTCAAGGCTATGAAGGCTGCAGTGGTTGAACCCGATGGACGAAAGGCAAATTGATCCTCAAATTCCTGGTTGGATTGCGGCTGTGTCAGCAATGGATGGAAAAAACGGTATACGATGAACTTTTCTAGAAGACGACTGAGGATGGAGGTAACCGATATAGGTCGAAAGTCGGCTTCTTCTGAAGGGTGAGCGATTTTTGCAACTGGCGTGATTTACTAGTCTTCCACTGTGGCGGAACAAAGGAGGAGATTATTGACATGTTAAAAAGTTTGGCGACAGGTTCTGCAAGTATAGGGTACACCCTCTTGAGAAGCCATGCTGTCAGACCATCAGGACCAGCAGCTGTGCTTTCGACCTTTAGGTGGTGAAATAATCAATATATTCCATTGTTTCGTCCGCAACAGTTGATTTCAGGCGAGGAGCAACATAATGTTCATCGTTAGAGATGGAGCCATAGTGTATATTTAAGGATTCTGCCGTGACGTGGCAGTCTGGATGCGCTGTATCCTCCACCTCGAAGCCGATTAACATCCTTCCACAATTCACGGGACCCCCGCTTATCCCTTTCAAATGTGGTAGTGTTATATCGTATGATTATTCTGTTTAACCTTTCGGACAGGCAGGAGGCAGCTTCTATACGCTTTTTGTTTAGCAATCTCTTCCGCCTCCGTAACAGGTGTTTGACGATTGGTGTCATAAAGGGTGGGTCCCTCTCCTTTATTATAATGCTTTTAATTGGAAAGTAATGATCACAGACGTTGTAGCAAATGTGTAGAAGGCCTCAAAGACTTCAGCAGGAGAGGGGCACTTGGTTATAAAAGTTCAGCTCTGCTCCATCAGATGGGACTGAAGGGAGGCAAACTGGCTAGGTGTGCGAGGGCGGAAAAGCAATGTTTGTCTATCCTGCGTCCGCGGTCCAGAGTCTACGTCTGCCTCTGAAGGAGAAGAGGTGGCAAAAATGGCAGAATGTTTTGTCTTCAATGTTGATTTGACAGCGATGCAGGATGCAATGATGCGCAGATACGATCAAGAGAGTGGCCCTCGTGCGTGGATCCCTCAAACTCAACAGACAGTCCCATTTCGAGAATTCTGGATGATGGTAGCTGATTAAACAATTTCCAGAAGACGACTAAGGATGGAGGTAACCGATATAGGTCGATTAAACAACTAACAACAAACGGTTCAGAATTTCCACTTGATACACCTCCTCCTCCTCCTCCTCCTCCTCCTCCTCCTGTGTGTCTTAGGAACTGGACTATAAAGATTCCAGCGATACAACATCTGCTGCCGAGACAATCGTGGCTGCAGTCTCGACTGGTCTATACTTCGAATACGTAAACTTAGAATAATCGGTAACCAATGAACAGTTCACCATCTAAATATGGACGTCAAGAGCGCTCAAAGCACATTGTATCTGCTGATAGACAATAGACAGACAGAGAGACAGATAAGAGACATTTCATTTGGATCTTTTTATTATCCAACTGCAGCAACATTTTGGATAAACTGTGAGACGAGCGTCAAACAGGCCACCACACAGGTTGCGGTATTACAACCTGTTTGAATATAAACACATATTATGCAAATAATTTATAATATATTGAGATATATATGTATGTATTTGCCTATAATTATATTGCAGATATCGTACGTCTACTGACCTTACAACAAATTACCTTCAGTGGTGGCTCCACAGAGGGTCAAAGGACAATGGCCCGCCGACTGAGTTTGTGGCTCTCACGCTAGCGGGTACCCAATAGGCAAGCATCTCTGGCTACAACCGTCTATAATAATAGAAACTTAGGACCAGCCATCTCCAAGCTTAGGGTTTGGGCAGATTTTTGACCGGTGTGCTATGCAATCTGGTATCAATTAGATTTTAAATTTAATTGCTCAGACATGATGCATGATGAAATTAAACATTGTTTTTGTCAGGGCATTTTCTCTATGGCCCGACGTATTTACTTGCATAATGAAATAATTTTTCCTGAACATTCTTTCAGGACAACTTACTTACTTGCTAAGGATTTTTAGTGGCAGCTTTGGTCAGAGCTCAGAAAATATAAGAGGTCAAAGAGTCTTTATAGTTTTCTATCTTCGTTGGTGGGACAAAGTCGCAGGAACAGTTAGCCAACAAAATGTTTATGAATTTTTCTATATTTCAAATATGCAATCGGATTAGATGCAGAGTCATTGTCAGGATTTATTTTAGATACTCTTAAGTCATTTGAGGCAGACATAGGCTCATATTTAGTTGGTCAATATTGTGATGTTTCAAGAGTAATGAGCAGTGTTAATAAGTTGGAAGGCAGTTCGAGGGTAACCTCAGCATTAGCTTTTTCTGTTCTGAAATTAATCAACAACTACGAAGCACTATGTCTGGTATTCGTGTAAGTAGTCTGACAATGTTGTTGATTGAATCTGCTCGTTCAGAGTCAATTACAATGGATGCCTTTGTGGATGAGTTTGGCTCTTAACATGACAATCGTACACGGTTTTCATTAAGCGTATGTATTGTTTATAGTTTATGTTCTACTTGAAATACAGTCATACTGTTCTCTAAAGTGTTGTAATCTTGAGAATGTTGATGAGAATAATTCATGTTACTCTATACATGTATCTTGTCGATGCCACTCAGTGTGGAGCTATTCCTAACACTCTCAATTTCGACAAAGTTGGGTATGCAATTGCGCCCCTTCAGGTTCCTTGGCCCCTCCTTGACTCCCTGATGGAAAACCCTTGAGTTGCCACTAATTACTTACACGATGTGTGTGTGTGTGTATACTGTACATGTAGATGGATCCTTTTATCTCTTAAGGTATGGGATAAAAGCGTTAATGCGATCGTAGCCCAAGGGTGGCGCAAAGGAAGGGATCGCCACGTTAAGAATTAAAGCTTTGAAGTTCCTAAAGATCTCTTAATGTTATTAAATTATATTATTCTCACTAGGAATGTAGCAATGAGATAGCAAGATATAACAATTTCATAATAATGCACGAGAGCCCATAACTGCACTGTCGTGGTTCATATCAGCTAAAAGACCTGTGCTTTATGAGCGCAGGTAGTGGGGAAGGATGAAAGGAGTTAGCAGAGCATACCTACAATTATATAGGTGCATGTAGGCTAAGTATACTGGTGCTGAGAACTGAGAATTTGTAAGGTCAGTCGATTGGTCGTTGATGAAACGTGACAAATTCTTCAGCATCAACAGTTCCTTAGAACAACAAATGTTCCTTTGCGCTAACAGGGTTCCCTCCGCATGCGGGAATGCTATTCTTTTCATCATTCTGTGTGTTTTGCAATACAACATTTATAATGCTGTGACTACGCTACTGTTAACATGAAGCCTAGTCGAATGTTTAGCACGGTAGTTTTTTACACATGTGTATCATACCACTTGACAGAATGATTCAACGACTATCTCTACCACTCATAATTTGTAATAACTCCTAAGAATTGAGCTTTAGCTCCGATTGATCAGGAGAAACATGCCGTCAACAACTCGACTGGCTCCTTCTGCAGAGGCGCTCTTTGGTGCTTCCTGCAATCAAACGACACCGTCTGCACTCGTCTGATCCGGTTAACTATAGACCCGTCTCAGCCGTTTCATTCATTCCAAAACCATTGAACAATTCTTAGCTAATCAAATAATTTACTGCTAATGGTTTTCTTTCTGCTTCTCAGTCTGGTTTTCGCAGGGATAACTCGACCGAGACCCTAATGATCCGCTGGCATCTATCGTGCCATAGATCGATTACAGGTTACCCCTATGGCCCTGTTCACTGTCAGAACATACATACATACATACATACATACACACATACATACATGCATACATACATACACGCATACATACATACATACATACATACATGCGTGCCACCATACCTACGTTCGTTCTTGTAGTCGGTCATTCTGCCATGGAAAAGACTTACTGTCTTGTCAGGTCAAATCGCCGTCGTCGTTGCACGACGGTTGGCTACATGAATGAATCTACGTGATAGACTAGCCCAGCATTGTCTATCACATACTGCGCTCATTAGGCCAGTTCCAGTTAGCCCAGTTCACATCAGAATATTGTCAATCCAGGATAATCTAGGCCTTCCACGATTCCGCTTACCTCAACTAGATCTGTCACAAGACTGCCCTCAATATTGTACCATGGTTGTCTAAAGATGTGTCCGAAGTATGGCCATCCGTCCTGACATTGGCCCATTGTTGTATGTATACGTTCCTTAGTAGGTGGACCATCTGAGACGGCAAACCCAAATATCGAGCATATTTAACCATAGTTGGTAGTGTCGGACCATATCAAATGCCTTAGTAAAGTCAACAAAACAGAGGTACAGCGGTTGGTTTGTTTTCCCTGCTTTCTCTAGAATGATTCTGAGGTTTACAATTTGATCACGTGTGCCTCTTTTTGGTCTAGATCCAGTTTGTTCTTGTGCAATTTCTTCTTCGAGTTTAGACTGCATGTATCACTCGCAACAGAATCTTGCAGTAGTTCTGTAACTCCTACATTGGAGCGGATCTCCTTTCTTGGGAAGTGGATTGAATGTTGATTGCATCCATTCTTCTGGACATTCTCCTGTCTTCCACACTTCCACACATAGCTCATGTAGTTTGGTCATTGTCTTTTCTCCTACGAACGAACCTCAGTAGTTCGGCGGGCACGTCATCCATTCCCGGTCCCGGTATCGCGTCAATTGATCCCCCGTCAGTTGATCCCCATCAATTGGTTCCCTAGTCACTTGCTTCTCTCGTCAATTGGTCCCCTCAAATATTTAGGCTGCGGATCACAGTAGCTGATGCCGTTAGTAGCTGATGTTGCTGACGTAGCAACGTAGCGGATGCTGTTAGTAAACAAAAGATTGATTTTACAAATGCTACAGATTTCCAAAATAACATTACAAAACAACAAATTACAAAACAAAACATATTACAAAATAAAACATTACAAAACAACAAGCAACAAAATATTGCCCAAGCTTCGTGTCACTCCGTGCTATAACCGCTTACGGCCGTTCGGAGATTCTTTCAGATCTCAGAGCAATGGCTCATTTATCCCACGTATAGACGATTATGCTTTGGACTTAATGCTGATGAGCTAATCTTATCATGACTCTCAATTACGCTTTTGTAGTTTTTATCATTTTAACATATCGTGCTCTCTTATATCATTCTTTCTATAAATGGAGAAGGTCGCAAGTGAAACAGGAATGTTGTATCAATTGGGCTGGGTCCCATAGGCAGAGGATCAATTGACGAAGGGATCAATTGAGTAGGGGACCAATTGACGGGGGATCAACTGACGGGGTGTCAACTGATGGGGTATCAAAAGACGTAGAACGCCGGGCACCTTTCTTGCTGCTAATTTCATTAGGGCCTACAATTCGCCTGCTCTCTTCCTTCAGGGTTGGTGGTTCTCTTTCTTCCGTGAGGGGCGCAAAAAGTATTTTGAAATAGAATTTCCGAAACAGAAAATACTATTTTACTTTGTATTTTCAAAATACTCCTGAAAAATATTTTTTTAAAGTATCTTAGAAATAGTTTTAAAAAGTATTTTAGAGAATTCAAAAATACTTGAAAAAAGACTTGTCAAAAATATTTTTTTTATCAAGGTTTCAATGAAAATAATAATCCAAAGGACCTAAGCTCACTCCAACTAGTACTATCAATTTGTGGTATCAGCCTAAAGCCAAAATATTATCCATCCTTAAGTCTAATACAGAATCTTTGGACCCAAGGAATCCTTGGACCCAAATGAAACTGTGAGCTAATCAATCGCTTTTGTAATCGTTGTGCTATGGATGGTTTCGTTAGTAGGCTTTAATTAATCAGACAATACTTGATACGCGCGTCTGGCATAAATAAAGGACGATAGAGAGAGAGACTGAGAGAGAGAGAGAGAGAGAGAGAGAGAGAGAGAGAGAGAGAGAGAGAGAGACAGACAGAGACAGAGACAGAGAGACAGAGAGACAGAGAGACAGAGAGACAGAGACAGAGACAGAGACAGAGACAGAGACAGAGACAGAGACAGAGACAGAGACAGAGACAGAGACAGAGACAGAGACAGAGACAGAGACAGAGACAGAGACAGAGACAGAGACAGAGACAGAGACAGA
The DNA here is from genome assembly GCA_959347315.1 of Bimastos eiseni. Lineage (NCBI taxonomy): Eukaryota > Metazoa > Annelida > Clitellata > Crassiclitellata > Lumbricidae > Bimastos > Bimastos eiseni. Next base: position 9,855,048 of record OY365814.1, read on the forward strand.
GACAGAGACAGAGACAGAGACAGAGACAGAGACAGAGAGGAGGAAGAACAGAGAGGAAAAGGAGAGAGACGGAAGGAGGGAGATGGAGAGAGGAGGAGGAGGGAGGAGAGAAAAAGGACGAGGGGAAGGAGAGAGAGAGAGGAAAAGGAAGGAGAGAGAGGAGAAGGAGAGAGAGGAAGAGGAGAGGGAGGAGGAGGAAGGAGACAGAGGAGGAGGAGAAGAGAGGAGGAGGGGAAAGAAAAGGAGGGAGAGAGAGGAGAAGGAGAGAGAGGAAGAGGAGAGGGAGGAGGAGGAAGGAGACAGAGGAGGAGGAGAAGAGAGGAGGAGGGGAAAGAAAAGGAGGGAGAGAGAGGAGAAGGGAGAGGGGAGAGGAGGAGGAAGGAGAGAGGAGGAGGAAGAGGAGAGAGATAGGAGGAGGGAGAGAGAGGAGGAGGAGGGAAGAGATAGGAGGAGGGAGAGAGAGAAAGAAGGAGGGAGAGAGAGAGGAGGAAGAGGAAGAGAGGAGGAGGAAGGAGAGAGGAGGAGGAAGAGGAGAGAGAGAGAAGGAGGGAAAAGAGAGGAGGAGGGAGAGAGAGGAGGAGGGAGAGAGAGGAGGAGGAGGGAGAGAGAGAGGAGGAAGAGAGGGAAGAGAGAGGAGGAGGGAGAGAGAGGAGGAGGGAGAGAGAGGAAGAGGAAGAGAGGGAAGAGAGAGGAGGAGGAAGAGAGGGAAGAGAGAGGAGGAGGAAGAGAGGGAAAAGAGAGGAGGAGGGAGAGGAAGAGAGGAGGAGGGAGAGAGATATATATATAAAAAACTATATAAAAAAATACATTAATTTATTGTTTCAGACTGTCATTGTTGTGTCTGTTAATTATTTTTAACTGAACTAATACCTTCCCAAGAATAAGTAAAGTTAGGTAGGTGTGAGAGTCAAAACGAAAGAGGTCGTCCACACTGGGAGTGGCTGGATATCATTGACTGAGGCAAAAGACGACTAAAGAAATTGACGTTCAATTTCTACGTTCATTGCAACCTGTCCGAATAGAAGCAGATTGACCACTGAGATACTTTTAAGTATTTGTCCAGATAGAAGCAGATTGTCGTCTTTTTTATTTCTTCAATTTTCTTTCTTTCTACACTATCTATATATATATATATCTACCACATCTTTCTATCTTCTTCCGTCACTGCACTCTTCGCTTACTTTCTACCGTTGCTCTTTTTCTGTGGTTCTTCACTTTCTCTGTGTTACTTTACCTCACTCCCTTCGTCTTCTACTGTCGTCCCTTTCTTTATTTCGTCAATTCTCTTTCTGTCTCCAAGGCTTAATTTTCACTCTTACTTCCTCGTTCTTTCGTCACTGCACTCATCGCTTACCTTCTGCTGTTGTTCCTTCTCTGTGTTACTTCACTTTCTCTGTGTTACCTTACCTCATTATCTTTGTATTCAACTGTCGTTCCTCTCTTTATTTCGTCAATTCTCTTTTTATCTACAAAGCTTAATTTTCGCTCTTCTTTCTCTTTTTCCATCACTGCACTCACTCCGCTACAGTCTGTACTCAACGCAACTGCTCGTTCAATTGCCCGTCCTCCTTGTTTCTCACATATCTCTACTGTCATGACTCAACATCTTCATTGGCTTACTCTAATTGATGGGATTCAGTTCATCATTCTCTTTATGATATGCAAACTGTTTCTGGGTCAGGCTCCACGCTCTCTTTGTGATCTCATCAGGCAACCTATCTCGGCTTCCTCTGGGCGTCCTCTCCGTTCTTGAGACCGTCACGATCTTCTAGTACCGCAGTCTAGAACTGCCACAGTTCAGTATCGTGCCTATGCTTCTGTTGGCCCTTTGCTATGGAACAGCTTCCTGCTGTGACTCGTGCTGCAATCTTATCTAGTAGCACAACTGCTTCTGCTCTTTCTCATAAGACTTTTCTTTTCTCTAGGGGTTTTTCGCACTGGGAGCGCCTCTGATTAGGCTGTACAGTGAGAGACGCTTTATAAATCCGTAAGTAGAATAGAATAGAATAATATAGTAATGAATGAATGATTGAATGAATGAATGAATGAATGAATGTATCACATTGTTCTTGTCGAAAAGACAGAAAATTTCTGACTGTAGAATGTTCATCTTTACCTAAAGAACTAGTCCTGTGGTTAGTCTAAAATCATGAAATTGAGTTTCAAATCCTGGAAGGGCACAAGTCTGAATGGAAATGTCTTCTGGGACATGCACCTCTCAGCCAACTGGGCTATAGGCTAGTGAGCAGTTCATCGCACGGAAGACGTGCGTGGATCTGCTCTCTTGTCAATAGAAGCTGGTGAAAGATTGTAGCGATTTGTAGTTCTACTAAAGTCTCGTGCACGATCGGTCTTTCTTCCAGCCATCATCCGAGCCTACTATCGTGGCCCACAACATCCAGTTGCAGTTAAGGTATGACAATCCCGTATCCCGAGAATCACATTTACGAGTCTACATATAGGTTTGACTATGATGACACCGGACATTGAACTGGACGAAAAGACTCACTCAATTGTATATTGGCAATACGTTAGCTTCTGCTATTGATTGCAATGTTTCAATTAAGTGATCTCACAATAAACGAACGTTATACTGACTTAACCCTGCAAGTGGAAAGCTCCGATAGTGAGAAAGGAATGGCATTCCGCCTTCATATGCAGAGGCCAATGAAATTATGTCGTAAGTAGGGTCTACTTAATACCTTAATGCATATAGCACTCTCAAGGTTAGCTCAATTGCTGCTCTTCCAACCTTAAAGCTGACATTTGTATACCACTAAGAATCTAAATGTTGCATTTTGACATTATTTGCCTTGCTATCACCAGCCAAATATACTTGGCATATCATAGTTGTTTTTAGTCATTGATTAAATATAAAAGCCTAATCGAAAGTCTGAAAGTAATTATGAAGGCGCTAGAGAAATGTCTATATACACGATAATCTTAATCTAGGTCTGAATAAATTATTCGTTGACATAATTCTGGCGGCGATTTAAAACCGAAATTAATTTGCCCATGCCCTGTTGACCCTGTTACAAGGGTTCTGTCTAAAAATAAAAATTGAGGGGGGGGGGGCAAAAACGCGTAAGTTTTACAGAATTGTGCTCCCACTTTCAAAACCTTGTTACACCTCTGTTCTTAAATAGGTAGACCTATATGTTGAAGTCTCATAGAAGATGAATATGGAATACAATCCATATGATTTTATTAGCCCTGTTATGTAACACTAGCTCTTAAAATAATATGAGTAATTATACCTAAATCCATATATGTTGGTGAAAACTCAAGTGAGTCAGCAGTAGAAATGTGTGCGCATTCGTCTTCAGACGACTAGATTTATTGATTCACCAGATTGTATACGATCACAACAAATTATATACAAGCGTACACGCTGTGGAATTGGAGTAGACAATGTATTTCTTTCTCAACATACTCTACATGGAATACGTGAACAGGTAACTGGTCAGTCAATTATCGCATTTTTTGTATTCGAAAATTTACGAAATCTTATGACTGACCACAATGGCCCTTGGAAGCGAGTAAGAATATGGACAATAGTATTGAACAATTATTTTACGCCTCGATTCGATCTTGAGCCGTTTGCCCCACGAATCATGACGGCCGTGCCCAATAATCCTCGTGCTTTAGCGTTTACTTCATTCTGTTGAACCAACAATGCAATGCAATAATATATTGAATTACACTTCATAAACTTTGTGGCCGAATGAGCAGCAAAGCAGTCGCGTAGATATCGAATTGATTCAAGATTGATGACGCACATGTAAAACAAACGAAATTTGGATGACGTAATATCTTTCACCATGGTAACGCTCAACGCTGGTAGAATTTAATGTAGACGTGCGTTACTTTTAAAGTATTTTCTTTCAAATATCTGTTTGCAAACTGATTTTATACTCATTTTCTGCATACTTTGCTGAAATAGCAAGCATAAGATGGTCATAAGTAATAAGTTCGACAATTGTGATCGATGTGACAAGATGTCAAAGTATGTCTTTATTGAGATATTCTAAGGAAACGAAGCGGTAGGACGAGCGAGAAATCTTCATTACGGTCTCAAGAGCTCATGAGCTGACTGGTAAGTGTGACACTCTAACTGGTTTAGTTTTATGGTAAAATAATCATTTACATGTGTTACCCAACGAATAAATTTATAAAGAATCAAAAGTGAAGTTCAAGATTATTCGCTCAAAGATTATTCTACTACTCGCACAAAGCAAATCGAGCAAACTGACACAAATTTGTCTGAAAGAGAAAGAACATCAGGATTAATTTTTTTCATATAATTCATCGATATTCATTGTAGTACATACGCTAAGACTTTGTGTCCATGGTGTAGGCCTATCGACACATAATCGCGTGACATATAATAGCGCGACACTTAATCGCGCTTAATAGAACTTGGTTCAACTGAGCTTGATTCTCTCGTGCACATAATTATATTATAGGGGTTTATATTCTAGGAGTTTAGCACTGAATGAAATGCACTATCTTTTTCACTATTATGCGAGTTTCCATTGAAAAAACCATATTCTTATCATTAGTACGGCACCATGAAGTTGCGACGGCTTGTTCGCAACATAAACACGATTATTTTGCACCACATAAATTAATAGTGGTGTAAATTAGTTGTAGTTTGAGATTAAGAGTCTAGCAATTATATGTCGCGAGATTAAGTGTTGCGAGATTAAGTGTCCTCAAGGTTAAGTGTCGCGAGATTAAGTGTCGTCGAGATTAAAGTGTCGTTGTTTAAGTGTCGCGTGATTAAATGTCATGTAGCCGTGTGTATGCACCTAAAATGGAGCCCTACATGTATATAATTATATGCAGGCATAGTTGCATGCATAAACTGTCGCGTTCATGTATACGTACATGTAGGCATATTGCCCGCTTTCTATTCCAGTCTGGCCTCGTCTGTCCTTAATGTTTCTGCTTGCCTGATTGTGACATCCCGAAATTTGGTCAATATATATACACCAACATGTTATAACTAACTTACACCCCAGTTGGCCTACACCATTTAGGCCTACTTATCTCCAGCGTATAGAATTTAAAGTAGGAATTGTCTCTAACATCTGTTCATGGCCGAAGGTCCCCTCGTTTTGTCAATTGGGGCGTTCTACCTGTCCGTCCACGGGTAGCTGTTAGTGGAATGCCCGTCAGTATGTTGGATAGACTAGATGCAAAATAAGCGGGGGTTGTCCCTGACGAATAAGCCGTCGCAACTTCACCGGATAGCAATGGAGTGGTGATGCCCAGTACATCGGGAGAGGAGCTGAGATAGGAGAGGGACAACTTTTATGTCAAAGCGCTACCTCCCTTTTGATACTTGACGACATCAGATTCAGTCCCCAGCAGCCTGGAAACAAGCGGAGGGTAGGTCGAATGAGTGCAGATACGTCGGCAGTAAAGAAACAGGACGACAAAATTCAATACATGACAGACAGAAAACTCTGGATATAGGGATCGGGTTGCAGCAGACATCTAAGCCAAATAGGCGCTTTATAAATGCTTTACATTCATACATACTTACAAGCATACATATAGGTATACATTATATATATATATTGGAATAATAACTTGTAACTCTTAAATTTATTTAAATGTGACTACTTTTCCATTCGTTGTTTCAAAGTAAAACCAAGCAGAGAAGAAAAGTCGTTGCTCAAGTGAGTCACGTGGACCGCGAGAAGCAGGCGAATAGCAATCCAGTCAATCTATACAATTGATCGATTTTACATATTGAAATAATATAATTTTAATAATTATATCTTTGCTTAATTTCAAACTGGCAATTCGCAGTTTAATTACATGTATATAGGCCTAGTATAAAAGAATGATGATAAGTTATTACAGGAGTCGAATTTAACTGTCGGCAGCCATGTAGGTACTGCGGTGGCCATTACGTCACACTTCTGAATCTTTATTGTATAAACTTTATAATTCATTTTGACGAACGGCACACTATACTGATTATCGCCTTCCGAAATGTCGCCTGTCACCTCTTCATTCGCTGTAAAATGAAGCTGTTCGACCACGAGAAGCAGGTGAATAGCAATCCAGTCAATCTAGTAGGCCTACAGCGATTCCCAACATGTGACCCGCGGGTCAAAAGTTGCCTACTAGGCCTCAAAAAGTGGCCCTCAACCTATCAATGATATAATAAATATACTTTAAAAAATGAATATTTGATAGAATATTATTATCTTCTCTCATTAATTATTATTATATTTTGTTGACGTTAATTACTACTCTAAAACGATTAAACCGGAATTTATCCATGTGCAATTTGATTCTATTCGAAAATAAAAATATGTAATATAAGTTTAATTACTTAAAACCTTGTGGCCCATCATGTCCTCGAACTAAAATAAAAGTGGTTCCAAGCTGAGAAAGATTGGGAACCACTGATCTAGTGATTTATTATAGATGTTGAAATATCATAGGCTAAATATAATGACTTCAAAGTGGAAAACCGCGATATCTTTACAAGAATAGTGTGAACAGATGATGACACGTTATTACAGGAGTCGAACATAACTGTCGACAGCCATGCAACGCGCTATTATGTATACGTTATATATAGGAATTTTTTTCCACAAACAGTATATAACTTGTTTGACGAACGGTACAAGAAACTGAATGACGCCTTATCTTAGGAGGAGAGTAAGACTGGCATATGCATGTAGATTTGAAGGAATGAAGAAAGTAAGTTCAAATCTCCGTAATGTTGGGATCCATCGCCGAAGTACTATTTTCCTCTTACATCTCGATCAAGGCGAAATTCGATCTTACGCTCAATAGATCTTCTCCCATTTATCAGAAATTACACATTGAACAAAGAGCAGTTTACGATGAGCAAATCGCATCCTCACGGGTTCGAACCTGTGTGGCTCCTTGAAAAAGCATATACATGAGCAATTGCCTCGCACCTCAGATATGGATTCACTGACTGTCAGTATTAATTGGCCCCTAAAAAACGCAATAATAAAAAAGTTTATGTTCATATTGTTTTCGTTTGTGCTAGAATAAAGGAAATAAGACGTTGATAGGACGAACGTCGAGGAGACAGAAAAGCGACGGAGGATCAGATCGCGTAAAGATCAGTCAAACAGATACAGACATATATATATTCCGTCTGCAGAATGTCATTTGTTTGCATCAGTGTACACGTAGGCCTATTTCTGGCATGATACTCGGAAGTGTGGCGGACAGGCCACAAGGCATGAATGAAGGACTTATTTATAAATAATCGGCTCACCATAGCGCTTATTTACGTTTATTTTTTACAGTGATGCGCCTTGCAACTTGGGTTTAGGAGGGAAGACCGATCGGCGACTTTAAGTAAGCGCATAGATTGCAGACGCATGAATCGGCTTGAGTATAGCCTGACACACGGTGCATTGCTATATATGTGAAGCAGTGGTTCGTACTGCTTCATACGTAGAGTGGTTCTCGTACCGTAAAGTTTCCCATATAAATGCGACCCCGAGTGACAGCCGCTCTCGCGGTCAGACCGGTGCCGTATTTCGCTGATCTGGCCCTGAGCGTAGGGGTCAACAGGCTGACTGGGGAAAGACCGATCGTGAAAAATGATCACAGGTCTAGGTGCCGTTCGAGATTGCGGTAAGGTCCGATCGTGAGAAATAAATGGCTGATAGTTCTGTATGGAAATACGTGGAAGATGGTGACCCCGTCGGTGTCATTCGAAGAGTACGTGACGACCCAATCGTGAAACAGAAATAACAGGACCGCATATATCGAGAGAGGCCTCGGTGGCTGTTGAGGCAACATACGGGGAGAGTTCCCCAGTGAACACGTTGAATAAAATACGGTGAGGGTGACCCCGTTGGAGGCAGAGGCGCGTTTACAGAAAACGGGGCCATAGACGCAAACTTATTAGTGGGGCCTTTCTGAATGTGTACACTGAGTCTGAGAGGCCGTCTATAAATGACGTCACGCACCCATTGGAGGGGTCATACATATGTGACGATTTGTGACAAATGGAGGGGAGTATTTGAGATGTGTGACGTCACGTCATCACATCAGATATCGATATACGCAAGTTTATTTTAACATGTCACTCAATTAAACATTGAGCCAACTTCTGTAAGCGAGGAAGCTCAAGTACACGCAGCCTCACGAACACAGCTAACCGATATTGACATTAATAAAGCAATTATGAATTACCACAATACATTTGTCATGTGAATGCTTAGCAGCAAAAATAGAAAGTATATTATATTTAATATATTATTTCAAACGTGAGACATGTTATTTTGCATGAAAAGTTTTCAATCACTCGGGGATCTCTGAGGCGCTGTGATATGGTGTGTTTAATGTTTTCGTTCATTTAGCGGGTCCCTAAGGGGCCGTTCACATATTAAATAACGCTCAAGGGGTAGGTGGGTGGGTTCCAGTTTTGTTAGCGTTATATTGTGTAGGGTGAGAGGGGGGTAGGTTGAAGGTTTTGTTATAGAACAAACTTTTTTCAGCTTATGCTATTTTGCCTGTTTGGCTGCCAATTGGAAATTCCATGTATCACGGACCTTCATTGTTTCATCGAAGTTCACAATACGGTGTGAACCAAAAGTAGCACCATTAGCTGCCACCTGGTGAATTGATTTGACGTTCTTAGTTATTATTTTATAAATCCACTTTTAACAATTTGCTGTTTACAATTTTAACAATTTCATGTGCATAGCTCAAAACGCTCTAAAATTCAACTCTGTGTGCTTTGTTTTGCTTCTGGTTTAAATTTAAATTAATTCACTTGAAACAATTATTTTGGTAGGTATTATCATGATGTTTGATTTAATTTTCTATAGTATGCGTAAATAGTTTATGTGTGCTTAAATACCCAATTGCAGTTGTAGTACGCATTCTGTATACATCATACGCTATTAAATTGGTAGAGTTGTACCGCGAACTTATCGATAAATACCTGATAGTTCAATATTAAACCAATCCATTCTGTGTGATACTGTAATGCTCATTTCTTGTGCAAAACAGGAGGGAAACTAAAATGGTGTTTTTAGATAGTATGTACGTCACTACCATGTATTATCATGCTGTATTATAGTAGGCTTACATGTAGATACATGATGACAATCGTCGACTACCTAATTAGTTACCGTAATTAATACAAGTGAATTTGGTGCCATTAAAAGTGCGATTATTAAGATGCAAAGGAACTCCATACATGCGGTCTAATCATCATTGGCACGAGAGAGTACACAATTTTAAGGTAGCTTTTGTTACATTGCTAATTGTGCATATGATGATTTTACTGCAGTGCTTGAATTGGATAAAGGCAATTATCAGTTGAATTACTACTATTAAAGTGCTAACTAACATCGTATTGTTATAAAAGTGTCAAATTGTGCAATACAACTATGTCGATTGTATGTCTTTTAATGTGCTTATAGACTGGGGTTGGGTAGGGGGTGGGTAGCATATCTGTTATATAATATAGGGGTGGGGGGGTCACAGCTGCTGTTATATAACGTTATTAGGGGTAGGGGGTGGGTCATAAATTGAGATTTTATGCGCTATATAATATGTGAACGGACCCTAAGATGTTATTTTGTATTTGATGTTTTCATTTGTTTGCATCAGCGTACACGTAGGCATACCTCTGCCATGATACTTGAAGACTTGACGCTTAGATCTATAATGTATGGGTCAAGGGTTATTCTATCGTCAACCAAGGTCGATGATCTAGTGAGTCTGGGTATGAGTTATTGAAAAGGTAAGACTCGAGCCTCGAATTTAATGCCCATGAGGTGATGGATAGAGGAGCCGAAGATTGATGATTGTGGGTGAAAAATATTGATGGTTGGAAATGTATGGAATTCAGGATGTCATTCCAGAGACGGGAGGCTGTGATAGATATGGTGTTGAGAAATTGTCGCACTAGGGGACCCCCTCCCTTTCTAGTCGGTCTTGTTCCCACGGTCAGCGCTCCTCGGTTTCCCCGATCGTGCACCCTCCCACTCAAGCTTCGCTCCTTCCCCTCGCTTTTCTGTCGTCAGCTCTCTTCTCAATGCTCTCTCTTTCTCACGCTTTATCTGTTGGTACTGCTCTTGTTTGCTCTTTCCTCCCTCGCTTTCTGTATTCAGCCTGCTCTTCGCCTGTCGGTGATGCCTTTGTGTGGCCGTTTTTGGTGGGAATTTGCTTCCTGAAATCTTCGCCAGGTGTTCTCTTTCCCACGTCGAGGGCGGTGTCAGCGCTATAAAAGGGCGCCCGGTTTTAGTCGAAAGGGAGTCCGACGAAGACCGTCAGATGGAGCAGTCGAAGCACGGCCTGATCGAACCGAAGAGAACAGTCTGATCTCCGCCAGCCGAGGGAACAGTTCGAATAAGTCCGACATAGCGCCACGGGGTCGGTCGGTCAACAGTAGGCTACCTGAAAAAAGAGTACGGCAGTGAGATTGTGAGGAGGTGGCCACTCGTTCGTTGAGAGGACGACCGGCCAGGGCGAGATTTGGCGTCTGTCAAGAAATACAGAAATATTGCAGAATTGTTGTGGTTAAGTCCTCTGCCGGACCGGAGAGGCCGAAATTCGCGCGTGACATCCTTGTAGTAGAGACCCCCAGATTTCGCCACAATGGCTCGGTTGGAGAACTTGAGATGAGTGGTGACCGGGGATCGAGTAAGACTGAGACAGAAAGGTGGAGCGGATAAGCTGGATAGAAGCTATTACAGTGTCGACTGTAGAGTTATAATAACGCATTGTTATGATAATGTATAGTAATGTCAAAACACATTTTAATAAGTGTAAAGTATCCTGGCAATGAATTAATTCCTTCTTAATAACTTTTGTTGGCCCTTTCACCTGGAACACACTCCCATTAAGGATGCGTTTGTTGCCAAGAAGCAACGCGCCTTCGTTATACAAGTTTCTTCAGACATCACTGTATCGCGGTGGTTGGGCAGAGATGTCCTCCAAGTAGACTTCTTGAGGGGCGCTATATAAATGTTGAAATGAATGAAAAGCAGTTCGGATCGTGAAATTTCACGGTTGTAATAGCTCGACCGTAAAGTATATCGTGTTTCACAAGCTGGAGGTCAGCTGGAGATCCATGAAGTCAGCGATAGTGGCAAATAGCGCGGTAAGTTTTGAGGCACATCTCTTCCAATGTAGGGTAGTAGCAGCCTGGCAGTGATAAAATACCTCCTTATAAGATTTCATCATTGAATTTGGTCGTTCTCACTCGCACAAGAAACAGGAGATGAGTACTTACTACGCTCAACAACGATAGAACGCACTACAGTACGTAATTTAGATGAGCAAAGTGAGTATTTGAGTAACTAACGATGCAGACACGGGTTGTTTAGATCTGCTGTCATTAAACAAGGAGTCTCCTCAGACTGTTGAGGAATTCGACGTCCCGAAGTAGACATTACTTTTCTTGCGTACGTACGTAATTCACAGTAATTGTGAGCGCTACTGGTGGCCACAATGGCTATGGCGCTATATAAGTAACTTATTACACTACATTAATAACATAGACGTTGTGGTTGAACGAGCAGCAAAGCGATCACGCGGAAATCGAACATTTTAAAACAAGCCAAAATTGATTACGTCGTTAATCAATTGAAACAGAAGAAAGTTTATTGCGTCATACATATCGCCATAGCGACGCTCAACGCTCGCAGAATATTGATGCAGGCCTAGACGTGCGTTAATTTGAAGATATCTTTTAACATTTTGTTGATTTAAACAACTTTTCTTGGTATAACTGCTGAAATTACATCCCAGAATGCCATAGGTAAGAGGTTCGATAAGTTTATAGCTTTAACAAGAGATTAAAATCTGTTGTTATCGAAACATTCGATCGAAACGAGGCGGCAGGACGAGTGAAAATTACAATCTCGGCTTAAGAGCTCATTAGTTGACTGGTTAGTCTGTCTGTTTTTTTTTCGATTATAATAGCAAAATCATATCAACGAATAAGTTTATACAGAATTAAAAGTGGTGTTCAGATATAAGTTATTCACCGAGGCAAATTGAGCAATACTGTCAAAAGTTTCAGAAAAAAATAGAGTGCCGGCCAGCCCTTGACAGTAGGATGAAATGATAACTTTAAAAATGAAATCGGAAAAAAATTCATAATTCATCGAGGAAACCCTGGCGAAATTTGGCCCTGCCATCGATAGGTCTTCTCCTGTTTATGAGAAATGACACCTTGGGCAGAGAACAGTGCACAATGAGCTGGTCGTTTCGTTACCTGGTTCAACCATGCCCTGCGACATATTCTGTGTGGAACCCTTGAGCAAGTCCATTCACAATGGTCTCGCTCATCAGAGTTAGATTCACTGACTGTGCTTTTAGGCCCTAAATTAATTCACTGATAATAACAGAAATAAACTAAACGTTATGATCCTATTAATCTAGGACGAAGGAAGCAAGAAGAGGCAAAAGAGACACAAAGCGACGGAAGACCACATCCAGATGACTCTTCCGTCAACGAAACCTACTTATGGCATTGAAAACTTCATATATCGAAGTAACGTATGTGTCTATAGATATAGATATTCTATCGTCGACAAGACTTTCTTTATGATAATCGTTCATATCGAACATTTATGCGGCACCACATAAAGAAAACTACCCAGCGGTGGTCCCAAGCCCTGCACGTCTTAAATGAACAAGCCGAGAAAAGAGTGCAATTAAGAGAGTAAGCCCCAAATCGAGGGGCCCACCACCGGAAAAAATGCGGTTCTGTCTATAGTGGAGATATGTGGTATATGGACAAGGAGAAGACCCTATTTAGGGTTCCGATGAGCGGAGGGATCGAAAGCCCCAACTTCCCTAGCACTATAAGAACAGAGAAACAGAGTTCACGAAAATAGGCAGAGGTGAGATAATCTAATGAAGTGTCTGTCCGTCCGGTCTCTTTCCCCATCTGATCTGGACAGTCTTGACGGCTCCTTAACCGCTCCATGTTTTCCAGCTCTGTTTAGGCTGCGCAGTGATTGAACCCCAAGTTCAAAAATTAAACCCCGCCAGTTGATTATCAAAAATTGCTTTGGGGAAGGTTGAGCAAGTCCCAGATCAGCTTTCAGTGGCTTGACGTATGTTAATGCAGCTAAGAATATCAAGTCCGTGGACCGAAAACCCACAGTTTCCCTCTAAAATTTAGCAAGTATACCGCTCTTAGATTTGTAAAATACATGTACATCGTGACATGTGAACGATTTTCAACCCCACAAGTTCAAATTTCCCGATTCTCACCCACAGGCTACGAAGGATGAGATTCTTAATGTTGCTTTTGCCTAGCTGGTCGACCAAATTCTAATGAGCAGGACAGGCTATGTGTACCTCTGGAAGTAACGAAGGCTCCTCATGCGCAAATGTGCGACTCGCAGATGTCCAAGCCCAATCGTAGCCGACCGCCGCTCTCACGGTATCGTCCTCCAGTCTGAAGTCTCGGTAGACTTAGAGCCGTCCTCAGTGACTTGGCGCCCTAGGCAGTCATCTATAAGATCGCTCCCGCCCTCGTTGTGTGAATGGTAAAATGTGAGACATATGGGATTAGGCACACACTGCGCGGAGTAGCAAATAAAACTGCTTTTTTAAATAAGATGATTCTGGCATAAAAGAATTGCTGAGGAATGAGAGGGAGCTCTAATGAAGTGTTAGGCAGAAGATCTATTATTGTTGTGGGAACTGGAGTTAGATTATAACCCTTTTTGAATAACAAATTAAAAAATTTGTGCTATTGTAAAAAAAATATTATCTGATAAAAAGTCTTTATATTTGGCGCCCTTTTTGCCCCTAGGCAGCTGTCTATGTCGCTTATGTCAGCCTTGCCAGGTCCAGGAGATGGTTCTGCAGCGTAGACTACTGATTATATTGGCTGTAAACTCGGTTCTAACGGAAATTAAAATTACTATTATTCGTTTATTACGATGAACATACTACAAAGATCCTAGAAATTTGTCAACCCGAGTCTGCTGAAGCTGTTGAGATAATCAGCGTCCTTAAATAGAGTTTAACTTTCTTTAGTAGGATACGTTTTTACCTACATTGCAGCGCTGCTAAAAGTAATAGTCACTGCTGCGAGCGCGATTTATTTGATTAATTCCGGGTCACGTCATTCAAGCTGTGGCCTCTCTTCATCTTTTAGCTCTCTAAAGACATCCTAAGTTTCTCGGTGTCTCTCGCACTAGGAATGCCCATCACTGGTAGATACTGAGAGTAGCGCTATATAAATTTAGAAATATCAAGTAATGCTTTCATTAAATGCAGAGATTTAGCAGGAAGGTAGTCCCACGGAAAATTCGAATAACTGATGCCCAATGACGTCAACATGTAAAACAAATAAAAATTTATGACGCAATATCATCTCTATAGTAACGCTCAACGCAAAATTTAATGTCGATGATGGTGAGGGTGATATCCGAATATTTAGAAAGATTGAGTTGAAGTTGTTAAGGTTTCTTATGAAATATTTGCTCTGAAATTATTTCAAATTAATTTTCTACGTATTTGCAACGGCTTTCTGTGTCACGATAGCCTCTGGCGTCAGATTTAGACTCACTGAGTTATTTCGTGCGACTCCGTAGTAGGCCGAAGGCCAGGACCGTTACCGCAGACGATTTTGACGTCGGTTGCGCATGTCAGTTGGTCGACATACAGAGCACACAGTGATTCGTCTGATACAAATCGAGTTTTAAGTTGTTCGCGTTATAATATAGCTTTAAAAATTAGTTTGGATGGACCCTACAAACTTCGTAAATTGGTAAGTAATTCAATTTACGATGAAATGCTGAGACTTATTAATATTTTAATCATGAAACGCGTCGTGGTCAAGCAGAGAAACAGCGTTGGCTTGCGGCGCAATTTGCTTTCCAAGTGTCGCATTTATTTATAAAAATGTCGATTTTAACTGATCAAATGTCGATTTCGGTTAGTGAGTCTTGTTTAGTTTCCACTCGGCGTTGACTTTTTTGCCGCTGAGATGAGTTATAATTGATTTCTTGAAGATAAATAAATGTCCGCATCGTTCACAGTGTAACCACCGTACCCCGTGTTTAGGATGTCTGTCAAGTTGAAACATACATTCCCTTTCACATTGGATGACACGTTCGGCTGGAGAGTGATATCCCCGGGCAATAGCCTTTGCGTTTCAAAAGTTATGTCATCACTTTGACAGCTAAATTATCAGTCTTACAAGGCCTACAGGCCTAAGCCATTTACACCACATACACACCACTAACCCTTCTCCTAAATACACCAAACCGCTTTTTTGTGCAATACATAATGTACCCTGTATCATAGATCAAACTTTGCTATCAAATACACTAAAGCCAATGTATTGGAATTGGGCCTAACTTTGACAGCTAAATTAACGGTCTCTGACGGCATACAGGCAGACTGAATGGCGTAAGCCATTCACACCACATACAGCATTGAAGTGTTTTTGATAGCCTGTATGCCGTTTGGTGTATTGAGGAGAGGTTAGTGGTGTGTATGTGGTGTAAATGGCGTAGGCCTGTAGGCCGTGTAAGACCGTTCGTAAAGGCTATTGCCTGGGGATATCACTCTCCAGCTGAATGTGTAGTCGAACGTGAAAGGGAATGTGTGTTTCAACTTGACAGATATGTGCTTAGGAACTTTTGGTCTGCGTAGGCACAGTAACTCTTAACCGAGTTTCCTTAATTTTACTGTTTTCGGCCAGCAAAAAGAGTGGTTGACCCTATTTTAACTCGAGTTTTGACTAAGAATTGCTCTTTGCTTAAATTCTAAGTTTTTGCTGTGAAACATTAAGGATTGGCCATTCACAGTGCTTAGAAATTTCAATTGATCATTATGGCATTTCTTTTTGTTTATTTATCTGTAGAATAATTTGCCTTAAAACATGGTAAACTGTGCAGGATATGGGTGTCGAAGTGGATACAAATCCACAAAATCCGTAACTTATGAGGCAAACAAGGGCCCCCCATTAAATCATCGACGACACAAAGTTGTCATATCATGTCTTATTCATTCAAGTTTATAAGGATTTATTTGGCAAGTGGATAAGAGCAATTTGGAGAGAAGAGTGGCTCATCCAGTTTGGCTTGTTCTCACTGGTGGCATAGAACCGCAAACCATCACTTGTTGACTCATTGAAGTTGCCAGTTTCACAGAGTTACTCAATGTTTGCCTGTTTACGCTGGAGTATTGCAGGACTCAACTGGTGTGCTTTTTGAGAGACATGGCAGCATAAGTTTAAGAGGTCTACTATAGGATGGAACTATGCTGTTCAACCTTCCGGGAGCAAGTTGTAACCCATTGGTGGACACTGGATTTGTGTACACATTCTTTAGGTCATGGCCTGGGTTGAAGATGAGGAAAATTGGATGGCCAGTGACTGAATCAATGATGGTTGCCTGTAGCTGGGCGCTGCAGAGGAAAAACATAGGAGTTCTGGTTTGTTGCAGCATCATCCACAGAGATGACAAAAACATTCAGACCTAGGCTGACCATTACTTCATTGTAACTTTCGAACTGCTTGCATTCTCGTTGTTTGAGTTAGACGACAACATTCACACGGATGCGCAGGTTTCACTTTCAGTTGAAAACAGTTCTGCGGATAAGATAGTGGAAGAACTGACATTCCAATATGCGAATATTCGCCATCTTCCATTGATGCCAACATCATTTTCTATGTTAGCGGGTATATTGCTTCGTCAGTCTTCAGATCAAACCGCTGTGAACACTGCAAGAAAAGTATGATCAACTCAGTGACCCACTGGAACTACTCACATTGAGTGAAACACTGGAAAGGCTGTGTGTTCTGGTGGTCATGATATAATTTTTTGATTGCAAGGCGGATCTTTAGCTGCGTGGCTTAGAATTTTACAAAAGAGTTCACGAATAAAGCCAGTCAACAGCCTGGACTATCTGGATATTCATTGACAAAGAAGCACAAACTGGTCAAACTCTCTGACACTTCTTCACACACTTAGTAAGCTGTACTGTTCTATTTCCATGTTGATACATTATGGCTAAATATTTCCTTTGACATCTGCTTTTGATAAAAGGGTCAGTGTATGTTTATATGTGTGCTGTGCTTTTCAGTCAGCTACTTCTGATGCGAAATTACTAGGAATTATGAATTTTCTAAACAATGTAATGCTGTTACGGTTGTCTGAATTATTTCTAAGTGGCTTTGATTAACCTATAGTACCAGTGAAATGGCATGCTAGCTTGTCTGCTCATTTCCAGATTTTCAGCAGTCAGACAGGACCGTTCCATGGATACTATTCTTGTTTTATCTCCTTAAGAATGCATTTGTTGCTAATTTAAATTTGAGGATGTCATATAAAAATTAATAAACAATTTCTATGGTTGTTTTGTTTGTGCAAAGCACATTATTGTGCATTGCAACTCTGTTTATGATCTTTAAATTCTGCTCAGTGATTGCATTGCAACTAGATGTGCACTTTTGCTTGAGTTTTGCTGTTTTAAAATCGCATTGCATACAGTTTGGTAAACAGATCCTTAAAGAAACTGATTGGATGTTATGTGGAAATCCAATTGAATGTGCCTACTGATATGGCGAATGTTGGATACTGTATAAAGCATTCCAGTGGACTTGTAACACACTTCTGCCACTGTTCATACATGCAATACATCTGAACTTATAAGTAGACATAAGTAGACATTCCTGGGTCACAATATTAATATAACATTGATGTACATTTGTTTAAATTAGCATCTGTAAATTGATTACTAGCTGCATAGAAGAAGTGTGAGGCTGACCTGAGATATGACTTGTTGTAAGGAAGATATTTGCGAAAGAGGCTGGTCTTGAAGATGCTTGTGAAGTAGGATGGTTGCTAAGGAAGCTGGTTGCTAAGTGGCTGGTTGCTAAGTGGCTGGTTGCTAAGTGACTGGTTTCTAAGGTAACTGTGGCTACTGGTGACAGCGTATGGCATGACAATACCTTTTAAAATGGTAAATATAAACATTACTTGCTGTCTTTAATTCTACACTAATAATGGCATTTTACTGCATTTTCACAATAGTACGTTTTCAGACCACCATACCTAAATAGAACAAGCCTATACCTAGAAATTCTTGCCACCTATTTGTGCAGACTTCAATTCTAGCTTAAATCCATGTAGACACTTTAGCTCTATTTTCTGTATTTGATGAGATATCGTGTGAGTATCGACATGGTACTCTAGGCCAACTGTTGTACACGACAAATTTCACGTGCATGTCCGTGCATGTCCTTGCCTGCGGCCATTATATACTGGAGTCCTCGGTTATTTATACCACATTTGTATCATGTTGGCACTTAATAAACGCAATAATAATAGCGATTTATAAAAGAAACTAAACTTATGTTCTTATTGATCTAGAACAAAGGAAGCAAGAAGTTGTTCCGAGGCAAGAGAGACCGAAAGCAGCGGAAGATGGGATCACACGTAGACCACATCCAGACATCTCTTCCTCCGTCGACGAAAATCTACTTCTGGCATGGACGAAGACTTCATACATCGAAGTTACGTATGAGTCTACAGATACTATATCGTCGACACGCCTTTGGCTTTTATATTCGTTTATAACGAGCATTTATGTGGCGCCACGTCAGGAAGACTAGAGACCCTCCCCAACTCGGCGTGGCTGAAAAGTGGTTGGCCTATAGTACGGATCCCTAAGCGCACCACTCAGAAACCGGACCCAGGCTGACATGATCAGAGCCAAGGTCGACTTTTATTCGCCCGTCTTGGAATCGTTATTGTAATCCTATTCCTAATATCCAAATTTCTGAAGCGCCACTCAAGAGCCAAGCGTATTCTTTTAAATGGTAATGGAAGGAGCGCTGAAAGGGGGGTTGGAATGGGCGAATCCAGGTGTGGGATCGGCCAGTAGAGTCGTCGAATGTGCCAAGACGGGTCAGAATGACGGTGTGATTATTTGAAAGTGGTAGGCTGTTTTATATTCAATCGCTGTGGATCGAGTAGGCGAGCGAAGCCCGTGAGCATTTGTAAACAACGCATTCTGTCATTCCTTCCTCTACTTCGTCAATATTCTCTCTATTGCATTGACTTCTGCTGACGTCTTTCACTATGGTTCCTTTCATTACTTCGTAAATTCCCTATCTTCTCGGCTTGTCCATTTTTCTCTTTCGTAAGCTATTGCTGTCTGTCTGTCTCTGTCTGTCTCTGTCTGCCTGTATGTCTCTCTCCTTCTCGGTGTCAGTCTGTCTGTCTGTATGTATTTATGTCTGTCTGTCTCTGTCTGTCTCTCTCTGACTTTCGTTATCGTATTTTGTGCTTCTGTACACAAATCCTGTGCTATATCATTCTTTCCGTGGATGTGTCGTAGTTGCAGCGTGATCGCAACAATATTAGGACGTGGCTTAATCATGGTGTAAAAATGAATTTATATAATGACGCAATTGTGACGTGGTCGTGGCGCTATCATGAAATTATTATTACGTAATTGTGATGTGGTAGCGTAATTGTGGCGCAAATTTGAAGTATGATAGCGTGATGGTAAAGTTTCTATGACTTAATAATAACGGATTATGAGTAGAATTCAAATCGCGAGTCATTATGCTAGATAATCCGGGCATAATCGTGATTTAATAATAAAGTTAGTTTTACGTTGTTCATGCGTTGTCATAGCGTGTCATAGCGAAGTAATCATGACCTAACACCTTTTAAATGAAGACGTAATCATGCTATAGCCTACTAGTTGCGACGTAATCATTACACAATTTCGACATAATTGCTTCGAAATCGTGCCGAAATCATAACGCAATTATAACAATTGTTTCACAATAATGTCATAAACTCGTGGAGATAACATTGTCAAAAAGAATCTATTTTGATAGTTATGCGGGCGTAATCAGGAAGTGATAATGAAGTAATTATGAAGCAATGATAATTGTAATGTGATCATGTCCTCGCGTAATCATGACTGAATAATGAAGTTTTGTTAGCGTAATCCTGGCGTAATAATAATTTTAGCGTAGGCCTAATCATGTCGAAATCACGATTATAATTATACCTCATTTGTGACATAATCAGCGTAATTTTTACGTCATCGAGCGTAATCATAAAATAATTATGATTTAGGTTTGACAAAATTGTGGAGCATTCCTAACGCAATTAGGGCTACTAGGCTACACAGTCCGCGCGTAATCATGATTGAATGACGAAATGATATTGGCGTAATCCAGGTGTAATCATAATAAGGCAATACTCATGATATAGCCTTAATTATGACGTTACGTTGCGGTAACGCAATCATTGCATTATTTATTTGCAATTGTTATGTATATATATATATATATATATATATATATATATATATATATATATATATATATAATCCTGGCGTTATCAGGACTTAATTATGAAGCTATCTTATCGTTTTCCCGGCGCTATCATGAAGTGATAATGAAATCACTTTAATAGTAATCCGGGCGTTATCATTACACAATAATGAGGTAATTTTGTCGTAATTGTGACGTAATCGTGATGCAATCATGATATCATTATGACGTTATTGTGAGATTGAGGTAACGTAATTATGGCATTATTGTGTAATCGTGGCGTAATAGTAACGCAATTATGATGCAATTGTGGAGCATTCATAATGCAAATAGAGCAATTATGACACACTGGAGTGATCATAACTTAATGATGAAACGTTTAAAAAGTCGTGATCATGTCGTGATAATGAAGTCATTAGAATTTAATACCTTTGAAATCAAAAGACACAGTTACGATGTTATTGTTAATTACCATGACCTATTGCTCACACATGTTTAGTCTAATTGTTTCGCAATCGTGTTGAAGTCATGACGTGATTTAAACGCAGTTGTAACGTAATCATGTTAAATGGTAATGGCTTCATGATGACGTAAAACTTAGATTATTTTAATTGTTATTAGGTCATAATCATAATGTGATCACGAAGTTATTTTTGATTTAATTGTGATACTGTCGTAATGTGAAAATTGTGCAATTCTGATGTAGTTATTACGTAGTCGCGTGGTGATCATAAATTAATTATTATAACATAATCGCATCATGATATTGACGATATTTTCATTTAGTTTTGGTGAAGTTGTTGAGCTTCATGAAGAAATCCGAATGAATACTGCTACTACTACTACTACTACTACTACTACTCCATCTACTACTACCACTACCACTACTACTACTACTACTACTACTAAAATAATAATAATAATTTGCACCCATTTGTCATACGCAATCGTGTTGCCCCTATGATTTACTTTGACGTGACCCAACCATGCCGTAATCAAAAATCAATCGCTGGCAAGGTTGGGTGTCAGTTTGATGCTAGGCACAGGGCGACATTATAGCTATGCACGGTGCTGTTTCCATCTATCTCCGTCGCCACTGCTGTCATCCTATACCTTTCTCACGTCAGCTTAGCTTTCACGGACGTTCTATTTTTGTGCTACTTTACTTATCTGTTTTTGTCTTCTGCTGGCCTTCTATTCTTTATTTCGTCAAATCTGTGTATAACTCATTGGCTTCCGCTGCCGTTCTATCCTATTCCATCTTGTACCACTGCCTTCTGAGTCACAAACCTGCTGTCGTTCATTTTATCTGTTTCTTCACTTTTCTCTATCTACGTAGAGCAGTGACGTAAGATCGAGAAAGATAGATCGACAGCGAATGCGGCTGTCCTTCTGTCTTAATCATCCTTACGTCACTGCTCTATCATTCCTCTACTCTCGCCCATTCTCTGTGTTTCTGCGCTTTTCTCTATCTGCGGTACCATTCTTTATTTCGTCAATACTCTTTCTATTCCCATGGCTTAATTTTCGTTCTTTCTCTTTCTTCCGTCACTGCACTCATCGCTTATCTTCTACCGTTGTTCCTTCTTTGTGTTACTTAACTTTCTCAATGTTCATTTACCTCACTTTCTTTGTCTTCGACTGTCGTTCCATTCTTTATATAATCAATTATCTGTCTGTCTCATTGTCATTCGCTGTCGCATTTTCCTTGTCCTTCTAATATCATTGTTCTCTGTTTCCTGACTTTACTGTCAGTGTTTCTCTCTGTTTCTTTACGTGTCTCTGAAAGAGATAGAACGACAGCGAACACGGATGTTCTTCTTTCTTAATCGTCAATACGTCACTGCTCTGTATATCTTTTCTCTGTTCTCGTTCTTTCCCTGTGTTACTTTACTTTCTCTATGTTGCCATACTCCACTGTCAATGTGTTCTACAGTCGTTCCTCTCTTTATTTCGTCAATTCTCTTTCTATCTCCATGATTTAATATTCACTCTTTCCTTTTCTTTCTTTCGTCAAAGCACTCGTCACTATTCTTTCACTCTGTTTATCACATTTCTCTAGCTACGTAGAGCAGTGACTTGAGATCGAGAAATATAAAACGTCAGCAAATGCGGCTTTCCTACTTTTTAAATCTTTCCTACGTCACTGCTCTGTGTATCTTTCATCTGCTCTCGTTCTATCTCTGTGTTACTTCTCTTTCTCTGTGTTGCTTTTCCTCAGTATTTTTGTCTTTAACCTTTTGTTCCTCTCTTTCTCTCGTAAATTCTCTTTCTGTCTCCAGTTCTTAAAATTCGCTGTTTTCACCTCTTTATTCGTCACTGCACACATCGTGTATTTTATACTGTTATTCTTTCTCTGTGTTACCTCACTTTCTCTGTATTACGTTACCTCACTATCGTTGTCGTCTACTGTCGTTCCTCTTTATATATCGTCAATTCTATTTCTATCTTGAAGGCTAAATATTGGCTCCATCTTCCTCTTTAATTCCTCACTGTACTCCTCATTTATCTTCTACTGTTATTCTTTCCCTGTGTTACTTCACTTTCTCTGTTTTACTTTGCCTCACTATCTTTATTTTCTACTGTCGTTCCTCTCTTTAATTCGTCAATTCTCTTCCTATCTCCAAGGCAATAGCTCTTTCTCTTTATTCCATCACTGCACTCTTCGCTTATCTTAAGCTGTTGTTCCTTCTCTGTCTTACATCACTTTGTCTGTGTTGCTTTGCCTCAGTACTTTTGTCTTCTGCTGTCGTTCCTCTCTATTTTTCGTCAATCCTATTTCTATCTCCAAGGCTGAGTAGTCGCTCTCTCTTTCCATTTCTTTCATCAATGCACTCATCGCTTATCTTCTATTGTACTTCTTTCTCTGTGAAATCTCACAATCTCTGTATTACGTTATCTGTATCACTGTTCTCTGTTTCATGCCTTTGCCGTTATTCTTTTTCGTTGTTTCTCAGATTTTTTTGTCTACGTATAGCAGTGACGTAAGATCGCGAAAGATAGAATGAGAACAAATGCTGAATTCCTTCTTTTTTAATCGTCCCTACGTCACTGCTCTGTATATATTTCCTCTGCTCTCGTTCTTTCTCTGTGTTACTTCACTGTCTCCATCTTGCCATACTCCTCTGTCTTTGTCTTCTACGGTCGTTCGTCTCTTTATTTCGTCAATTCTCTTTCTATCTCCAAAGCTTAAAATTCGCTCTTTCTTTCTTTCACCAATGGACTCGTCACTTACCTTCTATTGTTGTTCTTTCTCTGTGTTACTTCACTTTCTCTATATTACGCTACCTCACTGACATTGTCTTCTACTGTCGTTCCTATCTTTAATTCTCTGTCTATCTAAAAAGCTTAATATCCGCCCTTTCTTTCACTTTCTTTATCCAACGCACTCGTTGCTTACCCTCAACTGTAGTTCTTTCTATGTGTAACCTCTCTTTCTTTGTTTTTATTTGTCTCACTATCTTTGTTTTCTACTGTCGTTCCACTCTTCATTTTGTCAATTCTTTTTCGAACCCCAAGGCTTAATATTCGCTCTTTCTTCTCTTTATTCAAACACTGCAATATATTCCCTTATCTTATGCTGCTGTTCCTTCCCTGTGTTCGTTCACTTTCTCTTTGTTGCTTTGCCTCAGTACTTTTGTCTTCTACTGTCGTTTTTCTCTTTATTTCGTATTATTATCTTTTTGCCACTAAGGCTTAAAATTCGCTCTTTCTACCTATTTCTTTCGTCACTGCACTCGTTACTTGATACTGTTGTTCTTACTCTGTGTCACCTCACTTTCTCTGTATTACGCTACCTCATTATCATTGTCTTCTACTGTCGTTCCTCTCTTGACTTCTTCGATTCTCTTTCTATCTCCAAGGCTGTGTATTCGCTCTTTCTTCCTCGATCTTTCGTCAAAGCACTCGTCGCTTACCTTCTACTGTTGTTCTTTCTCTGTCTAAACTCTCTTTATCTGCATTAATTTACATCACTATCATTGTCTTCCACTGACGTTCCTCTCTTTATTTGGTCAATTCTATTTCCATCCCCAAGGCTTAATATTCGCTCTTTCTTTTTGTTTCTTTCACTAATGCTCTCATCGCTTATCTTCTATTGTTCTTCTTTCTCTGTATTACGTTACCTGTATCACTGTTCACTGTTTCATGCCGGTGCCGTTATTCTTTCTCTCTGTTTTTCACATTTCCTAAACTACGTAGAGCAGTGACGTAGGATCGCGAGAGATAGAACAACAGCAAGTGCTGCTGTCCTTTTTATCGTCCCTACGTCACTGCTCTATATATATTTCCTCTGCACTCGTTCTTTCTCTTTGTTACTTCACTTTCTCTATGTTGCCATACTCCACTGTCTTTGTCTTATACAGTCCTGTTGTTCCTCTCTTTAATTCGTCAATTCTCTTACTATCTCCACTGCTAAATATTCGCTCTTTCTTCTCTTTATTCCATCTCTGCAATCTTCACTTATCTTATGCTGTTGTTCTTTCTCTATGTTGCTTTTCCTTCAGTATTTTTGTCTTCTACCGTCGTTTTTCTCTTTCTTTCGTCAATTATCTATCTGTCTCCTTGTCTTAAAATCCGCTCTTTCTACCTCTTTCTTTCGTCACTGCACTCGTCACTTACCTTATACTGCTGTCCTTTCTATCTGTTTCCTCACTTTCTCTGTAATACGTTGCCTCACTCTCGTTGTCTCCAACTATCGTTCCTCATTATTTCGTCTGCTGTCTTCTGCTGTCGTTACTAACTTTTTCTATCTCCAAGGCTAAATATTCGCTGTTTCTTTATCTTTCTTTCGTCACTGCACTCGTCACTTATCTTCTACTGCTAATCTTTCTCTGTGTGTGTTACTTCACTTTTTCTGTATTGCCCAACCTCACTATCATTGCCTTCTACTGTCGTTACTCTCTTCATTTTGTCAATTCTCTTTCGATCTCGAAGGCCTAATATTCCCTCTTTCTTTCTCTTTCTAGCATCAATGCACTCATGGCTTACCTTCTATTGTTCTTCAATCTCAGTGTGATCTCACTTTCTCTGTGTTACGCTTTCTGTATCACTGTTGTCTGTTTCTTGCCTGCGCCATTATTCTGTCTCTTTGTTTTTGAGATTTCTTTATCTATGTAGAGCAATGACGTAAGATCGCGAGAAATAGTACTACACCAAATGTCGCTGTCATTCATTGTTAATCGTCCTTCCGTCACTGTTCTGTGTATATCTCCTCTGCTCTCGTTCTTTGCGTGTGTTACTTCACTTTCTCTAAGTTGCCATATTCCACTGTCTTTGTCTTCTACTGTCGTTCCTCTATTTGATTCGTCAATTCTCTTTCTCTCTCCATGGCTTAATATTCACTCTTTCTTTCTCTTTATTCCATCACTGCACTCTTCGCTTATCTTATGATGTTGTTCCTTCCATATGTTACTTCACTTTCTCTGTGTTGCTCTGCCTCAGTATTTTTGTCTTCTACTGTCGTTTCTCTCTTTATTTCGACAATTCTCTTTCTATATCCAAGGCTTAATATTCGCTCTCTCTTTTTCTTTCCTTCATCAATGCACTCATCGCTTACCTTCTATTATATTTCTTTCTCTGTGTAATCACACATTCTCTGTATTACCTTATCTGTATCACTGTTCTCAGTTTCGTGCCTGTGCCGTTATTCTTTCTCCTTGTTTTTCAGATTTTTCTATCTACGTTGTGCAGTGACGCAAGGTCGCGAAAGATAGATCGAGATCAAATGCGGTTTTCCTTCTTTTTTAATCGTCCCTACGTCACTGCTCTATATTATAATATTATTTCCTCTGCTCTCGTTCATTTTCTGTGGTTCTTCACTTGCCCTATGTTGAAATACTCCTCTGTCTTTGTCTTCTACTGTCGTTGCTCTCTTTATTTTGTCAATACTCTTTCTATCTCCAAGGTTTTAATTCGCTTTCTTTCTTTCGCCAATGCACTCGTCGCTTACCTTCTACTGTTGTTCTTTCTTTGTGTAACCTCTCTTTGTCTGTATTAATTTACCTCACTATCTTTGTCTTCTATTATCTTTCTTCTATTCATTTCGTCAATTCTCTTTCTAAAACCAAGGCTTAACATTCGCTCTTTCTTCTCTTTCTTCCGTCACTGCACTCGTCACTTACCTTATACTGTTGTTCTTTCTCTCTGTTTCCTCACTTTCTCTGTACTACGTTGCCTCACTATCGTTGCCTCCAGCTGTCGTTCCTCTTTTTATTTCGTCAGTCCTTTTTCTAACTCCACGACTAAATATTCGCACTTTCTTCCTCTTTGTTTCGTCATTGCACACGTCACTTACCTTATACTGTTGTTCTTACTCTGTGTTACCTAACTTTCTCTGTATAACGCGACCTCACTATCATTGTCTTCCACTGTCGTTCCTTTCCTCATTTCGTCAATTCTCTTTCCATCTCCAAGGCTATGTATTCGGTCTTTCTTCCTCGATCTTTCGTCAAAGCACTCGTCGCTTCCCTTCTACTGTTGTTCTTTCTCTGTCTAAACTCTCCTTCTCTGTGTTAATTTTCATCACTATCATTGCCTTCCACTGGTGTTCCTGTCTTTATTTCGTCATTTCTATTTCTATCCCCAAAGCCTAATATTTGCTCTTTCTTTGTCTTTCTTTCATCAATGCACTCAACGCCAACCTTCGTTTGTTCTTCTTTCTCTGTGTAGTCTCACTTTCTTTGTGTTGTTTTGTCTGTATCACTGCTCTCTGTTTTTTGCCTGTGCCGTTATTCTTTCTCTCTGTTTTTCACATTTCTCAATCTACGTAGAGCAGTGACGTCTTTTACTGTCTTCTACTGTCGATAGATAGCACGACAGCAAATGGGGCTGTCTTTCCTTTTTAATCCTCCCACGTCACTGCTTTGTCTATATAGATCCTCTGCTCTCGTTCATTTTCTGTGCTACTTCACTTTCTCATGTTGCGACTGTTTTTTTAATCGTCCTTACGTCACTGCTCTGTAAATATTTAGTCTGCTCTCGTTATTTCTCTTTGTTACTTCCCTTTGTCTATGTTGTCATACTCCACTTTCTTTTTCTTCTACGGTCGTTCCTCTCTTTTATCGTCAATTCTCTTTCTGTCTCCAAGGCTTGAAATTCGCTCTTTCTACTCTTTCTTTCGTCACTGCACACGTCGCTTACCTTCTACTACTGTTCTTTCTCTGTGTTACCTCATTTTCTCTGTATTACATTATCTCACTATCGTTGTCTTATACTGTCGTTCCTCTCTTTATTTCGTCAATTTACTTTCTATCTCCAAAGGTTTATTTTCGCTCTTTCTTTCTCTTTCTTTCGTTACTGCGCTCGTCGCACCTTCTACTGTTATTCTTTCTCTGTGTTACTTCACTTTCTCTATGTTGCCATATACTCCATTGTCTTTGTCTTCTACTGTAGTTCCTCCTTTTTTTTCGTCAATTATCTTTCTATCTCCAAAGCTTAATTTTCGCTCTTTCTTTCTCTTTATTCCATCACTGCACTGTTCGATTCTCTTGTGCTGTTGTTCTTTCTCTGTGTTTCTATACCTCACTATCTTTGTCTTCTGCTGTCGTTCATCTCTTTATTAGGTCAATTCTCGGAATGTCACAGTGTCTTCTGCTGTCGCTCTTTGCTTATCCTTCTAATATCATTGTTTTCTGCTTCCGTCCTATGCCGCCATTCTTTCTCTTTGTTTTTTCTCTTTTCTCTATCTACCTGTACATAGAGCAGTGACGTGAGATCTAGAAAGATGGAATGACATCAAATGCGGCTGTGCTTTCTTAATAGTACCTACGTCACTGCTCTGTATTTCTTTCCTCTGCTCTCGTTCTTTCTCTGTGTTACTTCACTTTCTCTGTTGCCATACTCCACTGTCTTTGCCTTCTACTGTCGTTCCTCTTTATTTCGTCAATTCTTTTTCTATCTCCAAGGCTTAATTTTCGCTTGTTGTTTCTCTTTTAAAAAAAATTGAGTATATAGATGTATATGTAACTATTGCGCTTTAACAACTGTGTGCTGAACATTTGTTTACTTGTTTTAATAAAATAATTTCAAACAAGCGCGTGCTGCGCGCTTTTGTGTTTGCGCGCTTTTGATCTGCGCGCATTTATCGGCGCGCCTTTAAAAGTTCTTTTGTCAGTTTTCAAAAGCGTATTTGAAAACAGTTGAGGTCTTGTAAATATTCAAAGACCTTTTGTGCAAGACCGAAATTAAAACCAAAGCTTGAGCTCCCAGGATTTTAGGATTTGTGATTTTAAGAATTTAAGACCTAGACCAAGGCCACGACATTTGCTCACAAGGCAAAGACCAAAGCCTGAAAAATGGCTCTCGAGACAAAACCTGGTCTCGAGACTTCTTATGAATGGTAGTTCGGCTCCTTCTTTATGGCTCTTTCACATTCAATTCATTTTTAGCACTGGATATTTTAACAGCTGAAGAACACACACCTAATAGACAGAAAACGAAGTCTAATAGTTTGTAGCAGGGATGAGAGGGACGATTAAGTCACTTAGAATGGAAAATGCAAATAATATTTGAAGAACGAAAAGTTCGTGCAAAGGCCTTTGGACGTTACGCCTTCTCTTCCCTGGCGACGCAATGACATTCAACTCACTGATCAGAATTGTTGCCGTGTCATGCGTGCTTTCGTTCAGTTTCAGCAAAAATACTTTCAAAAGTGCTTTAAAATGCACAATGAAATACTGTTCAATATTATTTCGTATATACTCTTGAACATTACCCTTGAGCAATGCAAGGATGATGAGCTCAATGATCTCAAGTTCAAGTCTATAGCAGCCCATGCATGATTTGTGAAAGCAGTTGGCAGGCCTAAAAATAGTTTCATCCATAATTATGCAGAATAGGCCCATTCAAGAGCCTATTCTTGAAGCCAGAAGGTGTGCGCTGCGCAGGGATTGCTGTCCGATCAGCAATTGATTACTTCTTTACTCATGGCTCTAATGTAAATTTGTGCATATTAGAGATGTCTAAAGCTTTTGATAAACTTAATCACTATGCCTCGTTCAGTAAAGTAATTAATGGATCGTTTCCTTTGTGAGTTATTAGGTTGTATGGTACGATCATAATAGGCTTAATATATTATATTGTGGAGCTAGGCTGGATAGTCTCCTCTCACCAACACAATATTTTGTAGTTGCTTTCGTAGGCACATCTTGTGACTCTCAGTTTGAAACCAAAAAAATCGAGTGGACATAGTTTTAATATTCCACCACAAATGCAAAATATATTAAAAAATATGCGTTTTAATAAAACAAATATAATTTTTATTGTGCAGAAAAGCTGGTAACGTCGTAAACATGAGATCTAATAAGGCTTTCTCTTCAGCAGATACTGCAACGCTTCACTATAGAACAACTGATTCGTCGCTTGTCGTCGTACTATAATCAAAAAACTTAAGCAAAAAAATTGTGCAATTGTTTACCAACGTTTTTTGTTTTGTACTTGTCGTCCGCGCATGCGCGGTTAAAGCTTCTCCATTGTAGCATTCAGAGCGTATTTTGTAGCTGCAGAAGTTGCAGCTGTTCAAGAAATCCGCACAAGCGAGCAGGTTCACCGAGAGGGGGAAGAAGGGGGCTGCATTCAACAGTTCTTTCAGAATTCTTCAGTGTATCATGTCTATTATAAGCGCCCTTGTAGCGGCATGGCTGCGTTATTGCGCTTTAGAAATCGTCCGTTTAATAATAATAATATGGAATTGAACTGCAAGAGACCTTCCTGATATGACTTCAGCTCATGATTATGGTGACGCGGTCTTTGAGTGACTCAGAAGTAAACTACCTACATGTATAGTGGTGCCTTGGAATTCACGAAAGACTGCATCCATCCAGTCTAATCGCAGATCTACAGTAGTCAGACCCCAATGGTCATCTGCTCGTCTCCTCTGCTCGGCATCAAATGCTCTGCGTCGTCTGGCAGCTGAATACATTGAAAGGAATAAGAGAGTTCAAGAGGTCATGGGATTTCTATCAGCGTCATGCGTTGTGTCGTTGAGTGTCTTGGACCTGTCTTGACACAAGCAGACAGACGGTCTTCCGAGTGATGATGCAAAGAGTGAACAACTGATTGGCGAGTGACTAAGTGATTGGGTGAGTGAGCGAGTCACGGTGATTGAGCGAGTGATTGAGTGAGTTAGTGAATGATTCAGTGAGTGATTGAGTGAGTTAGTGAGTGAGTGATTAAGTGAGTGAGTGATTAAGTGAGTGAGTGATTGAGTGAGTGAGTGATTGATTTAGTGAGTGGAGGAGTAGGATGTCAGAGGCAGTCTTTGTTTTAGACGACGTTTCACATGGTAGTCGATTGAAAGGATGCCAAAGAAGCGTTGTCCATCTGGTTGTCTTGAATGTTGGCTCTGGACTGTGATCGAGACGGACTGATGACGCAGATATGTGGTACTCGTGACGTCAACTCAGACAGATCAATCGCCGACGCTGTTGCTGCGTTGGAGCGTCGCATCTTGCGCAGTTTGAGCTGAAGCGGTGTGTAAGCGATGTGCCAGACGTCAGCGAAACAGACGCTGCAATGAAATCGGAAGAAGAGCAGCAGAGGGAGGTTGAGGTTGATGACGAGCAGCCAGGCCACTTCTCCGTAGAATTCAGTCGGTGTTGCCATGTCTGCTGCCTTGGCCAGCACCGTCCTCAGCACCCAGACGGACACATTGCCAACGATAAGGAAAGCCACCGTTCCTCTGCCGGGCATCTTGGCCACGTGTTCTTCAGCGGATGGATAACGACGAAGAGCGCATAGAATGAGCATTGACTGAACAACTGTCTGGACAGAGGCGACGATCGATGCACTCAGGCGCAACGCTTCCTCAAAGCCTCTCGAATGTCCGTCGCTAATGACGCTTGATGAAGCGATGATGATGGCGACCTCATAGAGGGCGGATCCGCACATGGCGATGATGAGCAACGCATCGTCAGACGACAGAGGCTTTGCTACGTAGGCGAGAGATCGAAGGAGAACAAACGCAACGACGCAGCCAATGAGAAGACAGCTGTGGACGACTATGTCTGCGATCAGGTAGATGGCAGTGCGCTGATGAGATTCATTGAAATAGAAGAGAACGATGGCTACGACGATTCCGGCAAAGAGAAGAGCTCCAATGAACAGACCTACGTGAGATTTGTTAAGGATCGGTCGACTGCTGTCTCTCGATCCAACAGAGGTAACAGAGGATTTGCCATCGTCATCGTTTATATCGGTCTTCTGGAAAGAGCAGACCTTGATGAGGTTCTTAAGGCCGTTCATCAAGTGTCCCTCGCTGTCCGTTGGCTGAGCGATCGAATGGACGGCGCAAGCCACTGTTCCGACGGCGATTAGACTGTACTCAAGGATGAAGGGAAAGAGATAGCGAGTGGCAGCGTGTAGGAGGGCATTTTCACATGGGGAGTCTGAGGAGGGCGAGGGGGATGAATAGCCTTCGCTGCTGACGCTGCTCGTGTTCAACGTAATATCTAACAATCAACAACACAATCAATAACACAATCAATAACTGGTAATAGTTCACGGAAACAGGAACTGAAGGAAGAACGATGGAAAGAACGACGAACGCTATGAATAAACAATAGAAGAAGAAACGACTAAAAACTGATTTACACAGAGGTGAAGAACGATCAAAAGTACCAAATATATTACGTACAGCACGGTCTAAATCTGAAAAAAATATTCAGATATCAAGATCGAGAGCAATCGAAATTGAGATAGATCGATATCGAGAGAAACGGAGATTGAAAGAGATCGAGATTGAGGAAGAACAAGATTGTGCGAGAACGAGATTGATTTTGGTTCAGTCAATCGATGAATTACTAACAATCAAACAATTTATTTATTATTCCATCAAACACACTTTATAAATTAATAATTCCATTCCTTAAGTCATAGGAATGGCTCATCCTCGAGCACAGAGGTAGTCCTGCTGTGTAGGTCTACGTACGTAGAAACCTAAGTAGTAGCGTGATGGCAGTTGCTGATCAAGATGTATAAACATTACAGGCAATGTGTGAAATCAAGGATTTTGTGCAATGCCTGTTTTAGGCTATTTGTAAAATTTCCGATACACTCAGGCATTGTAAAAATCCCTGAATAAACCAGGGATTTTTGACAATTCCTGAAAGTCGGAGACATTATACAGATCACCTGACAAATTTGTGATGTGTGATGTTGTTTGCTTATCTCAGAGAGAAGCAAACAACATTAATAAAGACCCCGTTTCTGTTGTAAGCAATATCACATAATTACCAATCATGTCAGTTCATATTAAGCACGCAGTTTAGTCAATAGAATGCATATGTTAAGTTTTTGTTTTCACACGACATACTCTAATGGCATCGAATGTTGCATTTAACACCTGTTTGTCTTGCAGTGACTAACCTCTGAGCAAACCCCAGGACTAGTAATTTCGTCACTGTCACTAACAACAACCAGTATGTTCGGAGGATTTCCCCTTCCTCTGTCAGCAAGGGGTATAATTGGTATGGTAACGTTGTTGCCTGAGTTTACTGCAACATCTATTACTCCTCCCGGTCGACTACAGCTTCCCGAGCTGTACTATTCAAGCGTTGTGCTTGAATAGTACGACGAATCTGATCAATCATCATTAGCCAATTACGCGAACTTCCTCGTCATTGTTTCAAAGCCAAAGTTGAATGGAACATCCTATGAACACACTTAATAATTATGAGACATACTTTGAGAGTTTGAGTGGCTTAGGCTGCTGTACTGAAACTCCTCCATGATTTCTCTGACCACCGTTCGAAACCAGAGACAGATATTTGTGGAGACGACATGAAACATCCCAAGCCAAATGATGGGCAGACGCTCCCTCACTTGAACCTTTCATTCAGAACAGAATAATTCTGATCTAATGATTTATTAGAAGTCAATTGATGGCATTCCAATGTATGATTCAATCAATAGCAACATTAGAATAAGAGACTCACAATGATCAGCAAAATTATCATTACTGTTATAACGATCGCCTTCATTATCATAATCAGTCGTCATTATGATTATTATTATTATTATTATTATTATTATTATTATTATTATTATCATAGTGACCGTTGTTATCATAGACGATTAATATGGGAAACTTAATATATGGGACATGAAAATTTATCAGGAACGTTTCTCACTCTATATTGGAATAGTTTGACAAAGGTGTGGAGGGAAAGCAGACTATCTGATTGATTCAGTGACTGATTACGAACATGTAGGTATGTGTTAATCGATTTATGATCTATAGAAGTATGTGTGTGTATGTGTGCGTGTGTGAGTGTGCGTACGTGTGTTGCAATGATCCTACATCTGGTCCTTTGAAGATGAAGAACGTCTGGACAACAACGAAGATGAGGCGAGGAATGAACGTCCATCCTTCTCTGTACTTGTTGCGACAGGCCTCGCTCTGAGTCCAACTGTTCTCAATCTCCAGCGAATAGTAGATGATGTTACCAAGACTAAACACTGAGAAACAGATGAAGATGTTCATCATCTTCATTATGAAGATGATTATGATGGTGATGATCATGCGTTCTATAACATTGGTGGCGATCTATCGTTATGATGATGATGATGATGATGATGATGATGACGACGACGATGATGACTATTATGATGATGATGATTATGGTGGTAGCAATGATGATAATAACAATTGTATTGATGACAATGATGATTGTGATGACGATGATGATGACGATACAGCTGCCGATGATGACATTGGTGATGCTCATAGCAATGATGGCGATGTCGTCCAATAATTGTCATCAACGTCATCATCATCATCCTTTTCTTCTTGCAGCTGTAATGACCAAATAAAACAACGATAGCATTGTTGCAATTGGTGACCATGAATATGAAGCCATTTGAGAGATGATACGTCTCAGTTAAGAAGTGATGTGAGACCGGTGCTTACACAGTGCACCCACTTTGAGAAAGAGACTCGATCCTTCGTGGTTGAAGATGCTTCCGAACTTAGAGACGTCCATCCACGCAACCGATTGACTGCCGCTCAGCTCATCATAGTCTGAAGTCTGCTGGTCAAATTCCATGGACTGCTTCATTCTGAGGGACATCGATGACCCCCCTGCAGCAATTCTTCCTCTCCCTCTTCTGCCTTCTATGGGGGTCGATCGGCCACTGGTCAGACTGCCGCAGTCATCACTCGTCATCTGCGCTCTGTCAATCATTCGGTTGCGGAACCTGATGGAAGGATGAGGAAGACGGAGACGATCATCGCTGGTAGGAGCATCGGTCATGTCGAGCAGGTGGTTGTTGTTGGTGTTGGCTGCTGCTGCTGCTGCTGAGGGCATGCTCACATCGTCGTAGGGAAAGATGCTCCCCTTTGATCTGCTGATCAACTGAGGCTCCGTCATCTCCGCTGCCTTCGCTGCTGCTCTTCTCTCCTTTGTACGGCTGCGTTTCTTCTCGAAAATCAATCGGATCTGAAGGTAGATGAGAAAGGCCGTTGCTACGATCAGTTGATATGAGAGAAACACCTACAAAGACGGCAAACAACGACATCACAACAACGGTTGTAACGCGGTTGAGGTAGACTATTCGAATGACGACACAGTCACCTGTTTCCTGTCATCAGATAACGTTCTATGCCGGTATCATGACCTTAGCGCCCCGTTATAAGCGCCTGCCGTTAATTGCGCCCTGGACAAAAGCGCCCACTACTCGATAGAAACATGAAAGAAAAATTTATAAACATGTATGCAAGAGAATTCTTTGATAAAAACAGCAATGAAACTATTAACCCAATTGTTAAATCAATAAACGTTTTATTGATTTTCAAACTTTTCTTACATCCTATTCAAACCTGAGACATTATGTGCAATTCCTCGCAGATATTCCAATAGTGTTACGTTGCCGTATGTTTGAAATTTCTGCACGCTACTGCACACTATAGTATACGTCTGGTATTTATAGTTCTCTTAGTTTGTACTTCGTAAATATGTACTTGGATGTATGCCCAAATTAATAAGTAATTTAAACAATGAGCTAATTCTGCTATTAAGTTTACAAGAAATATTTAGGGGTCACCATACTTTGATGTTTGGTTAGATGTGTACTCGCTTGAAAACCAGAGCCAAGATACATCAAAGCACACAAATAAAAAGAAAATGGAGGCTGAATGTACTGCATTCGATTAAGAAGAACTAATCAGTTTAAGTTACATTGACACTTTGATGTATGATTTGATGTTTGCTCAAGCGAAGACAAACACAACGGTACATCAAAGTAGAGGCCTAATACGCATACGGCAATAGTACAGTCTTTTGGGCGCTTATGACTGCTTTGCGCCTTCGAGAGGTTCTTATACAGCGCTATATAAGTAGCCTACTACATGCATATGACGTGGGCGCATTTCACGGGCATTTTTTTAGCCTGGCGCTTATAACGTGGCGCTTTTTGACTGGGCTCTAAGGACGGGATGCCTTCTATGCCACATGACGAGTCGGCGATTCTTTTGTCTCCCTGAAAAAACAGTGGAACCGATTTTCGGTAGAAATCGTCGCAGGGCATTCGCTGTTGGCTGTATTTCTATTCGCTTTCAATCGCTTAATATTTATCGGAACACTCAAACGACACCAACGGTTATCTGATCTGTGAGTGTTAAGAGAGTGTAGCTTTCTATAGGCTCTATGTTTGTGGCTACATTGCAACAACACTTACAACGGTTATAGGGTTAACGATTAGTTTGAAGACGACGGCGACGATCCTTATAATTAATTATGTATGCACGATCTGAACATTTATGAAGTCACTTAAAACGCGTTAAGATTAATATAAATTCGATGCAGTTGAATCGTTGACATGTGAGCTGAGAAATTGGTGAAATTGGTTTGGTGAAATGCATTAGTTGTTGTTGGTGTCGTTGCTGCTGCTGCTGCTGCTGATGATGATGATGATTACACAACAGACTGGAATTGCGATGATTACTCGATGATGAAGATAATACTGAAAGAAGAATGGCGATGAAGATGGTGACAATGTCTCTGAAAGTCATGAATGTGATGGGATGAAAAACGATCATCATAATTATTATGAAGATAACAAAAAGAACATCATAGCTTAACTAATTCATTTATATAATGCAGAGTCGAAGATCACAATAACAAATGACTTGGTCTGACCTGACTTGAATGGGTCGTCAGACACAATCTGATATCAGATCGATCTCATCTGTAAAGAAATTGAATGTTGCTGAAGACACTGAAATTATATTGTGAGTATACGCACCGCATTATAGGTTGTGTTTAGCCACTTATTGGTCAGAGCCTCCGAAATGGGAAAGATGAAGCCAATAATTGTCGTAATTATGGCATAGAGGATGCTCAGGACTTTCACGTATTCCACGCTGAATGTATAACAAGAACATTTCCATTAACTTACATCAACTGATCAAATGATCTACGCAACGATGATGGGTTTGCAGTCGCGTGTCTATCGCTACGGCTTTATATGCAGCAGGGTGTCATTAGCCATGGTTTGCTATATGCAGTGTCTTATTACATGCGGGACGTCCTTCGTTGGTTCCCTTACCTTAACGGACCTCTGCATTGGCTTGGATGTCCAACTTCGAGGCTCCCGTCATTCACCCATACAGAACGAGCTTCTTGTTCCTTGCTCGCTGACCTACACTCCAGTGACCTGGAATGGGTTTTTGTGACTATTCGCCTCGTGCCGTGCCCAGAGGCCAATCCACCATGCTCTTCACTAACCTTAGGACTGGTCTATAGATTTAGTCGGGTCTAGGTCTGGAGCACTCCTGAGTAGATAATCTGAAAGGGTGATATGTAAATTCTCACAATAAATAAATAAATAGACATTTGTGCTTACGAATGAAACACTTGATGGCCAGTGGAACTGCTCTAATTTGTTCTGCGATCGAGATAAAGATCAAGATCGAGATTATATACCATAATGACGATACCTCCCTCTAGACAGGAATTGTTATAGCGCCTCAACACAACTGCAGCAGCAGAAGTCTAGGTTCCACCTGATGCAAATTACTCACATGGATGGAGTGAAGATTCTTTTTTTCTTTATTTCTTCGTTGCCATTTCCGCTCTTGTCTGGAACAACGACACTGACGATTGTTTCGTTTCGCCAACGACGATAGCTTGTTCCTCCGATGCTCGCATTGTCTTCATCCATCTTACCACTGGTTGTGCTGCAGATGTTGACTACAGCAGACATCAAAGTCAGGTCAATCAATTAGGCAATTAACTAATGATATCATCATCATCAGCAGCAGCAGCTTTTTCGTTCAGTCGAAATGATCAGTGACGATCATAGTCGGATACTAAAACAATTGGCACTCATGGCCTCTTATTCACAGCTGCTAAACGTTGGAGGACGTGTTCCGAAACGTATAGCTTAACGGCGAGCTAATGAGACACAGAGAGACAGACACAGAGACAAAACACAAGATCTTCGTGTCGCCCCCACGCCCTCCAAAGAGTTTTGAAACCGATTGTAGACGTGAAATGACATTCCGTGTTGGAAATGGCGGTCAAGCTCATCCTGCAGATAAGATTGATTACATAAGGAGGGCCAGTCCATCGGGTGGATACGTCATGCTGTCGCAGTTGGTCACAACCCCTCCAATGGCCCGCAACAGAGGTACTGAACGTAGTTCTCGATGAGCATTAATATATATCCCAGGGTAAGCGACATACACTCTCAGTGGGATCTGATGATTACGGTCTAACCATGACGTAGGATCACGCAATAGTTGGATGACGTCCGTGTCCTTATTCCTTATTTATAAATCGGTGTCTAAAATATATCAGTTATATTTTTCTAATTAATTACTAATCATAGTCACCGTTATCTCGAATGAAACTCAATGAGTGTCATTGGAATCAAACTCTGCACAGAGAAGAAGAAACCTTTGTCACCTGATGTTCACATGGGACATGGCTACAAGTTATAGCGGGTTACGTTCCAACAACTGGCTGCAGCCAGCCCAGGGTTCCATCAGCATTGGGGAGGTGGAGGTCAGAGGTATTGGATAGCCTATGACGTTTGCCAACAGACAGTTGTCACCACACGCAGTCAATCATGCAGCAAATACAAGAGATTCACATCTACGTATTATAGATATACGCAATAAATAGAGATGTCCAGTAACAGACGGGTTCGAACCTTTCTTATGCGATGGCAGAATCCCAAAATTCCTAGGACCTTCCGCTGTTTGTTCTTGACGAGACATATAAATTAGCTTTAAGACGCAGGAACCTTTAAAGTTTTAAATGTCTCTGATTTCCTGTGATCAGGAAAACGAGAACTTACACCTTCCGGGTTTAAACAAATTTAGAGACGACCTTTCAATCTAGAGCCTCTAACATAACTAACACTACTCCCCCATCAGCTGTCACCACAGTCAGAACAGTTATCTTGTTCGTTAGCACTGTCTAGTGTTTATCCTATGGCAATTCTCGGTCTAGCATTGCAATAAACTGCCCAGCCAATCAGAGCTATTATTCGCCGTTTATAACGAAGTAATGAGGTCAGTTGACCGTCTCCGCCGTAATCAGTTTACTGTAAGTTTTCTTGTAAACTATGAATCAAAAGATCTCTTCCGTTCTCATCAAAGCATTGAAGCCCACTCACTTGCAACAAACTGGACCTTGCTGCTGAATAACATAACCAATTTGAATGCAGGCAATTCAGTTTCCGATAAGTTGTAGACTGGCCGCCGTGAAGTCTCTTCCAATCGATTTGTG
This sequence comes from Bimastos eiseni, assembly GCA_959347315.1. Lineage (NCBI taxonomy): Eukaryota > Metazoa > Annelida > Clitellata > Crassiclitellata > Lumbricidae > Bimastos > Bimastos eiseni. The sequence continues at coordinate 9,894,084 of OY365814.1, forward strand.
TGTATATAAACACTGTCAGCGATGCCATTATCGCTCGGTTCACCTGAGTTACCTCAAAGTCAAAACGTCTTTCCTCCTTACTTCCTGTCAAACTAGCCAAAAGGTCTCATAGAAAACTAGACAGGAAGTCGTTGGTGAGATCTCATGGAGTGAGATATACGGGCGAGAATTAAATGCAATCAATCAGTCAACCAATCAAATGCAATCAATCAATCAACCGTTGGCACATCGCCCGTAAGCGGTGTCTATAATGCCTTTCTAACTACATCATTTTACACCTCTGTGTTCATTGCGCTGTGTTCAACTCTCGAGGACTTGTTCTGTCCCAATCTTCATTGTAATCAGCTTCAAGTAAACTAGTTCGTATTATTCATGTTTGTTATGAAAATAACCGTTGTGAAGGAAGCACCTCTCATATATAAAATAAATGATGTTATATGCAGCGCAATAATCAATCGGACTTACAACGCCAGCGGGCTATTTTCATCACCTCTGCTCTGTAGGCCTACATTCCCATCAGTTCAAACATCCGAAAGCAAAGAAAATTTCCACCGATCTCAATGTCAGCGATTCTGCCACTGGTTGGCTTCGCTCCTGTCGACAACCGTCTGACTGTCGCTGGCTGAGCAATTTTGAGCACTTTCCACTAGAATGCCAGCTCAGACCAGATACCTTGCTAAGGGATTGGTTGATAATTAAGAACTACGTACATGTCTATACACAAAACAACATCGCACAAATATACATGCATACGTATACAGACATAAAAGCAGACACATATTGAAACGCACATATAATATACATGTACACATACATGCTTGCATGCGTCTTCTTCTCTCTTCTCTTCTATTTCTGTACAGTGATTGTATCCAGGGTCATTCTCATATCCGTGTCTCGTTTATTACCGTCTCTCACGTTTTTCACTCGGGCTTTGTCCTCTTCTACTCCCTCGACGTCATAATATAAATGTTATATCATGCGCTTTTACTGGTAAGCCCTCTGGTCGTCCATTCTTACTATACTTATGTACTTACTATACTATGTATTTCGCATACATGTATGCATACATGCTCATATATGTACACGCATGCATGCATCAATACATAGTTACATACACATAATGTCATAATTATACATAATTGTATGCATACATAATACATGACCTGATTTCGAAGCGGAAATCTGGCTGCGATCAAACTTAAGCTTTTGATAAAGTAATTATACCTACGTATACATTGATTATAATTGCAAGTAATGCCATGGTCACCAATCACAGCAAAGTTCCCTTTATCTGTCTTCATTCACATGACCTAAAGTACTTTAGTGTTGCTGCATCATACTGATTATGTTGACCTTGTATCTTTATACAACAAATAAGTGTGCATGGTACCTAGACCATCAGGGACAATTCAGCTTCATCCCAATAAGAGGATCATTGCTCAAATACACGACTCTTGAACATTGCTTTATGTATATATATGGCATAGCCAAAATTGCGCACTCATAAAATATTCATATGTTGCGCCACCTTCGTCAATGTAGGCTTTATGTGCTGGATCACAAGACTATGAAGACCGTTAGTCCCGTTAAATATTCGTATTTGTCACACTGTTGGATTATTGTGCAGTTCAGCTCGGAAAACGACCCTTCGTTAGAAATTGGGTAAATGGGAAATTCTGTTGATATATAATGTAGGCCTATGTAATAGTGTCTAACTGCCAAGACTACAAAATGGTTAAAAGAAGCAGTTGCAATATTTATATATATAGTTGCAATATATATATATATATATATATAGAGAGAGAGAGAGCTAGCTACATGTATATATATAAAATATTGGGTCATACTGTCATTATAGCATCTGTTAATAATATCAAACTAAACTAATTCTTTGCCCAAAAGGAAGTCAATGCAATTGTTCGGTAGGATTGAGTGTCAAAGCGAAAGAGGTCGTCCACACAGCGATTGGCTTGATGATAGGCCTAGCATTAACTGTATGGGACAGGAGCTAGACGACTTCAGGAACTGACGCACTAGACTTCGGACAGACTACATGTAAAAGCTGACAAAAATGGCATCGGACATCTAGCAGCAATGTGCCACGATGCGTGACGATGATGATAATGATGAATCCAATGCAGATATATAGGCACAGATTCATGCTTGTGCGTATTAACAAACATCAGAAAGGAGTTCTGAGCTCTCTGCAGCATGTTTGACGAATTGATGACATCATGTCGAGCCGAGTGTCTCTTTGTTTCAGTGGAAAAGATCAGAACTTTCCTCCATTTGTTCGTATGCTGTAGATGCGAAAGACCTACGCTTCACAACTCGATTAACGAGTCTGTGATCAACTGATTTTCGTCGAATCCTCTTGTTTTACACCGAGAACTATGTTGAGCAAACTGTTTACAAACACGTAGAATTCGGTCTTGGCATATTATAATCGGAAATGAACTGAGAACTCATGCGATGTATTGGCTCCATTTCTAAGACATGATACGTCACAATTAAGACATATTATAGTACACTACATGTTCAGAGGCAGAAGAACCGGAACTGAATTCCTCATCTACGTTCTACAAAAGACAGCGGCGAAGCATTACTCATTTTTAATTGGTCAACCAGTATTTTGGCTGATTGATTCCTATCTATACTACGCTGAACACAAAGCCACATTGTCGATGTCTGTCCACAAACTTGTTTCGGTAGAGGTCTATTGACGATGAAACTATCAAGTCTGTGGTTGATTCAGTAGTGATTGGTGAGGATATATCCTTTAATGAACATTCAATGCATAACTATACGCTGAGTGACTAAACACGCTAAGAACCTGAGCAAACACCAGCAAAGACGACCACTTCCCATAGGAATGCGATTAGGAAACGCTTCAGGAATTCATGTAAAGATTATAGAAGAGCAAAGAGAGTTAGTCATAAGGAGGAAAACAAAGAGACACTATGGCAAAGCAACGAGGCTATACTTAGCGACACAATTGCACATCACAAGTAAAACTTCCTAAGTCATTTGAATGTAGAAGAAGCCAATGCAATTCGCTTCTCACGAGCCAGCAGCAGTAGTATCCTTAAACCTGGGACAACCAGCCGATCAGAGGCATTCAGACTGAAGCCAAAATCATATGTTTAAATCTGCAAAGGTCAGCGTAAGGCAGTAGCGTGGCTAAAGAGAGCGGGTAGTCTCTCTCTCTCTTCTCTGTCACTCTCTGTCTCTCTCTGTCTCTCTCTGTCTCTCTCTGTCTCTCTCTGTCTCTCTCTGTCTGTCTGTCTGTCTGTCTGTCTGTCTGTCTCTCTCTCTCTCTCTCTCTCTCTCTCTCTCTCTCTCTCTCTCTCTCTCTCTCTCTCTCTCTCTCTCTCTCTCTCTCTGAGCACATTTCTCAAAGTGCATTCCTTAAAGTGGCTCTTTTTAGGGTAGGCAAAATACAATATGTAACAAAGTAATAATTGAGATTTGATTATTTAAATAGTTCGACTCGTGGCAACGTCTCTCCTATGAATGAGCAAGTAAGTTAGTTAGTAAGGATATTCATTGTATTCATAGAGATCTTTTTTATGCACATACAAAATACACTGTCAGCAAACTTACAAGGATGAACAAGGGTAATCCATCCGGGTGGCCATTCTAGATGTTGATCATTCGGTCTATGAAATTGACAGTCGATTGAAGGGAATCCATGGGTGGGTCTCAATAGCATCAAATAATAGCATAAATTTTAAACAAAGTAAATAACATGTGCATAATAAAAGATCTCAACTCAAGGCAGGATGAGGTCATGTGACCTGGATCGCACGCTGTAAGGGGTGATCTTACGGGGAGAAAGAGAGAGAAGGTCGTGCAGGATGTGACATGGTTCAACAGGAATGATCTAACAAGAGCATAAGTTAGTTTTAGGGCAGCACTCTTCAAAAGGAGGAAAGTCAACAGGAAAGAAGCCAAAATGAGTCAATTTTCGTAAGAGATCATTAAGGCGACTGCGCACCCCTATATTGGCGCATCCCAACGAAATGGGGGAGGCGTCGAGTAGTCGTGCAAGGGCCGTGGATCTAATAACATCAAACAGAGACCGTGGACGACTAAACCACAAAGAGTGAACTTGGATTACCGAGCTTTACAGCAAATTTTGTTTATGTGTGTCTCCAGGTCAACTCGATTCAATTTCGTTAGTCCAAGTTCTATTTTAGTAAGATTCTTTTCATAAATCCAGCTTCAACTTGAGCAAGAATTCTTAACATCAATCCAAGAATTATTTTCATCAATGAAACTTCTAAGTTATCGAATACCATGTGCGAAATAGTAGGCCTTCCTCTTGATCGCGAGCCATTCATTTTATAGGCCTACGTGAAACTTTTGTCGTGAACCATTTAACTGAATTATTTGTCGGTGGACCACATGTCGATCGTGCTGTAGGACATAATCCCCCCCTGTTTTACGCAGGACAGTAACCCCGGATAAACCCCCCTCTTGCCCTAACTAGCTTCTGCAATTACAATAACTGACACTACTAACAAAGTCTGCACAGCATTACAAGTGACACTCAGTACGACTATTAGTCTAACTCCAGATAGAGGCGGTGCACGTTATGTTTTTGAGTCTTGGGGATATCTTGACTACCTGACACTTGGAACCAGGGTGTTTGCCTCCATCAGTTAGAGGGGGATTGACGCCACTGGTCTTACTTATATAAGAAATCGTGTCACAGATAACACACATACGCTCTGCATAGACTCACCTGACGCGTTTGAAGAAGCCGTGTCACAGATAGCCTATGAATTACGCACAGTGGTGCATTTAGTGTACATAGACATATCATACATTAATAACAAAAATAACTAAGGAACTAATTAACTGTTTGCTATCTACCTTTGGATGAAGATACCGCATCAGACTTCGAAATGACACATATGATACAAGCTTTACTTCAGACTTTAAAGCATACACACGTTTCTAAGTAATAAAAGTGAAAAAAAATATTCTTAGGTTTTTTGTCCTGCTTAGGAGGGGTTTGTCAGAGGTTTCTTTTGTCAGAGGGCGGTTTTGTCAGAGCGGGCTTTTGTCAGAGGGCTTTGTCCGCGACTCAAGGAAGGCATACTTCATGATACTTGACCACGCTGATTTTAGCAGAAGTGATAATTTAAATGCATACCTTGAAGACGTAGATTCAGTTCCTAATAAAGTGCGCTACGCGTTAAAATAGCAGAGCGAGAACGTAATATTCGTAGCTGATAAACGAATGAAACTATGAATATTCGTCGTAACTATAGCGAAAACTATAAATATGAGTCGTATGGCAAAGCAGAACTTCATGGAGTCCCAAATAGACGCAAATTGCGCTAGAATGGCAGATATGGAGAAGTAGGCGTAGAGGTAACGAATCTGATGAAAGACTGGACGTGGCGGCTCACGGATGCAGTTAGTATCACTGAACGATTAAGTATTTTTGTGCCACTTACGCCAACTTCTTTCAGCATGAAATATTTCTAGTCACAGCTAATATCAGAATAGAGTGACTATTTTATCGCTGGCTATCAGAGGCAGTTTCACCTGCTAGGAGAGTCATACCTGCTAAAGACGAACATCGCAAATGTGGCATCCGATATAACATTGTGGCTAGATATAAAAAATTCTGGCTCAACTAGACTATAGGTGTGTGCGATTTATTAAGAGACAAAACGAAATACCTCGACTGTATAAGGTCAGCGGGGCTTTGAAAGCGATGATAAAAGTCGACTCTAAAGAGCAATAGAAACGTGTTGAACACTGGTCTGCTTATGAGTCTGCGACGCAGACGGACCCAACTCTAGACCAATGGACGATGGACGCCGCGTTGAAGCCCTGGCCATCGAAACAGCTGCGACAATAGATCGCCGCTCGAGTCCTCTCCTTATATTTTGTTCGATATATACAGACGATCGCTGGCTGGGTTTTACGCTTAGGCCGACACTAGACCGACTGCAAAGCGATAGGTAGGGCCTAAATTCGGTGAGTAAATAACTTGACGGCGCAGTTGCCTGTTCCGTCGTCCACCATGTTTAGCGCCCGCGCGTTATATTTGCACAGAGGGACAACATCATAATGTGCGGCTACTTCAAGTGGACACCCACAAACGACGATACTAATAAAATACTTTATACACTTGTGCGTGAATATAATTATCTGTAAGTTACTCAATTCAGTGAAAGAGGTAAGTAAAGCCGTTAAATCAGTTAGCGACCCAGAATTTGTGTCTTCAATTCGTTTTTTAATCATCCATCCATTCAGTCAGTTAGTCATTAAAACAGTCAGTAAATCAGTAAGCAAGTAATTTAATAATCAATTGGGTCTAATTAATTGGTAGGTCATTTGTTCGTTCATTTATTCATTCATTCAGTTAGTCAGTATATAAGCGATAGGCTAGTTAGCTAATTTCATCGTCTGTGTCCGTCTGTTGGTGAGGTTGTGTCTGTCTGTGTCCGTCTGTTGGTGCGCCTTTGCCTGTCTGTGTTCGTGCGTCTGTGTCTGTTGGTGTCTGTTTGTGTTTGTTGGTGCGGTTTTGTCTGCTTGTGTCATTCTGTTGGTGCGCCTGAAACTGTCTGTATTCTTGCTTCTATGTCTGTCTGTTGGTGCGTTTGTGTCTGTGTGTTGGTGCGGTTTTGTTTGTCTGTGTCCGTCTGCTGGTGTGTCTGCGTCTGTCTGTGTGAGCGTTGTCTGTTTGTTATCACCTGCTGAAGTGTTGCTTCGTGACTCTCGCTCTCAGTCGGGACAGCGACGAGTCATTGAGACCAGCATTCTGGTGTCTGGGGTCATAGACCTACATGTACGTAGGTCATTCTAGTTACAAGTATTAAGCCAATTCAGACAATCGAACATTGCAAATAATAGCCAATTAATGAACATGGCCAATCCGTCGGCCACTTGGACATTCAATCATTCAATCATGTCAATCATTCGGTCCATGAAATACTTGACGGTCGATTGAAGAGAATTCACGCACAGGGTGTGTTTGAAATTTTATAAGCAGGTGACAGAAATTTCTTTTAATTATTATTGGAAACAAACGCAAATTTTCTCGAAATTTTCATTCTCTGAGGTGTCATCGTCGTTGCTTTATATAATCTGCCAGTTATTGTCACATTCATTTTGTTGACATATGATATAGCAGACCACTTATAATTAAGTGCAGGACCGGGAACCCACTGACTAGTTTTGGTGACGATACAGTGGAAGAGAATGGTCCACAGTATCAAAAACACGAGACAGGTCATGTTAGGCTAACATTTGGGGGGTGAGAGGAAATGTCAAAAGGGTAGTTCAGAGGAGGTTCAGATTTGATTTCCAGAGGGTCAGAGGGATAGAGTAGCTATTAATTAAGGTGGGTGTGGTTTTGGGCGAGAAACGCAGAGGATTGTGTGATCCTGGGAATGAGTTCTTGAATATATGACACTACGGTTTTGAGTGGAAAGCTCGATGGATGATCGACAGAGACGCAGTGATGAAGAAGTTATTATAGAAAACATGCGGCGTTCAGCGACGTGATGCAATGTGGGAAATGACTCACTTGGATATCTAGGGACGAGTAGTGACAGTGGGTTTAGAATTACCGAGACAGAGGTATGATCAGTTAGAGGTGGTTGACTGGATGGTGAAGAGTTCGCGCAGCTATATAAGTATGTGGCGTTCTGCCACCCGAGCGCCCACCTAGCTCTCGGACGGTATCGACTCCAGCTCGCTGACACGTCTGGAGTCGCCCGAGTCACTTCCTTATCAAATCTCAATGCCAATTGGCTGTTCTCAATATCTACCAGGATGATCGCTCTCACCAGCATAGATTAAGGATGGGCCTCTTCTCCAAGAAAGGTAACACTGTTTGAATTAGTCACGAGGTCTGACTGCCTATTCCGCGGTCGCCGGGTGGCAACGTTCTGAGGATGGCCGTACTCAAAACAGGGTTCATAATCATACCGGCAGGAGTCTTCCTCGCCTTGCATACCTTCCAAGCTACTAGCCTCTTCTTCCTTTCTACCTGATGTCGTACCGTTCAGCATCTTGTAACTCTGAAACTATCGCCAAATAGGGACACCAAACGTTCTCTTAAGTTACAAGATTCAGATATACTTGAAACAAGTATCTGCCTAGACAATTACCGGTAGAAATTCAACGTCTTGTACTCCTGGACATTACTGTTCTCAACTCTCTGTCGTCCTAGACACTACCAGTCTCACAGCTCTTAGTCATGTCCGCTTAGACACATATCTACTGGAGTCCGTATCTTCCACACGTCACGTGTCTCCCGGTCCACTTCCGTGTGTGGCATACCGGCTATACACGTACATTTTGTCATGCACCACAATTAACGGAGTAAGTTCCCGTCCTCTGTGTTAGCAGTTACCCACCAACACTTATATAATCTGCTTCGATAAAAATGACACTGGCATGGTATTCACGAACTCTGATAGTGAAGGTCTTCCCTCTATAACCTTCGCTATCTACACACAGATCTTCGATCCGACCTACGCACGACGGGGCCAGACCTCGCACTTCAGCCATTTCTCGGAACTGTGTGTGACGACAAGCAACCATGTATTCACATGGGTACCCGATTACCCAAACGTACTCGTATGGATCACTTCGATCAGACACGCAAGTAGATACACTTCGGGAAAACGGGAGGAGTATCTATGACCAACGTAGGTAACCAACAGGAATATCTACGTAACGATCAATTCTTGGTCTACTTGTTATCTTTAACCAGGGTTTCCGACTACCCAGACTTTAACGTCTGCGTTCATCTGTTTATACTTGGGTATTGGACAACAAGGGACAGCCCGGACTTTCACGTGCCTCTTGGTCCATTTCCATGTGTGGCATACCGGCCTCACACGCACAAGTTATCAGGTACACGATTGACCGTCCTCTGCGTTGGCAACTGTCCGCCAACACCGTAATATATTCTGAGACTTCGGGAAACCGGGAGGAGTAACTATGACCAACGTATGTAACAAACAAGAGTATTTATATAGCGACCATAAAACCATCAAGAATAGTTATTTGACTTGTAACCTGAAGGTATTAATCGGCACCAGTGTTGTCTCTTGTTTGTAACGGGCTCTTCTAACGTGTTCACCGTCCACGTGTATTTCCACGGGTCCTTCGGAAATTTCCCGGTATTTCTATCGAACGGCCGCCCGAACTCTTTCACGGTCTGTAATGCTCTCGGCCACCGAGGCCTCTCTGACTATATACGATCGCTGATCTTGGGACTTACCCAGTCTGTATCTATCACGGCCACCCGAATGTTAACGATCTCGGCTACCCGAACTTCCACGGTCTCCGACAACCAAAGTGCTGCCGAAAACCACGAGAGTAACTATGACCACGTTAGGTAGCCAAGTATATATATTAACGAAACCGTCCAGGGAAAAGAATATGCGGAAACACCCGCAATTATTGAGGTCTTCGGCACCAGTCACAACCGTTTCTTGTAATCGTCGAACGCACCAATGGGGTCACCTTCCCCGTATTTTATCGATCGTATCAACTGGGGTCACCTTCCCCGTATTTTATCGAACGTATCCAATGGGGAACTTTCCCCGTATGTGCCAACGCTCCACCGACAGCTCTCTCGGTCTGTACGATTGCTACTCCGGGAATCTACTTGACTTGTATCTCTTGCGGCCACCAGAACTTCTACCATTGCGACCCCCCGAATTTTTTCGATCTCGGTTACCAGAATTTTCACGTCTCCGACAACCTACTGAAACCCGGCAGGAGTAACTATGACTGAACTAGGTAGCCAACAAGTATATTTCTCTGCCTGCTTTCATTCTGTTATATACTTTTGCATCCGATCATCCAGACTCTCACATGTCTGCAACTCTCATGGACTGCGTTTATTCCTCTCATCGTATTATCATCTAGATACTCGTCACCTAGAGCTCTGACCAACAGTAATGCACCAACTCTCGTTTCTCAGACTCGATTCTCTCACAGGCACCTGTAGTAAGTGTCACGTAACCACGTTACCTTCATGTTTCACACAGACCTGTATTATTATAATCACTTTCTCTGAAGCAATTGTACTCTGTCTCTTGTACACCAGAACGAATCATGGACAGATCTTTCGAGGAAGTCCCCGAAAAGATTATGTAGTTAGATCTACAAGAAGAAATTCTGCGGCTAGTCCCGCAAGTAGAAGCCTCGCGGGGAAACCGCGAGCCAAGATATTGCAACTAGACACACAAGTGAATAAATTTCAGGAATACGAGAGGAGTAACTGTGACCGACATAACTAGCTAACAAGAATATTTATCGAAAGACCGTAAGAAGACATACTGCGGGGACATCGCAAGTACAGATATTACGTCTAGTAACTCAAGTAAAGATACGCGGGGAAACCCCGACCAAAAACATTGCGATCAGACACGAAAATCAACAGAATGCTGGTAAACGGGGAGAGTAAGTATGACCACGTTAGGTAGAAAAGTATAGATATTTACGGAAAACCGTAAAGAGAAAGACTATGCGGAGACGACCGCAAGTGATTAGGTTTTAGGCACCAAAGGGAACTTTCCCAGTATTTATCGAACGTATCTATGTTTCCCAGTACGTGTTAACGGCTTCACCGGTAGCTCTCAGTCTGTTTCCAACGGCTTCACGGGGCCGCCATCCCCGTCTTTTAACCAACGTGTTTACGGGGGAACTCTTCCCGTATATTGTCTCAACGGCCGCCGAGGCCTCTCGATATAAACGTTCGGGGCTTTACCCGATCTCTGTTTCCTACGACCACCGACGGGTCACCATCTTCCCCGTATTCCCGAACAGAACTGTCATTAATTCATTTCCAGCGATTGAACTTTACCGTACTCTCGAACGGCACCCAGACCTGTGAGCATTTCTCACGATCGGTCTTTCCTCTGTCAGCCTGTTGACTCCTACGATCAGGGCACGGTCCGTCTTGCGGTCGACGGCAGAGGGGCCCACCCCGCCAGATCAGCGAATAGCAGCACCGGCCTGACCGCGAGAGCGGCTGTCACTAGAGGTCGTATTTATATGGCATCACTCAACAATCCCTGGAGCGGTACGAGAACCACTCTGCGTATGAAGCAGTACGAGCCACTGCTCCACATATATAGCAATGCAACGTGTGTCAGGCTATACTCAAGCAAATTCATGCGTCTGCAAGCTATGCACTCAATTAAAAACCGCCTATCGGTCTTCCTTCCTATACGCAACACTGTAAAAAAATATACGTAAAATAACGCTATGGCGAGCCGATTATTTAAATAAATCATTCATTCAAGCCCTGTGGCCTGTCCGCCACAAGTATATTAAGCATTGTATGGGAGTTGTAGGTTAATGGTAGGACTTCGAAGGGGATTCGCTCTGGGATTTTTTGTCAGTAGAGTGATTTGTGGATGGGAGGAATATGATAGCATTTGGGCGCACCGGCAATAGCTCGCGCTACGAGCTAATGATTTTTTTTATAAGCTGCAGACGCTTTAGTTGGGTGGATTCGAGATTTTCAATGACCCAGTGGCGTAGCGAGAGGGCGAACCGCCTCAGGCGGCACTTGCCCTAGGGGCGGCATTTTCGGGGGATAATAAAAAAATTATTGTTGTGTAAGTTGCATTTTTCAAGATTCTTGTTGCTCTTGTCTAAGCCTGGCACATTGCTTATTAGTCTTTTCTCGACTAAAAATTAACATAAATATTATACGATATACCGAAGCACCATCGAAATGATCGAATGGCAACTAGTTTTATAGACATCAGACCAGTCCTCGTGTAATTTGGCGCCCCACGCAGTCATCTATATATGAGCACCCCAATCTCGTTGCATAAACAGTAAGATATGAGAAAAATGGGGTCAGGCACACACTTCACGGGCCACATATTTTTGTCGAATTATCTAGACGATTCTGGCATAGGAAAGTTAATAGGGAAAGAGCGGGAGATTCAAAGAAGTGTTAATTAAGAGATCGAATATCGTTGTTGGAATTGTAGTTAGCCTTAAAATTTAAACTAATTTTTAATAACTAATTTGTAAATTTCTTTTTGTATCATCATAAACTTTTACTCCTTAAAATATAACCGCATTATTTCTAAAATTCGGCGCCCTTAAATTTTGCGCCTTGGGCGGCTTCCTATGCTGCCTATGCCAGAAGCCGACCCTGACAGACATGGGGCAAAAGAGATCTATGCATTATTATCATTATTACTATTATATTTATTTCACTCGATACATGTAGGTGCGAAAGTAATGGCAAAATTAAATTTAGTAACGTCCTCTTGCGATTAATATAATACATACTTGCAGCCGACAAGATCATCTGCGCTGTTTTCATATTTCCTATTTTCATCTAAACTTGATTTCAGCTCACCGGCTGATATGTTTGCACTGATTTTGGTTATATATTTACACTAACTTTGGTTATAAATAGAAAAATATTCATGTATTTTGTGTTTTTTTGACTTTTGTACGTTTATTAGATTAAATTGGCTGCGTTTAGTAGCAGAAGTATCCAAGAAGCAGAACTGCGTCGTGCCAAGTGCCTACAGCCTATATCCACTTTTGTTTAATATTTTAGTTTAGTGAGAATGAAAACACGAAACCGTATACCGTAATCGTGATCTATATGAAAAGTTAGCAGTCTATTCTAATTAGTATGCTTACTGTAGTCCCATCATGATTAAATTGTATTCTTTAGGACTTTCTTTTCAATATGCAGGGACAAAGAATAAAAAATGTACAGTTTAATTTTAAGTGAACTTTAAATTTTCGATCTAGCCTGCAAGACGTTTAGTAGCTTTATTGCAATGCTTGCTTATTTTTATTTTCTTTATAAATGGTTTATTTCGTAATTAATAGGCTACTATCTTATTCTGATTTCTTATTTTTTTATATCAAATGATAACGCATTTTAATTAGTCATACAGTTTTAATTTTAACAGTGCCAACTGATGCTGTTGCTAACTGTATAATGAATTGAATACTGAATAGAATGATCATAAAGTATAATGAAAACACTCAAAATCTTATGCCAATACCCCCTTGTGCATATCCCGGGATATGCACAAGAATAAAGTGATGGAAATAATAGACAGAGGCGGCATTTTGAACTTTCGCCCCATGCAGGCCGCACTTTGCCTCGCTACGCCACTGCAATGACCAAATTACAGGAATCGAGCTTTGAGTGGACAACAGAAGGGAGTTTATAAGACGAGCATGTAACGAATGCGGCGGAGATCGTGAATGCGCATAAAACAGGTGCTAGATATGATGGAGATGTTCTTAGAGAATAAGAGATGTGGACCAAAAGTGATACCAAGATTGCAGACATAAGTGCCGGGTGTCGAAGTAATGGATAAAGAGTGTGTAGGTAGGTATATGGAATGAGTCAGGAATTTTCATGATTTTGTCGAGAAGGCTTATGATGACGACATGGAGTCTCTTCAGGACCATCTACTCAGAAGCACTCTCGAATCCCGACCCAGTCCCGTACCATGCCGAGTCCTGGTATGAGATCCTTTCAGGGAAGAAGGCACCACAGGCATCGAAAGAACCAGCTGACTTAGTCGCTATTTGTCAACTGCTGAACAGATGTCAGCAATCAAGTATATCAAAAGAGTGGTTGGCTCGGAAACCAGATTGTCCGTAGGGGAAAAGATCAGAATGTACGAGATAGGGAAGGAACTCTAATGAAACACGTCTTTCAAGAATCTTAGAAGGAAATGAAAGATCGGCCGGTAGTTTAGGCTCTAGGTCAAGTTTCTTCAGTAGGCCTACGGAACAAACGTATTATTTATTCTGAAATTTGATATCGCCTTTCTTCCAACATTTATTGCTCAGAAGTGCACGACGGCGCAACTGCAGTTGTAAGATAGAGCAATTGTGCGCGAAGGATTTGCTCTAGGTCTCTAGACTCCCTACACAGTGACGCCCCGGATGTGGGTCAAACCCGCTTACTCAGCACATACTGAGCGTTACGGGCCGACGCCGACCGCTCTAACCAATCGGCCACTGTGCCACACGCACATACAGTATATGTAAGACGTCCTTCCGATATAGAGACCTGTTAAATGTATACGACATGATAGAAAGCACATCATCAAAAATCCCAGTGATGACGAATGGAGAAAGAGGATCGAGGTGAAAAGAATTTGTTGTTGATTTTTTTAACACCGTTCCATAACGAAGATGATTTGGTGGCGCCCTACTCCTTTCTCCAGGCTTGGGACTGGCACTGTCAGTACACGTAAAGTGGCGGAGTGAAAGAAAATACGAGGATCAGTTTCAATGATTGAGGCTGTTATTCGTTGTCAAGTGCTAATCGTATGATGACACACCTTTACTCTCCGACTAAGAAAATTCTTCAGTAACAGGCTTAAGGACAGTGCATAATTTCACCAAAACTGGAAGCAATGTGTCGATGTATTCCTTCTGGTCAAAGTGAAGTCTGGATGCACATCCGAGAAGGAGTTGAGAGAAGAAGCGACCTTACTTAGGTGGATATGTTCGGTTAATGAATTATTTCAATTTATAGTCGAGTTAATTGGGGATGCGATTGGAACTGAAATCCTGCAAAATTATTAAGTCTCGTTGTTGATTTTAATAACTGACCTTTTGGTCGTATAAAAAATAAGTGCATTATTAATTAAATTGTTGCGAACAAATGCCCTTGACCCATGTTTAATGGACCAGACAGGTTCAATGTTGCCCTTTTACTACCATCATATTACATGCTCACTTGGGCTATATTTAGACACTGCCTAAAACATTGTTCATTCGCTTTAATTAATAGCCCAAATGTACAGTGCTGAACTTAAAAGGAAAATATGAAATCTAGTAATAATATCGCGCCAATTCTCATTCTCATTTGTGAGAATGACAGTGTCAGAAATTGATATGCAAAAGGTAAGATGATATATCATCGATGAATATCATCGCTGGATATCTTCGTATTTGTGTAGAATTGTGAAGATTAATACAAAATGAATTTGTATCTACAATTCGTCAGTTGTCCTATACGTACCTCCATCGATATCGTCGCTGTACGCTGTCAGCTGTTTCACCACTTCCAACATCTCCGATGTAGACAGACTTCGTTTCATATTTATGGCCAAACAGATCCGGTCTTCATCAAAATTAAACGCTTAAACGCCTCAAATGTGCTAACGACAGTGGTGAAAAGACTTCATGTATGTTCTAAATGATCCATCCGCTGATGGTCTTCGTCTAAATGTCGTCAGATCAGAGTTACGTAATGAAATTCACTTGCACTGGAATTGTCAATGGACGTAATTCTGTATAGGCCTTTGTGCACTGAAGCGGAAACGTGTCTGTCGATTAACCGAGTGATTACGCTTCACTTCACTTTGTAACGGAGACAAACTCAGATTTTTCTTAGTTGCACTGAAAAGAAGAGGCGCGGATACTTACTGTGGATGGACTAGAATCAGACATACAACTGAAATTTGATACCTCCCTGCTTACAATCAGCTCAGAAGTGCACAAACACGCCTCGACAGCGCAACTGCAGTTGTACTGCAGAGCAATTGTGCGCGAATAACTTGTCCAAGATCCATACACAGTGACACCCCGGACGAGGATCGAAGTCGCACACTCAGCCTACCTTGAGATTTACGGGCCGACCGCTCTAACCAATCGGCCACCGTGCCGCACACGGCAGAATAAGCAGACGCTTGTGAGTGGCATAGAACGCATTCAGATAGTCGTTAGTCGCAATCGTAAACTCCAAAATTCTGAAGCACTACTTTTATATTTAAAGATGAGCTGCGTCGTATCAGAAGGGTTGTCCAAAGATCAATGTTCCGATGGAGATCCGAGTCCTGAGCAAGAACGTTGCAGATGAAAGCATTAGATGTGTTCAGTGAACTCTGAAAGACACTAACAAGGACTGAGGCCTAGCTGGACCACCGCAGGGGCCCAGCTGGACCACAAAGACAACACAGATACAAAGACGGGTACAAAGTAAAGTGCGCACACTCTGATCGAAAGACTATTTGCTGGAGTTTAGGCATAAAAATAAGTGGGTTAAATTCAAATTGAATTCAAATTAAACCGGGCGAGATCGCAGCCGATTGTCAGATTTAGATGTAGTCAACAAACGCGCCTTGTCTTGTATAATAATGACGTTTCTGTTGGAGAATCGAGCGTTTGACTGAAAATTTAAAAACTAGAATCGCCTCAGTAGTAGAAACGTTGTGCAATTGATCGCTTCGATCAGATCAAACATTGAATTCAGCATAGGTATACTGCAGGATTCCGAGTGACATACACCCATAGTTTATTCAACCACCGCTTTCAATCCTTCCCAGCGCACAGAAATCAAACGTTTATAGCATTGTATTTAAGGGCCAATACAGTGCTACACAATGTGTGTGTGTGTGTATTTAAATGTGTGAGCTTACGTAGGTGTTCATGGACATGTACTTATGATACGCCAACAGAACCGAAATCACAGTCACTTAGAACAAAACATTAGCCAATACACGAACAGCAACACTGTTGAGCCCCCGGCAGACACACAGTCAACCCGTCGGATAGCAGACAGGGAAAAAGAGGCGCAGCACATGAAACTCCCACCACGAAGCAACACATGTAGATGGGGGCTTGATCATGGGCCACCTGGTTTTGTAAAGGATGATGGAAATAATTATCACAGCATCAATGAGAAGATTCGTCTGTTAGTCTGGAAACTTCACTTTCGGCCAGACCTGTCAAGGTTAGTTGATATATTGTCGAGCCTTTCGTGCACTACGTAGTACATTCCACCAGTAGGGCCTATCCTACTACCACTCTACCTTTATAATAGGTGTTCACAACAAAGATTTTTAGGAAAAATACTGACAACCGACAGAACAATTGGTCGGTGCATTTTTTGGCTGAATTTTTTTAATGGTTGTTTTTCACAGCGAGCGACATCATAAGGGTTATAATAAGATCGCACAGGACGGGTAGAAAGTAACTACTATAGGGTACAAAGCAATAACGATGGCTCACAAAGAAAACTCTAACGTAAGCACAGCGATGTATATATAGAGGAGGTGGGGCAAGTTGGCTGAAAAGTAAGTTTTATCACACATGATCGTCAACGATGATGGTAACATAATACTTTTTTTCTCACAACACAGCAATTAATAACGGCTACACTCTAGCACAAAGTCAGGCATCACACTATTTTGTAAGTTTATAAAAAACGATTTCAAAAATATTCTGAAAGTCAACCAACTTGCCTCTGCTGTGGGGCAAGTTGGTGGCAATACAAACCATACACATAAATCTGATTTTTAACAGTGAACAGCAAGTGCGTTATGCTTGAATCAAATTCATTTCCATTAAAGGCACTTAATCGCAATAAAGATGTAAGATAAAACCATGTAATTAAAATGGCAATTTCGAAAAAAATGGCTCCAAATACCGTCTGACTGCCTGTCTGACTCTCTAGATCTTGACCTCTGCTTGTAAAGCAGAGGTCTGCTTGTAAAGCAGAGGTCAAGAGGTCTTTTTAGCTTAGAGGAAAAGTTAATTTAAAACCAAAATCTAAAAGTCTATGGTGATAAGTTCAGATAGCCTAATTGATAGTCTGATTGTCTACAATGTGTTTAGTGCAGATGATTACATACAATGTAGTACACTACGTTATTGTAAATAGCTTTCAATTAATGTGAAATTTTCTATTCTGCCCAGCTAAATGTTGGTCTACAGCTCATCTTAATCATTGTTTTTTCGAGAGAAAAAATCGTGTGCATGCTAAATTCTTGTGTGCGCTGGTTCCAGTGTGGTTGACACTGAGTTTAAGCTGATTTCAGGTTTGCTTGACTCTCAAAGGCAATTTTTGAGAATTAACTGGCACTGTTGAAAAATGAAATGCAAGGCTGAACACTTCCAATGTCCCTGACAATTCAATTACTGCATAGGTACATACATACACATGCGAACATACTTAGTCACATGCACATATTTAGTGCCTTTGTGAGGTTTTACCCACGTTGGTAATAATAGGGTTCCATCCTTGATAGCAAAGCCACAAAGAACCTCAATCCTCATATGGGACCCACATGGGTCCAATCTAATCATGCTAATGTCCATGGAAATGCTGGCAGGGACATGGAGAGACATGTCCCATGTGGTAAAAATAGACTTTGGAAATCAATTTCACAATGAGCTGTGCAGAATGCATTTACAGGTCGTGTTCTCAGTTTCCACATTTGTATACACTTCCAACGTATGCAAACGTGCATACTGCATGCAAACAGTATTGTTATATTGCTTGCAGTACATTGGAACGGTACACAAATTTTATATATTAGTATAATTAATTATGGTATCAGCACTCCATAATCAGAGTGCCTTCTGTACTAGGCCATTGTAACCTCAAAACTTCCAAAGCCCCACTCGAAAAAGTCTAGCACATGGCAGCTTATTCACAAGGGCTGCATTGTCATGGGTATCAACCGATCTGTTTTGAAGAATAACTACACAAAAAATGCATGAATATGTAGTTTTAAAGATTCCAGATCTGAAAATACTTTTGAAGCCATAAGAACAGAAATTAATATGCCCATAAAATGGAAGAAGAGTCGCTAGTGTTGTACGGTACCCACTTGAAGCCAGTGTTTAAGTTGACTAGGTTTGGGTGCTCAACCCCTAGCTCTTCTTCTAACCCCTCAACTAATAACTCAAAAGATGCTGAGGGAGGTCAGGTCTTGACTAAGGCTGTCAAAAAATGTTGAAATGACGACCCGGGTACCTGGCCGCGCGGATATTTTGTTAGGAAATGTAGAAAATAGCGCAGTTTTACAGAATGTCGGGCACCCGAGAATCGATTTCTTTGCCCGGGCAGTCAGCCAATATGAATAACGGAATGTTTCTGGCATGTGTTCGGGTAAAATCGCGCATTTTTGTGGAATATCGTCACCCGAAATCCGATTTTCATTGCCCGGGCACGCTGCCAATATGACCAAGGGAATATTTTTGGCCTAAGTTAAGGTAAAATCGCCCATTTTCACGGAATTTCGACATCCTTAGTCTTGACCCCCAGGTTATCAGTAGTCCGCCTCATACAGCATGGAATATAGATAAACGTTTAATATTTTCATGGTTTAACGTTGGCATGCACTTTGGCAAAGCCACTGGACTACTTAGACATAGTTCAAAATCATTTTCTAACTTAAGTTTAATAGTTCTGCAAATTCTGTTAATAGTTCTGCAAATTCTGTCTTCGTTATTTGTATACACACCCATTCCGATGTTTGATCATTGAAATTCTTATTTACTGTATAAAATTAATAAATTTAAAAGATAACTAAAATATCTCAGCTCACAGATAAATCTATCACAGCGGCCATTTGTCTTAAGTGCACTATATATTATGGTCGTCAACTTTAACCTGCATTCGTGCACTTTTGCAATCCGTCAAATTGTCGACCTCCAACTCTTTAGTTGACAACTAAGACATAGACAAAAGAAGCCCAAACAACAATTGATGTCTTCACTTCGCGCAGTTACATACTAGCATGATATTATGAAAAATATTTTCCAAACTGATCCGATGTACTCAATCCCTACACAAAATCAATCAATGGATTGAACGATCAATCAATCAATCAATGTGAGCCTACTATAACGCCCCTGAGTAGACATCTATCTACTAGAGGCGCGCCTGGTTTGACTACAGCTGTAAACATCCAGCCTAAATTTGTCCAACTCATGCTACATTCTTAAAAATGCAACGGTCCCAAAGGCTCTGCCTCTAGCCCAACTGAGGTCGAAACTTGCCACGACCCAGTCAAGGACTTAAAACCGTTGGTGCTCACAGTTCAAAAGGCTAAAAGGGCCTCTCTATATACCAGAGCCTGTAAAGCGCTTTCTTACATGTATGCAGTCCAGCTAACTGGACAGCTAAGCTGACAAGGTAGACTGGTATTTTATGTAGCTTCAGCTCAATTATGAAATATATAGCACATTGGAGTCAATCATGTCAGAAATAGGTATTCTTGGTCAATAAAAACTTATCTCAGTGATCATTCTGCAGTCAAAATACATTCTACAAAATGTTACCTATGCATTTTCAATCACTCAAATACATTGCAAATGACGAAGAACAAACTGATTTTAATACGTCTGCTTCAAAATTCTTGGGCACAGAATTTCAAAGCAAAACTTGTCAATTCTCATAATACTAATAATAATTATTAAGCTAGATTTGTTTTCATAAATTTTCAACCATTACAATAATAATAATAATATTAATTAATAATAATATTATTAATAATAATAATTAATAATTATAATAATAATTATTAATTAATAATAATATTAATAATAATAAGAATAATAATAATAATAATTATCAAAGCAAGACTTGTCAATTCTCATAATACTAATAATAATTATTAAGCTAGGTTTGTTTTCATAAATTTTCAACCATTACAATAATAATTATAATAATAATAATTATAATAATTATAATAATATTAATTAATAATAATATTATTAATAATAATTATAATTAAAGAAATAATAATAATAATTATAATTATTAATAATTAATAATATTAATAATAAATATTAATAATAAGAATAATAATAATAATTTGTAGAAGACACAGCGGAAAACATCAACGACATAGCATGTTGAACGACGTCATCTGGAGAGCTCTTGGCAGAGCGAAGATTCCAGCACTAAAGGAACCTCCTGGCTTACTAAGAGAAGATAGAAAGCGACCGGACTGCGTCACGCTCATCCCTTGGACACGTGGTCGATGTCTGGCAGGGGATGTGACAGTGACCGACACCTACGCCAAGTCCCATCTTGTCGACACATCTGTCAGAGCTGGTGAATAACGCGCAGCTAAGACGAAAAGGGCCAAGTTTTCCACCATAACCAACACCCATGACTTCGTAGCCCCCTCCTTGGAATCCGGCGGCGCTTGGAGCAGTGAAGGACTGCAGTTCATCTCAGAGTTGGGTAGTCGAACGAGTGCTGCAACCCACGATCCAATGGAGACTTCATTTCTGTTCCAGCGTATCTCAGTTGTTCTTCAGCGTGGGAACGCCGCCTGCCTCTTCGGGACATTGCCAACATTCACTAAGATCGCCCACATGGGCGATAACTGCATAATGTAAAACATATATGTATAATAACAATAATAACAAAAACAACAACAATAATAATAATAATGGTAAAATAGTAATAATAACAATAATAATAATAAAAATAATAATGGTAACTTAGCCAATCTCATACTTCATTACACAGCAGTTTGCAAGTGAGTAATGAGTACTTACGCCATTGCACAGTTACACTACACATTCGATCAATGAAGTACAGAATAGCCACTCTTCGCCATGCAGCTGGCTAACCGCCAACTGCATACCCAGAAGCCACCACGTGGAGGTGTTGACAAAAGGCCTACGCAGTTCGCTCAGCCTAAAAACCCCAACAGACATTCATAATTTCATGATATAGTAACTTTGAATATCCGGTTAGTGCAAAACACAAAGACCGAGAGAAAGGAAGAAAATCCAAATGACAAGAGAGACATCTATAACAATACAGAAAGAAAGGAAGCAAGAGAGACATATATAACAATCCAGAATGAAAGGAAGCAAATCCAAATGCCAAGAGAGACATATATAACAATACAGAGAGAAAGGAAGAAAATCCAAATGCCAAGAGAGACATATATAACAATACAGAGAGAAAGGAAGAAAATCCAAATGCCAAGAGAGACATATATAACAAAACAGAAAGAAAGGAAGCAAGAGAGACATATATAACAATCCACAATGAAAGGAAGCAAATCCAAATGCCAAGAGAGACATATATAACAATCCAGAATGAAAGGAAGCAAATCCAAATGCCAAGAGAGACATATATAACAATACAGAGAGAAAGGAAGAAAATCCAAATGCCAAGAGAGACATATATAACATTCCAGAATGAAAGGAAGCAAATCCAAATGCCAAGAGAGACATATATAACAATACAGAAAGAAAGAAAGAAAATCCAAATGCCAAGAGAGACATATATAACAATACAGAAAGAAAGGAAGAAAATCCAAATGCCAAGAGAGACATATATAACAATACAGAAAGAAAGGAAGAAAATCCAAATGCCAAGAGAGACATATATAACAATACAGAAAGAAAGGAAGCAAGAGAGACATATATAACAATCCAGAATGAAAGGAAGCAAATCCAAATGCCAAGAGAGACATATATAACAATACAGAGAGAAAGGAAGAAAATCCAAATGCCAAGAGAGACATATATAACAATACAGAGAGAAAGGAAGAAAATCCAAATGCCAAGAGAGACATATATAACAATACAGAGAGAAAGGAAGAAAATCCAAATGCCAAGAGAGACATATATAACAATACAGAAAGAAAGGAAGCAAGAGAGACATATATAACAATCCAGAATGAAAGGAAGCAAATCCAAATGCCAAGAGAGACATATATAACAATACAGAGAGAAAGGAAGAAAATCCAAATGCCAAGAGAGACATATATAACAATACAGAGAGAAAGGAAGAAAATCCAAATGCCAAGAGAGACATATATAACAATACAGAAAGAAAGGAAGAAAATCCAAATGCCAAGCGAGACATATATACCAATACAGAGAGAAAGGAAGAAAATCCAAATGCCAAGAGAGACATATATAACAAGACATAAAGAAAGGAAGCAAGAGAGACATATATAACAATCCAGAATGAAAGGAAGAAAATCCAAATGCCAAGAGAGACATATATAACAATACAGAAAGAAAGGAAGCAAGAGAGACATATATAACAATACAGAAAGAAAGGAAGAAAATCCAAATGCCAAGAGAGACATATATAACAATACAGAGAGAAAGGAAGAAAATCCAAATGCCAAGAGAGACATATATAACAATACAGAAAGAAAGGAAGCAAGAGAGACATATAGAACAATCCAGGATGAAAGGAAGCAAATCCAAATGCCAAGAGAGACATATATAACAATACAGAGAGAAAGGAAGAAAATCCAAATGCCAAGAGAGACATATATAACAATACAGAAAGAAAGGAAGCAAGAGAGACATATATAACAATCCAGAATGAAAGGAAGCAAATCCAAATGCCAAGAGAGACATATATAACAATACAGAGAGAAAGGAAGAAAATCCAAATGCCAAGAGAGACATATATAACAATAAAGAAAGAAAGGAAGCAAGAGAGACATATATAACAATCCAGAATGAAAGGAAGCAAATCCAAATGCCAAGAGAGACATATATAACAATCCAGAATGAAAGGAAGCAAATCCAAATGCCAAGAGAGACATATATAACAATACAGAAAGAAAGGAAGAAAATCCAAATGCCAAGAGAGACATATATAACAATACAGAAAGAAAGGAAGCACGAGAGACATATATAACAATCCAGAATGAAAGGAAGCAAATCCAAATGCCAAGAGAGACATATATAACAATCCAGAATGAAAGGAAGCAAATCCAAATGCCAAGAGAGACATATATAACAATACAGAAAGAAAGGAAGAAAATCCAAATGCCAAGAGAGACATATATAACAATACAGAAAGAAAGGAAGAAAATCCAAATGCCAAGAGAGACATATATAACAATACAGAAAGAAAGGAAGAAAATCCAAATGCCAAGAGAGACATATATAACAATACAGAGAGAAAGGAAGAAAATCCAAATGCCAAGAGAGACATATATAACAATACAGAAAGAAAGGAAGCACGAGAGACATATATAACAATCCAGAATGAAAGGAAGCAAATCCAAATGCCAAGAGAGACATATATAACAATACAGAGAGAAAGGAAGAAAATCCAAATGCCAAGAGAGACATATATAACAATCCAGAATGAAAGGAAGCAAATCCAAATGCCAAGAGAGACATATATAACAATACAGAAAGAAAGGAAGAAAATCCAAATGCCAAGAGAGACATATATAACAATACAGAGAGAAAGGAAGAAAATCCAAATGACAAGAGAGACATATATAACAATACAGAAAGAAAGGAAGCAAGAGAGACATATATACCAATCCAGAATGAAAGGAAGCAAATCCAAATGCCAAGAGAGACATATATAACAATCCAGAATGAAAGGAAGCAAATCCAAATGCCAAGAGAGACATATATAACAATACAGAGAGAAAGGAAGAAAATCCAAATGCCAAGAGAGACATATATAACAATACAGAAAGAAAGGAAGCAAGAGAGACATATATAACAATACAGAAAGAAAGGAAGAAAATCCAAATGCCAAGAGAGACATATATAACAATACAGAAAAAAAGGAAGCAAGAGAGACATATATAACAATCCAGAATGAAAGGAAGCAAATCCAAATGCCAAGAGAGACATATATAACAATACAGAGAGAAAGGAAGAAAATCCAAATGCCAAGAGAGACATATATCACAATACAGAGAGAAAGGAAGAAAATCCAAATGCCAAGAGAGACATATATAACAATACAGAAAGAAAGGAAGCAAGAGAGACATATATAACAATCCAGAATGAAAGGAAGCAAATCCAAATGCCAAGAGAGACATATATAACAATACAGAGAGAAAGGAAGAAAATCCAAATGCCAAGAGAGACATATATAACAATACAGAAAGAAAGGAAGCAAGAGAGACATATAGAACAATCCAGGATGAAAGGAAGCAAATCCAAATGCCAAGAGAGACATATATAACAATACAGAGAGAAAGGAAGAAAATCCAAATGCCAAGAGAGACATATATAACAATACAGAAAGAAAGGAAGCAAGAGAGACATATATAACAATCCAGAATGAAAGGAAGCAAATCCAAATGCCAAGAGAGACATATATAACAATACAGAGAGAAAGGAAGAAAATCCAAATGCCAAGAGAGACATATATAACAATAAAGAAAGAAAGGAAGCAAGAGAGACATATATAACAATCCAGAATGAAAGGAAGCAAATCCAAATGCCAAGAGAGACATATATAACAATACAGAGAGAAAGGAAGAAAATCCAAATGCCAAAAGAGACATATATAACAATACAGAGAGAAAGGAAGAAAATCCAAATGCCAAGAGAGACATATATAACAATACAGAAAGAATGGAAGAAAATCCAAATGCCAAGAGAGACATATATAACAATACAGAGAGAAAGGAAGAAAATCCAAATGCCAAGAGAGACATATATAACAATACAGAAAGAAAGGAAGCACGAGAGACATATATAACAATCCAGAATGAAAGGAAGCAAATCCAAATGCCAAGAGAGACATATATAACAATCCAGAATGAAAGGAAGCAAATCCAAATGCCAAGAGAGACATATATAACAATACAGAGAGAAAGGAAGAAAATCCAAATGCCAAGAGAGACATATATAACAATCCAGAATGAAAGGAAGCAAATCCAAATGCCAAGAGAGACATATATAACAATACAGAAAGAAAGGAAGAAAATCCAAATGCCAAGAGAGACATATATAACAATACAGAGAGAAAGGAAGAAAATCCAAATGACAAGAGAGACATATATAACAATACAGAAAGAAAGGAAGCAAGAGAGACATATATACCAATCCAGAATGAAAGGAAGCAAATCCAAATGCCAAGAGAGACATATATAACAATCCAGAATGAAAGGAAGCAAATCCAAATGCCAAGAGAGACATATATAACAATACAGAGAGAAAGGAAGAAAATCCAAATGCCAAGAGAGACATATATAACAATACAGAAAGAAAGGAAGCAAGAGAGACATATATAACAATACAGAAAGAAAGGAAGAAAATCCAAATGCCAAGAGAGACATATATAACAATACAGAAAAAAAGGAAGCAAGAGAGACATATATAACAATCCAGAATGAAAGGAAGCAAATCCAAATGCCAAGAGAGACATATATAACAATACAGAGAGAAAGGAAGAAAATCCAAATGCCAAGAGAGACATATATCACAATACAGAGAGAAAGGAAGAAAATCCAAATGCCAAGAGAGACATATATAACAATACAGAAAGAAAGGAAGCAAGAGAGACATATATAACAATCCAGAATGAAAGGAAGCAAATCCAAATGCCAAGAGAGACATATATAACAATACAGAGAGAAAGGAAGAAAATCCAAATGCCAAGAGAGACATATATAACAATACAGAAAGAAAGGAAGCAAGAGAAACATATATAACAATCCAGAATGAAAGGAAGCAAATCCAAATGCCAAGAGAGACATATATAACAATACAGAGAGAAAGGAAGAAAATCCAAATGCCAAGAGAGACATATATAACAATACAGAAAGAAAGGAAGCAAGAGAGACATATATAACAATACAGAAAGAAAGGAAGAAAATCCAAATGCCAAGAGAGACATATATAACAATACAGAAAAAAAGGAAGCAAGAGAGACATATATAACAATCCAGAATGAAAGGAAGCAAATCCAAATGCCAAGAGAGACATATATAACAATACAGAGAGAAAGGAAGAAAATCCAAATGCCAAGAGAGACATATATCACAATACAGAGAGAAAGGAAGAAAATCCAAATGCCAAGAGAGACATATATAACAATACAGAAAGAAAGGAAGCAAGAGAGACATATATAACAATCCAGAATGAAAGGAAGCAAATCCAAATGCCAAGAGAGACATATATAACAATACAGAGAGAAAGGAAGAAAATCCAAATGCCAAGAGAGACATATATAACAATACAGAAAGAAAGGAAGCAAGAGAGACATATAGAACAATCCAGGATGAAAGGAAGCAAATCCAAATGCCAAGAGAGACATATATAACAATACAGAGAGAAAGGAAGAAAATCCAAATGCCAAGAGAGACATATATAACAATACAGAAAGAAAGGAAGCAAGAGAGACATATATAACAATCCAGAATGAAAGGAAGCAAATCCAAATGCCAAGAGAGACATATATAACAATACAGAGAGAAAGGAAGAAAATCCAAATGCCAAGAGAGACATATATAACAATAAAGAAAGAAAGGAAGCAAGAGAGACATATATAACAATCCAGAATGAAAGGAAGCAAATCCAAATGCCAAGAGAGACATATATAACAATACAGAGAGAAAGGAAGAAAATCCAAATGCCAAGAGAGACATATATAACAATACAGAAAGAATGGAAGAAAATCCAAATGCCAAGAGAGACATATATAACAATACAGAGAGAAAGGAAGAAAATCCAAATGCCAAGAGAGACATATATAACAATACAGAAAGAAAGGAAGCACGAGAGACATATATAACAATCCAGAATGAAAGGAAGCAAATCCAAATGCCAAGAGAGACATATATAACAATCCAGAATGAAAGGAAGCAAATCCAAATGCCAAGAGAGACATATATAACAATACAGAAAGAAAGGAAGAAAATCCAAATGCCAAGAGAGACATATATAACAATACAGAAAGAAAGGAAGAAAATCCAAATGCCAAGAGAGACATATATAACAATACAGAAAGAAAGGAAGAAAATCCAAATGCCAAGAGAGACATATATAACAATACAGAGAGAAAGGAAGAAAATCCAAATGCCAAGAGAGACATATATAACAATACAGAAAGAAAGGAAGCACGAGAGACATATATAACAATCCAGAATGAAAGGAAGCAAATCCAAATGCCAAGAGAGACATATATAACAATACAGAGAGAAAGGAAGAAAATCCAAATGCCAAGAGAGACATATATAACAATCCAGAATGAAAGGAAGCAAATCCAAATGCCAAGAGAGACATATATAACAATACAGAAAGAAAGGAAGAAAATCCAAATGCCAAGAGAGACATATATAACAATACAGAGAGAAAGGAAGAAAATCCAAATGACAAGAGAGACATATATAACAATACAGAAAGAAAGGAAGCAAGAGAGACATATATACCAATCCAGAATGAAAGGAAGCAAATCCAAATGCCAAGAGAGACATATATAACAATCCAGAATGAAAGGAAGCAAATCCAAATGCCAAGAGAGACATATATAACAATACAGAGAGAAAGGAAGAAAATCCAAATGCCAAGAGAGACATATATAACAATACAGAAAGAAAGGAAGCAAGAGAGACATATATAACAATACAGAAAGAAAGGAAGAAAATCCAAATGCCAAGAGAGACATATATAACAATACAGAAAAAAAGGAAGCAAGAGAGACATATATAACAATCCAGAATGAAAGGAAGCAAATCCAAATGCCAAGAGAGACATATATAACAATACAGAGAGAAAGGAAGAAAATCCAAATGCCAAGAGAGACATATATCACAATACAGAGAGAAAGGAAGAAAATCCAAATGCCAAGAGAGACATATATAACAATACAGAAAGAAAGGAAGCAAGAGAGACATATATAACAATCCAGAATGAAAGGAAGCAAATCCAAATGCCAAGAGAGACATATATAACAATACAGAGAGAAAGGAAGAAAATCCAAATGCCAAGAGAGACATATATAACAATACAGAAAGAAAGGAAGCAAGAGAAACATATATAACAATCCAGAATGAAAGGAAGCAAATCCAAATGCCAAGAGAGACATATATAACAATACAGAGAGAAAGGAAGAAAATCCAAATGCCAAGAGAGACATATATAACAATCCAGAATGAAAGGAAGCAAATCCAAATGCCAAGAGAGACATATATAACAATACAGAAAGAAAGAAAGAAAATCCAAATGCCAAGAGAGACATATATAACAATACAGAGAGAAAGGAAGAAAATCCAAATGCCAAGAGAGACATATATAACAATACAGAGAGAAAGGAAGAAAATCCAAATGCCAAGAGAGACATATAGAACAATACAGAGAGAAAGGAAGAAAATCCAAATGCCAAGAGAGACATATATAACAATACAGAGAGAAAGGAAGAAAATCCAAATGCCAAAAGAGACATATATAACAATACAGAGAGAAAGGAAGAAAATCCAAATGCCAAGAGAGACATATATAACAATACAGAGAGAAAGGAAGAAAATCCAAATGCCAAGAGAGACATATATAACAATACAGAGAGAAAGGAAGAAAATCCAAATGCCAAGAGAGACATATATAACAATACAGCGAGAAAGGAAGCAAGAGAGACTTATATAACAATCCAGAATGAAAGGAAGCAAATCCAAATGTCAAGAGAGAAGATATAACAATACCGAAAGAAAAAAGGAAGAAAATCCAAATGACAAAAAAAGACATATATACCAATCCAGAACGAAAGGAAGAAAATCTAAATGTCAAGAGAGACATATATAACAATACAGAAAGAAAGGAAGCAAGAGAGACATATATAACAATCCAGAATGAAAGGAAGCAAATCCAAATGCCAAGAGAGACATATATAACAATACAGAGAGAAAGGAAGAAAATCCAAATGCCAAGAGAGACATATATAACAATACAGAAAGAAAGGAAGCAAGAGAGACATATATAACAATCCAGAATGAAAGGAAGCAAATCCAAATGCCAAGAGAGACATATATAACAATACAGAGAGAAAGGAAGAAAATCCAAATGCCAAGAGAGACATATATAACAATACAGAAAGAAAGGAAGAAAATCCAAATGCCAAGAGAGACATATATAACAATACAGAGAGAAAGGAAGAAAATCCAAATGCCAAGAGAGACATATATAACAATACAGAGAGAAAGGAAGAAAATCCAAATGCCAAGAGAGAGATATATAACAATCCAGAATGTAAGGAAGAAAGAAATCCAAATGTCAAGAGAGACATATATAACAATACAGAAAGAAAGGAAGCAAGAGAGACATATATAACAATCCAGAATGAAAGGAAGCAAATCCAAATGCCAAGAGAGACATATATAACAATCCAGAATGAAAGGAAGAAAATCCAAATGTCAAGAGAAACAGATATAACAATACAGAAAGAAAGGAAGAAAATCTAAATGTCAAGAGAGACATATATAACAATACAGAACGAAAGGAAGAAAATCCAAATGCCAAGAGAGACATATATAACAATACAGAAAGAAAGGAAGTAAAGAATCCAAATGGCAAGAGAGACAGATATAACAATACATAGAGAAAGGAAGAAAAAATCCAAATGTCAAGAGAGACATATATAACAATGCAGAGAGAAAGGAAGAAATTCTAAATGCCAAGAGAGACATATATAACAATTCAGAAATAATACAGAAAGAAAGGAAGAAGAAAATCCAAATGTTAAGAGAGACAGATATAACAATCCAGAAAGAAAGGAAGAAAATCCAAATGCCAAGAGAGACATATATAACAATCCAGAATGAAAGGAAGAAAATCCAAATGCCAAGAAAGACATATATAACAATTCAGAAATAATATAGAAAGAAAGGAAGAAGAAAATCCAAATGTTAAGAGAGACAGATATAACAATCCAGAAAGAAAGGAAGAAAATCCAAATGCCAAGAGAGACATATATAACAATCCAGAATGAAAGGAAGAAAATCCAAATGTCAAGAGAGACAGATATAACAATACAGAGAGAAAGGAAGAAAAAATCCAAATGTCAAGAGAGACAAATATATCATTACGAAACAGGTAAACAAGGAAGCAGATGTGGAGAAACAACAAGAAACAGATGGGAGAGAGGGGTAAACACACCATTAGAATAAAGACCATAACAAAGTAGAGTAACCACCCCTTGAGATCAGAAGGAATGCAAAATATATATTAAACGGTCTCAAGCTGTTGACAAAGGAACTACCCAATCACAATACAATAAGAGAAGGCTCTGCAATTGGTGATCGCCTTGCTCAAAAAAGAGGAAGCACTTAACTACATATTCAATATCTCAAGTGAGTCTTTAAAAGAAAACTCTAAGAAGCATACAAAGGCTTAATACCAAACTCACTGGCTAGACACAATCCACAAATCAACAAAGACTTACCAAATGCTTAATTAAAGTCCTACAAACCCAGCCCAGCTGACCAATTGACTGCAGTCTCTCGAAAACCTGGACAAGGGCGAGAGCAACCAAAAAGCCAAGATGCTACACAAGTTGACAGTTAACTATATAGACACAGATTCAAACCTAATTGGTAACACCACCTGGCTGCCATGGGGAACACGAGAACCCACAAGAGCCAGATAGAAAGACACAAGAGGAAAGGAGACAGCCAGAGGTAAGGCAAGACAAAGAGAAGGACAAAAGTAAGCAAAAGTCACAACAGAAGCCAATGGAAGCAGAGAAATCAGTGTATGTATGTATGTATGTATGTATGTATGTATATAAGTATGTAAATAAGTATGTATATATGTACATGTTTCTATTCATTTATGTATGTAAATTTATGAGAACTCTAACAAAAATCATTTTTAAAAAGTGTATGACAAGTCCTTGATGCAATAGAACTTATTGATGCACCACGGCGAAGCTGGATTGCTGGTGCTATACAATTCCATATATCTAAAAGCACCCATTAGCTGATAATATCAATCATGATAATAGCACAACCGAAGCTGAAAGACTACCAAAACACAAAATAAGCTCACAGATAAATCTATCAAAATAGAAGCCACAGGAAAACCCAAAACAAAACCCAGTTAAACTTAAACGCAGTTCATAGATAAATCTATCATAGTGGCCGAATAGAAGTCATAGGAAAACCCAAAACAAAAACCAGTTAAACCTAAGCTCAGCTCAGATAAATCTATCATAGTGGCAATATAGAACCAAGAGGACTATCAAAAACAAAAGCTCTCCCTTTACACAAAAATAATA
Organism: Bimastos eiseni; assembly: GCA_959347315.1. Classification (NCBI taxonomy): domain Eukaryota; kingdom Metazoa; phylum Annelida; class Clitellata; order Crassiclitellata; family Lumbricidae; genus Bimastos; species Bimastos eiseni. Next base: position 9,925,843 of record OY365814.1, read on the forward strand.
AATCTATCAAAATGGCAAAATACCAGCCACACGACTACCAAAATCAAAATCACTCCCTTTACACAAAACAGTAAATCTATCAAAATTGTAAAATAGAAGCCACAACGACTATCAAACACTAAAACCAATAACTTTCCCCTCACACAAAACAATAAATCTACCAAAATGGCATAATAGAAGCTACAGGACACCAAAAAACTAAACCCAAAAACTCGCTTCACACAAAAAATAAATCTCTAAAAATGGCAAAGCACAACCAGCCAAAAAATGTAGAGCTGTGCAGAAAGACTCTTCAGTTGCATTTCAATCTAATAGGCCACAGAGGAGGTACAAAGGAATAAATAGAATCAGCAAGAAATGAAAGCCATCTAGACCAGTGCTTCTCAAACTTTCTTGTGTTGAGGACCGGTAACCTGGAGCACCGAAGCTGTGGGGCCCTTGGTAATTACATTTTATGTTAAAAAGGTTGAAATCGATGGGGGTTTAAATACGACGTCTCAACTGCAGACGCATTTTGGTTTGATTTTTAGCCAGGACTAGGTTATTTATTCAGTTCAAAATCCGAAAAGTAATTTTACATAAAGTCCAATGGACATTTTCTTAAACAATGTTTATTCATAATTATTTACTTAAACCAGCACAAATTAATGTGAGCAATGTGCCTGCTTTTGGCTAACAAGTTTGTCAAGTCTTGGTTCTATTGTCGAAAGTGCAACTCGAAAAGGAGAGCGAATATCAAGATTGTTTCTGTGCTTTGTTTTAATGATGATCATAGTAGAAAATCCAGTCTCGCACAAGTAAGTAGATGGGAATGGCAAAATAACTTTTAAAGCAATAACAGAAAGTTCAGGATATTCTTCTCTTGCTTTTAACAGCAAGTTCGTTGCAAAGCTCAAAAACCCTGGACAGCACTTTGCCTCTCGACAGCCAGCGTACTTCAGCATGCAACAAAAGCTGTTTATGGTCAGCACCCATATCATCACACAACGACGAAAATATACGTGAATTCAAAGCATTGGCTTTTACGTAGTTTACTATTTTCACAATTTCGTTAAGAATGTGGTTGAGTTCAACGGACATTTTCTTAGTGGCTAGACTTTCTCGGTGAATAAAACAGTGCGTTGATTTGCATTCGGGTGCAACTGCTTTTATTCGGGCAACAACTCCAGAATGGCGCCCAGTCATTGCAGCAGCTCCGTCAGTACATATGCCAATGCAATATCGCCAACTAAGTCCTGATTGATCAACAATATATCCATTCAAAGCATTGAAAACTTCAGCACTTGTAGTGTTTGTCGGAAGTGAAATAGTAGTGTTTGTCGGAAGTGAAATAGAACAAAGGTACTCTTCTTTCAAATCACCGTCATGTTCAAAACGTACATACACCAGCAAAATAGCCAAGTTAGCTATGTCAGTAGATTCATCGAGTTGCAAAGAAAACCAGTTTGCTGACTTTATTTGCTGTATTAGCTGTTCTTCCATATCGTTTGCGATATCATTGATTCGTCGAGCAATTGTGTCATTTGACAAGGGCACACGAGCTACCTTTGTTGCTGCACACTCTCCCAACATTTCCTGACACACATCTTTAATACATCCCACCAGCAACTGTTCGCCGATTATGTAAGGCTTCTTAGCTTTCGCAATACGAAGAGCTACCTTGTATGAAGCTCATAATGCTGAAACATTCGTATGAGATAAAACATAAATTTTCTTCTGACAACCTTTTAATTCGTCATGTTTTCTTTCAAAAAACTCTTTTGGTTTTGAACTCAGTTCTTTGTGTTTTGTTTGTAAATGTCTAATCAGTTTTGACGGTTTCAGTGCTTCGTTTGACAAAACGTCGCCGCAAATAACGCAGTGAGGCTTTTCAAAATTTTGATTTTCTGAATTTGGTATAAATCCGAACCGAATATACGATTCGTCATATTTGCGAATAAAGCTGTTTCGATTTTTTTGGGACTTACTATTAGCAGAAACTTGTGAAATTTTAACTGAACAGCCATCATCAGATTCTGATTCATCTTTTTCTTCTAAATCCAAGCATTCGCGTTTATTTTCCGAACGAGATCTTTTTCTTGTTAAAAAGCTATCCATTGGTCCTTGCTTTGCCATGGTGATTTCTCAATTTTTATTTCTATTCAATTTTCTATTTTCTAACTAAGAAAGTTTTTGAACGGAAGATTTAATAAAAAGAAAAAATATAAACGTCATTAATTTTGACGTCATATATGAATATTATATAGCGCTAAACCTAATTAAGTTGTTCATAAAATAAAATATTAATAAGTGCCTCATTTAAGTAAAAAAAAATTTACCAATTATTATTTTATAATTTAATTAAAATTTCTGGTGTCAATCCGCGGCCCGGTAACGAAACCTCCGTGGCCCGGTATCAGGCCGCGGACCACAGTTTGAGTAGCACTGATCTAGACAAAATAGTCCCCCTCAAATAAGCAATCAAATAATTTTAGTCATCTCCTATTTTACAGCTCTCCTCTGTTCTCAATCAATCCTGCCTATCTACCTCCGACTCCATAATCTTCTGTCCTCAGATCTTGCCCCTCATCCTGGTTGCCCCATATCTTCTTTCCATTTCACACAACCCAAATCCATCACCTTCACCTGACTTCCCATCTCTTCCCCCTTTCCAACCAGTCTCCTATCCATTTCCCATATCCTAAATCTTTCACCTTCACATGACTTCCCATCACTTCCCCCTTTCCAACTAATCTCCTCTCCATCTAATTTCCATTTCACACATCCTAAATCTTTCACCTTCATATGATTTCCCATCTCTTCCCCTTTCCAACCAATCTCCTCTCCATCTAATCTCCATTTCCCACATCCTAAATTTCTCACATGACTTCCCATCTCTTCCCCTTTCCAACCAGTCTCCTCTCCATTTCCCATATCCTAAATCTTTCACCTTCACATGACTTCCCATCTCTTCCCCCTTTCCAAGCAGTCTCCACCCCATCTTCTGGAGCAGGACGTTTTGGCAAAGCCATTTTGGCACAGCCGTTTTGACGCAGGACGTTTTGGGGCAGGATAATTTCTCGCTGACACCTGATACAATATATAATGTAACATGAAGCATGATCGATGAAAAGAAATATTAATAATCATGCTAAATTTGGAACTGGAATGATGAAAGGAATCATACTTAAATAGAAACGGGATGGATATGAGAATTCTACTCATTGTGTAACCCTTCTAGTCCAAAACCTTTCATCAATCCAGCTTCCATTAGGCACAATTCTTTTCATCAATCCAGCTTCCATTCAAGCATGATTGTTTTCATCAGTCCAGCTTCCATTTAAGCATGATTTTCTCGTCAAACCAACTTCCATTCAAGCATGATTATTTTGATCAGTCCAGCTTCCATTTAAGCATAATTATTTTCATAAATGCAATGTAAATATAAGCATGATTATTTTCAAAAATCCAGCTTAAATATAAGCAGGATTAATTTCATCAATCCAGCCTCCATTCGAGCATGATTACTTTTATCAGTCCAGCTACCATTTAAGCATGAGTATGTTCATCAATCCTGCTTCCATTTCAGCACGATTTTTTAATCAATCCACCTTTAATTAAAGCATGATTATTTTCATCAATCCGGCTTCCATTTAAGCATAATCTTTATCATCAATCCACCGCCCAGTTTAACAGTATTCTTTTCATTGATCCAGCGTAATTAATTAGTTAATCATGATTTTTTTACCGATCCCTCTTCTACTACTGACGCTCTTGCGGCTCAACCTGATTTGCCATGTGGAATAATATTTTACACTAAAGTGGTAGATTGCCATATAATATATTTATACAATATAATAATATACAATATTATTGTATCAGAGATCTGGCCAAAACGTCCTGCACCAAAACAGCGCTGTACCAAAACGGCTGCGCCAAAATGTCACGTACCACCATCTTCTCTCCTTTCACAGTCTAGCTCTGTGAAAGAGAAGTAAGACAGAGAGAAGACAGTTTGGAAAGTAAAGAAGAGATCAGAAATCAAGTGAAAATGAAAGAAGTGGAATGCTTGAAAGAGAAATAAGAGGAAAAGATACAGATTGGAAAGGGGAAAATAGATGAGAAGAGTGGATTATATCAGACAATGAAGATGGAGGGAAGAGACCTGCAAATGGAAGAAACATGACACAAATTCATTATGAGAAATAAAAGAGAAAGAAAATGAAGGACACTGGACTTAGAAAGGGAAAGCAGAGATGTTGTGGAAAATGAATCAATTGGACGTTGTAAAAGAGAATGAGATGAAGGGAAGTATTTGGAAGTGGAAAACAAATAAATCACAAGAAGGAAGTAGGGACCTACCATGAAAGAGAATGAAGAATTAGGGAAAGGATTTAGAATAACATGCAAAAAATGAAAAGATTATATATAAAACAGAGGAAAGCCAATCCAACTTCCATCAATTACACACATTCATGTATGTAATTTCAGTTTAACGACACTGTGCGATAACACAGATCATTAGCGTCGCCCTCCTCCTCTATCCAAGCTTAGGATTGGCACTGTCAGGGTGCAAACAGTGGTGGAATATACACATTCAGACACATCTTCGGAGTACACAAATGCACGATTCTTATGGCCGTTGAATCGTAGAAAAGATAAATCTGACACAAATGCAGATGGCCACTTAGCTTTAGTAGCTTCTTGTGAAATGCACTGCTCGTTGATCAGATACAAACAAAGTATCACTACATAACACAAACAGTACTACATGAATCATCTCCACTATCTTCCCTGTGATACATATTAACCAATCGGTCAAATCATAGTGCACCACAGATCAACATAACTGGCTTAAAACAAAAGACAAATGAGCAATTCTAATAAATAAATAAAATTATAATAAATAAAATTATAATAAATAAGTTGTTGTCAAGCATGAAATCCTCTAACTGTGCTAAATAGAACATATGGAAGAAAAAGGTAGAGCTGTACCGATTCCCTATTTTTGCCGATTATGCCGATACCGATTATTCATTTGCCGATACCCGATAATTTAGCCGATTATTTAGCCGATTATTTCTTTGTGTTTCCCAAGATGTCCGGTTCCAAAAGATAGACCTACTGTTACTGCCTATTGTTGTGATACAAGCACTGACTGATATAAGTTTATTTAACGACGCATCCATAACGATGATGATATGCGTCAGACAAGAACAGTTATACAAGGTACATATTTACATAGTCGATAAGTGTCTTTAAGTGTCTAGTTTTTAATGTTTCATATGTAATAATGTTTTATATGTAATATAATATTGTATAGTAGTGTTCAAACTAAGTTGTTCATTGTCTATATACAGTAGTCCTAGATCTTCCGACCAGAAACTGCCAGCCACTTGTAGATGGTGTCCAAGCAGCTGGTTTGACTGAGTGCAGTGCTGAGTTCGTACGGCCAGTTTTTCCGTGCGCACATCCGGATGAGTTCGTCCTGGAGGCCCAGCTGGGCCGGGCACTCCAGCAGGAAGTGGCGCACGATTTCCTGCACCGCACTCGTCGCAGTTCCCGGTCGGGTGGCGGCCCCACAGCTTCATCTGTGGATTTAGTAGGCAGTGGCCCAACCGGAGTCTGGTTATGGTGACTTCCTTTCTCTGGTTGGGATCGTTGTACTGTTTGGCCATCCCGACGTTCGGCTCCAGGGCTCGGTAGTGCGAGCCAGTGTCGGAGGTGGTCCAGTCCGCTTGGCACTTCCGGAGGAAGTGGTCTTTGTACTTCGCTGGAGCTTCCTGGAGCTCGCGTCGTCGGGATGGCGATGATGTCGTTGTTTAACGCTCGCTTGCAGAGGGCGTCAGCGGTCTCGTTTCCCTCGATGCCGGTATGTCCGGGGATCCAGACCAGGGTTGGGGTCGACTGGGTGCGTTGAGCGTAGGCGTCCAGCACGTGAAGCAGTTCCGTGAGCTGCTGTCGCTCAACGCTCTGGATCGCGGCGAGGGAGTCGGAGAAGATGACGAGATGGTGTGCATCTTCGCTGGCGGCCCATTCCACAGCCCTCTTTATGGCCTCCAGTTCGGCTGCCAGGACCGATGAGTCGTCGCTCATTCGGCAGCTTTCGAGGTGGCCCCTAGAGGGCACGTAGAATGAGCACGACACCCTACCTGCTGCGTTCTTGGCTCCATCCGTGTAGACAGCCACTCACGCGTCGTAGGAGCAGATGTGATCTTTGACCAGATCCCTCTTTTTCAGAGGGTCGTTCAGGTCACCGATCTTCTGTGTCAGAGTGGTATCTGTCGTGGATGGTCGCAGCAGCCACGGTGGTATTGTGGTGCAGGCGAGCGGTTTGATTTTTGGTGGTTCGATCTCTTGGTCGATGTGTCTTGTTTTGATGCGAATGGGGTCGGTGTCGTCATTGGTGTTTTTCAGCTTCCGACCGCTGGTGATGGATTGCGTCGGGTGGTTCGGGATCGCGTTGACCTTCGTGATGAGCTCCATCATCAACCGTTTGCGTCGTAGGTCGAGTGGCACTTCTCTGCATTCTACCTGCAGTGCAGCCAGACTCATTCCTCGGAGCACTCCAGAAGCGATACTCAGTGCCTTGTACTGGATTGTACTAAGCACCTTTTTCTGGTTTCTGGAGGCGCTGTCGTAGGCGACGCAGCCGCAGTCGATGACAGAGCGGATGAGAGCACGGCATATCATCAGGAGGGTGTCTTTCGATGCTCCCCAGTGCGAGCCCGCAATAGCGCGCATCAGGTTGAGGCGCGTCTTGCAGCGATCAGCGATGTAGCTGATGTGGTCGCACCAGGTGAGATGTCGATCGAAGATCACCCCTAGAAACTTGACGTTGTTGTTGTAGGTCAACGGAGTGGTCCCGAGCTTCAGTGGTCGGTGGGCTGCAGGTGTGCCGCAGCGATGAAATTCTACGGCGACGGTTTTTGTTGACGACACCTTGAAACCCCATGCGTCAAAGTACTTTTTTAGCTGGTCCAGGTAGTTTTGGAGATGACGCCGACTTACATCCGGGTTTGGGCCAGCTCTCCAGATGGCGCTGTCGTCCGCGTAGAGAGAAAGCCGTGATACAAGCAAACACTTCCCCTGTAGTTGTAGTCGGTGACTAATCCTAGGCAGGCAATACAGATTAGACACACCCCCTGCCGTCGAACTGTGCCTTAGGGTAATTAAAGGCCAAAGCACCGCTGTTCCATTCACAGCCACCCATCTAGTCTCAGCCTCTCAGGCGAATGATATGTGTCGCGGAGATCTGATTGGCAGCTAGCTTGTATTCATTAGGCATGCCTCCACAATGTACATTCATCGTTTCTCTGTTGAATTGGCCAGCCATTTCTTGGCTTGAATTGGCCAGCCATTCCTTGGCCCATCGGCAGGCACTATGACTCACTCTGCACAAGACCTATGTTGACACATTCCCACGGTCTATACTAGCACAATGGGTGGTTTCACCACTGGTCTGAAGAAGCCACTGGCTCGATGACAGGATAATTATGGGAACGGAACGAAATGCCGTTCTTCACAGACCCTGTGACGCTGCTGTCGTAATTTTGCTTTTATAGACAGAAAATAATATTATTAAATAAAAACAATAATTTTTAATATCGGCGCCGATTACCTTGCTGATATCCGATATTGCCGATATCTCTATAATCGGCCCAATTAATCGGCCAGCCGATTAATCCGTACAGCTCTAGAAAAAGGAGCTTGACAAATGTTTTGTAATCCTAATTTACTCTTGCATTAAGAAGTGAGTAGGTTGCTTTCATGGGGTCAGGTCCAATGCCCGATAGCAGAATACACGACATCTATACACAGGCAAAATATATTAGAAGCAGGATCAAACTTCATGCACACAGACCACACACACCATTCGGGCTAAGGGCACCAACGTTATAACCAATGTTCGATGGAATGGCAACCCTGGGCAAGCTGCAAACCCCATGCACATAGTCTAAACCATGAAGGTTAAGAGTACATAATTACAACCAATGTTCAATGGAATGGCAACCCTGGGCAAGCTGCACATAGTACAAAGGCAGAGGGAGTGCCTCAGAGTAGATATCTTGAAGAGGCGCTATATAAATGTTTGATTACATTACATTAGCATTACATTGCCGTGCAACGAATTTGGGTTAAGGGCACCATAATTATAAACCCTGCCCAATATTATGGCAGCAATGGGCAAGATGCCAAAGTAACTGACACCAATGAAACAACTGGGCAACCAAAGTCATTGATTGAAGCATTTGCACTTAACTCATCGAGACAATCAAAACCCAAAGATAAATCACATCAGCTAAATGTAATGTACAGGTAATTGTAATGTAACTGTAATGTACTTGTAGTGCAACTCTATTTGTAATGTATCGCATTGTAATGTATCGTAATGCAAATGTCATGTATTGTAAAGACAGAGACATAGAGTGCAAAGAATGAAGGAAGAACAGAGTCAGAAAGATGGCAGCAGGATCTCGGCTCCACCCAAAAGAAGGCGAGTCACCGCTCGGCAAGGAACCTGGTCCAAAGTCCGTCGGAAGGCAGAGCACCTGCCAAGCCAACAGTCGACGACGGATGTTGAACGTGTAGGACTCCTAAGGCCATATGGCTGGTGGTCCACATGCCAGGTCATCAGAGCACAGAACAGTTGGCCCATTCCCAAATACAAATATAAATCCATCAATCAATCAATTAGGGTATAACCGAGTAGACAATTTTCACTGGGTACCGAATCCGAGTATTTGGATAACTCTTTGCCGGATCCGGGTAAGAACCTGCCATGTGCACAGCTACGGAGAACTATGTATAGTCAACGCAGAGTCTATAGCAATATCCTTCATATAGCATATTGTCGCACTGTAGGCTATAACAATAAATTTATTATTTAATAACTTACTTTGTCAAAAAACTGTAAAACTTTGCTATAAAATGTGCAATATGAAGGTATCAACAATGTCTTTACTATCTACTGTTTACCAGAAATTGGGTGGAGCCAATTCGCGAGAGAAAATTACTGATTTGGTTGCCACCTGGGAATGCAACCAAAGGAAATTAAAATGTATAAATTAACATCATCATTCTAAAGAAAATTCAAATGAACGTTAAGTTCTTGTTTAATTAATCAATAACTCAGAAGTAAGTCCGTTAATCCTAAATTTATTTTATGAAAAAATATTTTCTATCCAAAAAAATTATTTTAAAAAAAAGAAGTTATTTTTAGCTATTTGCGGGGGTAATATTTGCCAAGGCAATTACATCCGAATAGTGCAATATTCGGCTGAGGCGAATGTCCGAGGTGATTTCCGGTTATGCCCTACAATCAGTCAATCTCAGCACCAGCAAAAGAAGCGCCTGATTGTCTTACGTCGTCTCTCTGGCCGCTCGGAGGATAGGAAGTCCTGCTGCTCATGTCCAGAGAGCACATTTGTGCTTGATCGCTCGGCAGACTCAGCAGGCTTGTCTGGAACTCCACTGGATCTCCTTGGCCTCCTCCGCATCTTCCTCTGCTCTGGATGGACGCCTCCGTCGGAAGGACCGACTTCAGCGTCCCGTTCGCCAACGAAGACCGTCTCCTGGTCGTCTTCCGATTCAGAAATCGGAGAAGCCGTGGCGGTTGGAGGGGCTGGTCTGGCAACAGGAAGTGGAGCCATGATAGAGGCCGATGCGGAGGCACACTCTACCGTTTCCAGGATCTGCAGCGCAGGCACCTCCGTGTAGATGATGCTGGAGGCCACCTGGTGCACGACTGGCGGATTGTCCGAAGACGTCGGAGGCAAGACACTGGTCTTGCTCCTATCCAAAGCAGGAGTGACGAGAATGCGATCGAAGTTTTGCATGGCAACACGAAGACGGGCGATGGTTGCCCGAAACTTATCGCGGGCCACGGCCATCCTCAAATCCCAGTCGATAACGTACAACTCCATGAGAACGGCTAGACTGTCGTGGTCAGGCGAATCGGAGAGCACGGGCACCACTTCCTTTTGGTGCGGTCTCCTCCTCCACAGCCTTTAGAGGAAAGGCTCTTCTCCTGCCTGACAGACACTCAGATGAACTGCAACGACAAACAATCACACCACATTAGAATTCTGGTACGTTACGACAGGTCCAACAACTGCTTCGAAAACAAGCAGTCTGCAATTTATAGCAAAGTCCAGTTTTATGAGAATACATAATTATTATGGATGGTGAGCCAATATAAACAAAATGAAAGAATATCAACTGAAGATGATAATGCTGACATAACTTAGCAAAATACAATGAGACATGAAGCTCTTATAGACTTATACCACAAGTAACGTGAATGTGAAGTGGCCTGATTTGCATCTGGTTTATCATAGCCATCAAATTATTTGCATCTGCCTTTGAATGGCCAGTAACAAACAAGCTTATCATGGATCCATCTGTCTAATTACTTGCTTCTATGTTAAACCATATGCAAATCAGCGCACTGAAGTTGAGAATGTCCACTCAGACCATTGCTTCAAGCATACTAAAGACACATGGGTTGGATGGATGGCAATCATTCTTCATTACACTCAAATGTCCACATTGTGCACTTATATCTGCCTTAGGATGAGGCAACATTTATTACATGAGCTATCAAGTGATATGAGTTCATCAGATATCAGATCGCTTGCTTAAGTGACCTTTTAGGAATGCACAAGATAACTAACTGGGTGACATGATCTAATATTTTGCCTGCAAAATGTAAGGTCAATGTTTCTAATGTTTCTATGTCATCTAACCTAGCCTCGAAGCATTATACTTGCAGTTCTCCTTCCCTCAACTGTGAACTCACAAATTAGGTGTATTAACTTATCCAAAACTCACTGGCCTAGGCTGTCACTAGAATGCCCAAACATCATCATATCACACCCTTCTCAAATCACTCCTAAAAAACTGAGAGAATCGACTTCAAAGTCCAATCTACAACTCCGTACAATAGCCCCAGCCCATGTATCCTCACAAACTCTTTAGCATCCAACCATTCTCGACCTAAACTACCTCCACTTTAGCAACTGGTCAGCCTCCTCTCTTGACCTGGACCCTCTAGACAACAAATTAGGACCCATTCTGAAAGACCGCTCTTACTTAGACCCAGTGCTCATGAATGAGCTGGCGTCAGGCATTGCTCTTAAGTGGAGCTTTATATGTTTACAGGGCTGCTAAATAATTATTTAGTCAATCTTGGACACCCACATAGTCAATAGCAATGCCTTTACCAATTAACCCTGGTCTGTGGTCACATCACTTGATAGCATGTAACAAATGTTGCCAAACCTAAGGCAGATCAACAGCCTTCTGAAATAGGCTTTAAAAATGTCAAATAATTAAACAAAAGACAAGTGGCCTCACTGGCCTGTACAATGTGTACATAATATTAGTGTGGCACAGTGGCTGATCGGCTAGAGCGGTCAGCCCGCTGAACGTTATCTTCAGTGTGTGCTGAGCGAGCGGGTTCGAGCCTCGTCCGGGGCGTCAGTCACTGTGTAGGGACCTCGAGCAAGTCCTTTGCGCACCATTGCTCTGCAGTACAACTGCAATTGCGCCGTCGAGTATGCACTTCTGAGCAAAAGATGTTGGAAGAAGGGTGGTATCAAATTTCGGTAATAATAATAATAATAATAAAAATATTAGAATCAACTTCAAGAGCAAAATGCATGTTAAATTCCAGTACTATATCAGGCATGTGGGTCCAGTATGAGCAGAGTTCACTGAATACATTTGTGCAGATGGTATTTATAAATAATTGGGTTTGTGATGGCAAAGCAGAAATGAGGAAAAACTTGAACTTCTACTGAGATGATGATGATTACATTTTAATCAGTCAGGACGTTTACTTAAAATTCGAGGACAATTTTAGATCAATCCTAGACATCGGACACACAAGTTCAATTCTCATCTAACCAGGTGAATTCTAGATGGTTGGTTGGCAGCTCTAGAAGTTTAGTTTTTATGAATACGATTAGCAAAAAAAAATAACGATCGTCTTTGGGTGTTTGGCATGCAAGAAATGTACACACCAAGTAAATCAGCACTTAAAATAAGAATAGTCGCAATCACAACTGTTTTAAATAAATTAAATACCCTATAACAAAATGGTTTCCACAAATACAAATTTTTTGTTACACTGCACAAAATAATCATTACTTAGCAAGACACAGACTACACATTTGGCTGCATGTTCCACAATCCCAATGCATCATAAACAGCGAATGCAAAGTAGCGGGTCATCACGCATGCAAATGCTGCGTGAGCTGGTTGACGAATCTCGTCACGCTCAAAATCATTTCAATCAATCAATCAATCAGTATTCGTTTATTCGGTCAAACCATCATACAGATGCAACTTCCTATCTCAATCAGTCTGTCCAACTAAATCAATCAATCAATCAATCAATTTGTGTATTTATAGCCACAACAAACAGTTTGCTTAAGGAAAAAATTATAACAAACGCCTTAAAAACGACAAAGCGAATGACCAATCACCTGTCATCGCAAAGGGGTTCTGCGGGTCAGTAACCAGTCTCCGCGACCTTCATCCTTCGCCGTCTCCTCGCCCAACACATCATCAACTCCATCTCCGACCAATCGTCATCTCCAATCCTCACCAACTCCGGAACAACATTCCCTCCTCGTTCTCCCTGGACAGAGCAACCACACAGACAATAAACCAGCAAGCCTCTACAGTTGTCATTAACAAATGCATCGAATAGACACACAAGGATTATGGCCCCAGCAGGAGTTCATTTTGGAGAGTTCATTTCAGTGCGATACTCCAACAGATTACATTTTAGTTACAGTCAATGCTTTTCCATCTTAGTTATAGTTACAATTACACTACAGTCAGCATTAGTTTGTTATAGTTACAGTTACACTACAGTCAGCATTAGTTTTAGTTATAGTTACAGCCAGGGCTTGAAGTGGGATGGTATGAAATGGCAATGTCCATCATCTCTCCTGGCAGACTGCAAGCATACCAGGAGGGGAGGGACATGGTTCTTGTAACCATACCAGCACCTATTTTCCCCTCACTTTAAGCCCTGGTTACAGCCATAGTTAGCATTAATTTTAGTTATAAGTATACAGTTAGCATTAATTTCGGTTATAAGTATACAGTTAGCATTAATTTTGGTTATAGTTAGAGCTACAGTTAGAATTAATTTTAGTTATAGTTACTGGATTTTTATTTTAGTTACTACATAGTTGCAATAAGGCTAGGTAAAATTGCCTACTGATGCAGCAACTGTGCATATTTTAAATGCATTACATGATTTGCTTAAAGCTTCAAAATCCATTGAAGAATGGGTGCATTCAGGTTCATGAATACACTTAACCTTGATGCTAAATATTCAACAATTCTGCTGATAAAGGGTAGCCATTCCAGAGCCATCTGCTCAAATGTTGTGAATTACTGTGAATAAAGGATAAATTAACCTTGTAATTATCTAATTACTGTAACAGCACTCAATCTTTTAAATGTAGGCCCCTGTTATTCCTCAGTCTCAACAATAATGAAATATTGCAACACAAGCATGTCTATTTGAAGACCTCCTATTAAAATAAACATGCCATAGAGATATATTTCTATACGATGACACCTAGAAACGAAAGAGACGTTGTAAAGGCTGCAAAAATCATCCAACACAACAGAGCCATTGGCACAGTTGAATCTGTAAATTTTACTCCACATTAATATCTCACCAGTTTTTAATGTCATCAACAATACAATAAACCTTTCAATCACTCTCTGCAGCGGAGACTTCCTTATTTAGGTGGATAAGTGATACTTGAGATGAATGAATAGATTGGTCGTATTATGCCAATCACGAACGTGGTCACGTAACTTAAATTTTCCCTCATTAATAAAATTGCTGAGGATATACACGCTTTTATGTGTGACTGTTTGGTACTTTAAATTACTCCAACAAAAATTCGGACGCCTGCAGTCGCTCAAAATCTTTAGGCCCTACACAATCGTTGATAACAAGATTACAATACCCTAAAATTTATAAATAAATAAGTTTTACACGATTAAAAAATTACTATACTGTAAAATCCATAAATAAATAAGTTTAACACAAGGCGCCACATGGTCGTGGGCTAATTCCAAATACAAAATCCTGGGCGAACATGTGCTAATAGTACTGTTGTAGCGCAATTATTTCGCTCTCGTCTTTTTCGATATCTTACTATAATCTTGTTTTTTAATTAAAATAATTTTACTTCATGTAACTTTCGTCAAAATCATGGTTAATAATATTTTAAAGCTACAATTATAGATTTCGTTATGGAAATCAGTTTATTTCGTTTACGAGCATTTTCGCTATCGTTAGGCCTATCGTCAACATGAACCGTGCACGTTGGTGCATTTCAATAAAGTTTGCTTTATTGAGTTTTAAAAAAGGACGTTGCACTGATAACCTACATGGGGCGATTTCGCAATTTGCATCAAAGGACAGTTGAAGTTTGTAGGCCTAAATTCGATGTAAAAATGTAGATCACTGGCTAATTTTAACTCACCGCACCGTCCCGAGGCTCCGGCTGGGAATTAGACTCACAGCAGGACAGCAGAGAACGATGCATCTCCTCAGTAATAGAAATATATTAGAAATAATCGCAAAACTCTTTTCAAGATCGACTACACACAGCAAAGACAAGAGCGCAAGGGAAGATTTGGAACGTTAGGACAATTGGGCCTGTGATTAACAAACGACGTATTTCATTATCCATTATCCGACGTCATCAACAATAATTAGCTAAAGATTGCGCTCAACGCATATTTCTTTGTTACATGGAGGCTGTGTATGACTGTGGGCCTATTAATAATAGTCGCAGCATATCGATCGTATCTTTACATTTACATAGCGCCTCTTGATGGCTAACTATTCAGGGAATCAGAAGCGCTCGATCCCATGTCATTGGCTAATTTGGCCTACATAATAGGCCCCTAATTATGAACATAAAGTATGCCTGAGTCTATAGTGACATCTTACAGTAGACCTATAGTTGGTCTATAGGCTCATTGTTGTTGCTGCATGCTGACGCTGATATTGCAATAATAATAGTAATAATAGCAATAATTATAATTATCATTATAATCATCATCATCGTCGTCGTCGCCCTTGCTATAGGCCTATTTTGTTTTTGATCGACCTCGGGTCTCCCATTTCGTGAGAAAGTTGCAGATGCCTTGTTTGAGACGCCGCTGTTATCGGCCTTGCCTGTATCAAACTATACTGCCCATTGGCTCGGCAATAATAGTTTTCAAAGTGATGTGTGGACCAGCCTTAGCCAAATAGGCCTCTATATGCCTATTGACCCATCAAGTGGATTAAACAATAATTATAGCTATATAATTATAGGTATTGTCCGATTGTGGTTATAATAGTGTCATGGTAGGTTAATGTTTCCAGATTGTCGTGGATCATCTTTCAACCTCGGCGTCACGTTTTTGACAGGTTAGGATATCTTTACCAAGATCACCTCTTCTATAATGAATACATTCTTATGTTATCTTATACTTGTCTCAAGCCAGAATATATAATTATTAGGTCAGCGTTCGAACTTGGTCATTTGCCGCATCAGAGCAATTTCTTTGTTATTTGTCGACTATTTTCGATTATTAGAGACACTGCGTGTTTAGGCCCTACGCGTTTAATTGTTATTGATTTACGGTCTGGCCATTTATATGATTATATACAAGTTACTATGGTGAAAATGTACATTTTCAACGGAACCAGCCATTTCAAAATTTGCTTTAATAAATTTCAAGGTTTTGGAACAATCTAATTATTATGTGGCCGGCCACGGGCAGTCACTGTTAACCTACAATTCCGAGTAGGCCTACAAGCCCTACACCATTCAAACTCTACTTGTTCAAGTGTCTTATTTATAACCTATCGTATAGGCTACTGTAAGTAATTTAGTGCGATATTCTCAGGCCGAAGCCTAATTAAGGCTGAACCCGCAAAAGTTCAGACTGGCCGGCAAAACAGTCTTCGAGACCATTAAGATTAGTATTCTACAGCAATAAAATTAATGTTTTAAGCGTATTATTTCGTCTTAGCGTCTTAACAAATTGAATTTCTTATAAAAAAAAGAATATCGGTCTTGGTCTCGGACCCTCGGTCTCGGACCACCCGGTCTTAGTCTAGGACCTCTCGGTCTTGGTCGTGGTCTCGAGGTTTTGGTCTCGTAGCCAACACTGGAATTTAGGTAGATTCGCCACTATCGAGCGGCATCCTAATAAGCGAGATGAGCCTCAGCCGAAGCGCGTCCTCATCCTCCGTACGTACGCGATGAGATATCGGTCTCCTGAATCGATATGAGTCGCATCCCAGATCCAGAGGAATGAATGCTTCTTGTGGAAATAGTCATGCAAATATTCTGGTGCTGCAGACCTGGCGGATATCCTCTCAAGAGCTCAGAGTGGCAGCCTAAAACTTCATCCAAAGTTTGACCTGTAATCTTGGAATCGAAATTCCCTTCCTAATTCATGAACCAGCTAGGATTAAAACTGTCATTGCTTTGCACACCTATGATTACAACATTTTTGAATCATTTTCATTTACTACTATCAAATATTGCACGAGTTACTGCTTACATCTAAACTAACAACGTCTACAACCTCCGACATCATCAGCTTACTCTGCCAAACCCAGTGCTTTCCTTGATGAATATAACTGCTTACTATCCGTTTCTGCTCTCACTGGCGAATTTTGCATCCACGTCGATAGCCCTTCTACTCCATTTGCATCCACGTTCCTTTCCTCCTTTAAGTGCATTCAATCTGATCCAATGTTTCTTTCCCCATTCACAAATATGGTCATACATAGTCATTTAATACTTCTGTCACCAAAATCTGTGAACTCAATCTACCCTCTGAATATTATCCTATATTCATGCCACATAATATTCAGCCATTGTTAACCCACCTGTTCATCTGGTCATAACGAGCTGTTGACCTTCTTGCATTCAACTTGCCAGTGAATCCTCCTCCACCTTCTCCTCAATTCTGAGCAAACCAGAATGATCACATGGATGCACATAATTTCACCATCTCAGAATACATCAACAATACATGCTCCATCTATCACTAAAACTTGAAACTTGTGCAAAAAATCCAAAGTTTAATTCTCTTCTTCAAGCTTTCAAATCATTGCATTTAAACAGACATGTACATATCTTAATAGACTTAAAATCCTGGCAAATAACACCACAGCTGACTTCTTTCAGCCAAAGTGCTAGTTACCTATCATATCTTGTTCCCTCAAATTCATCCAACCATACAAATCTCTGGAAGACTATAAATTATCTTCACTGAGTCTCCTGTCTACCCTTCCACACTTTATACATCCATTGCCAACTCCTTTGCATCCTTCTTCATTGGCAATGCTTCCTTCTCTTTCAGTTGCTAAACCACTCGTCAAAAAGCAATCCCTATAGACAAGGAACTCCTCTCCAACTACCATCCAATTTCAAATCTGTCTTTCCTATCCAAACTTTTTTCTTCTCACATATCAACAGGGTTTCCTCAACTCTCAATTAGTCTCATATCACCAGAATGTTCCATTTGCGAGTTTTTGTAAGACAAACAAACAAACAACAGGCAGACAGAAGTACAAATTTTGAGAATAACAGTTAATGGATAATACAAATATTGATGACAAAATTAAAGGAGTCTAATTTTGATCAAATATGATTTTCTTTTCTAATCCAATTCCAAGAGCTTTGCTTTTTCATCCATCAACCTGCAGAAAAGAAATGCATATATCACGTTATACATTACAAAGATTAAAATTTCTTAACATTTCCTGTGTAATCTTTTGTGCACAAATTCATTATTGCTTTGATTATCACAAATATTAAGATTGGACATGAAGTTTCATACTGTGTCTCATCCAAAGATGTATGCTTCTTTACCCCTTTAGCGACAAGAGTATAGGGCTGTAGGACTACTAATTTTAAGCGACTGGAAAACAAATGCAGCTCGTAATCTGAGTGATAAAGCATTCTTTCACGTGGCTGCATATAATTAAGTATTGAAGAACTCTGTTCCATGTCAATAATTCGGCACATCCTGTTTTATGCTGTAACTTGTAACTAAATTTGTAATCAAGAATATGAAGAGCACAGCCTGTGAAACAGTTTCAATCACTGTTATGGATATTTTTGTAATAGAAAAAGAAAAGCAGGAAAAAGTCTAATAATTAAACTCTAAGTTCTTATGGCATTCAATAAAAACATTTTTTTTGCCTTTAATTATGTTATGTTATATAATTCACCCTGAGGTACAGAACATTATTAGCCTCATACACAGATAGTTGACTTGTGATTGAAATAAATATTAGAATCCATGACTTGTTTCTTGATCAAATGCTGTACTTTGAACAAATAGCAATTAGGTTTACTCTAATATACAATCTGCAAAGTGCAATAAGTATACATATAGTTCAACCATATACTCAATACTCACTGTTTAGCAATCGCATTGCAGTGTTTATTAACAGTCCACTTGGCATAGTTCTCAATTTCCTCAGTTGTTAACTAACAACACAAAAGACATCAGCACTAAAGAAGATTGGTCAGATTAATTCTGCAACATCATAGGTCGATTGATGACTCTGATCAGCTCCTAAAAGACAGTCTTTGCAATGCCCTACTCCATTAACATTCAAATGGCCCCTGCCTCGCACAAAACAGGTCACATATCACCCTGTTCGTAAGATTAAAAAAAATTATTATTAGACATGACTGGATAACATTGGGCATCCTATTAATAGGGTGAAAATTAAAAGAGCGCAATCAATAAGGTGCAATCAAAAGGGCGAAAATCCTAAAAGTGAATGTTTAAAAAGGTGAAAATCCAAAGAGCGCATGTTGAAAAGGGCGACAAACAAAAGGGCGCACATTTAAAA
Organism: Bimastos eiseni; assembly: GCA_959347315.1. Lineage (NCBI taxonomy): Eukaryota > Metazoa > Annelida > Clitellata > Crassiclitellata > Lumbricidae > Bimastos > Bimastos eiseni. The sequence goes on from OY365814.1 coordinate 9,944,744, forward strand.
AGGCGATTGTAAATAAATGAACAGAACAATTCAGCCAGTGAAGCTGTGAACATCTTGTAATCCATTACAAACAAGGATTGAAAAGCACAATTCAGTGTCATAGGCCTACTATACAGAATCTCAATGTGGCATATGGTTTAAAATCGGTGGACGTTTGAAGTGAAATTGTAATCAGTCCAATGGAGAAGTAATAGAGGCCTACATGAGCTGTGCTCCCTGTATGCGTGCGCTCTTTCAATTGTCGCCCATCATGTGCTCTTTTAAACGTTCGCTCTTATGATTTTCACTCTTTTGATTGTGCCCTTTTGAGAGTAAACCTTAACATTGATTAGCTAGCATAACATAATAACTGGTAATGTAAGTTGTAACACATAAAATGACTTTAAACATCAAAACACTGATTCATCACAGTGACAGTAAACGCCACCAATTTCTAAGAATATTACATCATTTTCATTTAGTTCGTTTCACAGCAAGAATCATATATAAACACTATGTGTAATAATACAGTAATATAGTTCAGAGCATCATCATGTTTATTTAATATAGGCCATCGGGATGCTTATGGTTTCAACTCAAACCATTAAAACGTTATTTCTTGATTTACAAACTAAAAGTAATTAACTATAGCATCTGTTGGAAGATTGCATAGTTATGTCACTTTATATACATAAAGTGCAGAGTAGAGAAAGTTTTTCTTGACCCAATGTAGTTTAAAGGTCATTCTTGATCCATATCAACTGAAAACAAATGGCCTTTCTGCTTGATAATTATAATTTACCATCAGGCTCAAAAAAGTAGCATAAGATTAAACATTTGGGCAAGTAATTTGAATTTTATCCTCAAAGATATTATAATTTGAAAGATGTCTATAATGTCAAAAAGTATGTAATAGATTAAATTCGTCAATTAGGCTAAAATCAACATCTTCAGGATTGGCTTCAAACCTTCTTATGCTTTCATATCAATTAATCAATCTATAAATAACCCCTCTGATAGGACATAGCAATCATGAATAGGCTTGGCTTCAGAATAACTCATTTGTAATCTGCAGATTACAATGAAAACAATGCAAGAAAAGGTACCAGTAGTGGCTTTACATGCTGCTTAAATATAGCTTGCTGTGATGAATAACTGATTCATCAGACTAATATTATTGCATTGTTCATTAACAGTCCACTTGGTATAGTTCTAAATTTCCTTATTTGTTAACTAACAACACAAAAGACAGCTCTATTTATGAAATTGTGTCTCTTGGTGTCAGTAGATTATCAGCATCACATACATTGCTATCATCACTCTGCTTTTCCATTGTCTTCAGTCACCTATTTGTAATCTTTGTCTGGCTTTTAATTATCTTTCAACAAATGTGTCATGATGACATCATCAAACTGAACTAAGCCACTTGTTACATCCCTGACTTCTCGTATTGGAGCCTCTTACATGTATGTAAGTCGACTGTTAGTCATCTTGACTGCTACATGAATAAAAATATAAGTGCTATCCTAGGATCTGTGCTAAATCTGTGCTAAATGCAATCCACAAAATATTGAATGTAAAGATATTAATTGGATGTAGTGCCTATTAAAAAATACTGATTTGTAAAAGTATTCTTGGTGATTGTAGTCTTACATGCTACAGTTCACCACTGATATGCAGTGATTACAGAAAATAAGGCCCCTGACAATGTGAACCCCTAATGCATGGCATAAGCGATGCGTAACTCTGGCGCTGTTAAAATGTGATATATGAATGTCCAGTTGTGAATGTAAAATGAACGAAGAAACGAAAGAAGGAACAGGCACATCAATGAACAACTGAACCAGTGAATGAATGAACGACTGATGTACCAATGTGGTGCATGCATTTCTTCGTATGAAGACGTTGCCACATTCGTCTTCATGGAATGGATGAGCCTTGATGAGACCAACGCCATTCTTGTTGCGACGGTCTGTTGGATCCCATGGCACCAGTTGCACCTCAACAACGTACAACATTGGCACCAGTCCCTCCACACACAAACCAATCACATATTCATTTACGGAACTATAAAGTGAACTCTTAGATACAGTACTTCGTCTTTTTTAATATGCATTAAAACTCATCTTAAACAAAAGTTGCTTAAATAGGATGCTGTACCATTAGCTAAGGTAGCTTCAAAGGCTGTACTTAATCAACATATTTAGAAACGACAATTATTATTATTATTATTATTATTATCATTATTATTAATAAATTTGTAATGCATGAAGGGTCACAACGAAATGTAAATCTGAGGTGTGGACATTCAGCCGCCAGGTGAAGATGCACTTAGATTGTCAAATTTCAAAGGAAGGAAGTGGATTTGAGGGCATAGTTGCAATCGATTCTATTTCTTTGGAGCAAAGGCACGAGATGCATAAGTGCTCATTCATCACTGTTCTGCATTGTGGTCCAAATAAGCACGTGTACATCAGAGAGAGAGAGATACAGAGATACAGAAATATACAATGACAGAAATAGGAAGACTGAGACAGAGAGAAAGAGACACAGACACAACCAAGGCAGGGAGAAAAACAAAGCCATTTAGTGATTTGTAAAGAACAATACATAAAATATAAAGAAATCGATAACTTTGTAGATTCTTGATATCGTTGCAAATGCTTGCTTTGCCTCTGATAATCATGCAATTAATTATTCATAATAATAATTATGCAATTGTCTCCTTAATATTTCAGCACCACTTTTAAGAACAACTTCCTGGTTTATCCTCAGTAATTTTGAATATAAATAGATGAACAGACGAACAAACAGACTCATACTAACAGTATGACACAGATGCACATATAGCTGGGCAAATGGACAGATGCAGACATACATTCTCAACCATGAAGACAGAGGAACATAGACTGATGCTGACTTGAACTACCTCTGCCCAATACCATGCTTAAGCATCTGCTGGCCCTTTGCATTGGAAGGATATTCGCTCTAAGACTCTCTCTCTCTCTTTTGACCTTAACTGGGGGTATTTCTGTTTCTTTACCACTGGTCTTTGTGCACTGGGAGGCAGTGGGAGTGCCTCTGATCAGGTTGTGCTGTGAGAGGTGCTTCTATTATTAGAATAGAATGAAGAAGAACTGACTGCATTGCACTGTGCGGTGAGGTCTTTGTCACACCAACAGTATGAGGAAGAGCGCAGCTGATGCTTATGTAGTCGTCTCTGGTTGTCTGCATTCACACTGTGTTCCATCAAATAAACAAACATATAATAAGCGACATGGAGGAAAGTCGTTCCTAGCCATAGCGTCATTACTGTTTTTTATGAATCAATTCACTCATCTCGAAAGATATCAGCCTAACTAATTTTCTAAGGTGCAGCTTTATTGTTCTTTGATGAAGGGGCATCCTAACACACAGACACCAAGAACTAGTCTCATAAGATTCACTCAGACTTTTGCAATAGCAGTAGTTGGACAGATCATCGTCTAACAGGTAACCATACAGTTATAAATTAACTCTATTTTCACACTTTAACGACCACCACATACTGAAATGTATGAGAAACTAATGTGGCTTGTCGATAAAGGGTTAACTTGTTATCCTGTGTTTCCATCATTTCATGTGATCATACTTCAGTTAGTCTGTTTAAATTGAACAAATGAATATCATATTATTATTATTATCATCATTATTATTATTACAATGAACATGGTTCATCAGAATCAAATGATGCCTGATTAGATAACTGCATGCTTGTTTCTTTGCATCATTAGATAGATATTTGTCACATCTGGCTGGATGTCATAATTGACATGCAGCTCTGTTCATGACTATTCTCTGCTTGTGCTTCTGTCTGTCTTCACGGCAACCACAATGGTTGTTCTTTGGCTCTAATGTAAGTTCAATAGACTGGTTCTAAATATGCTACATTTGTTCAATAATTCTTGTAAGTTCAGATTTCAATTGTGACCATGCCTGCACTTCAGAGTTATGTTTTGATTACAATGCATATTCTACATATTAGTCTTGGTGCATGTGCAAGACCTAGGCATCATCCTCAACCAAGAGCTTTGTTTTTCCGGGCATGTCAACTCAGTAAGTCGAAATTGCTTTTATCAGCTACGCCAATTGCGGGAGATCTCTTTTTACTAGTGCTACAACCACTCTTATTTATACTTTGTCACAAGTCGTCTCAAATACTGCTCCACCATTCTTGCAGGCATTTCACGAGACAGGATTGGGCAACTGGAGTGGGTCCACCGGTCTGCAGCACGTCTGATAGAAGGCATTTCTAGGACAGGCCATGTTTCTGTCTATATGTGTGATATGTTGCACTGGCCTCCCATCCTGCAGCGCATTGCATTTCGAATTGCCTATGTCTAATCTCGACCATATCAAGTTTAATTGATTGATTGATTGATTGATCACTAATACCTCTAATATCTTCACAGAACTGGTGTCTCAACATATATCCAGCATGTCATGACAGCTTCGGTCCACAAAGGACGAAGGATGACACGGGATGGTCACCATGCACTGTATTCTTCCTCAGCTATTGTCAGTTTCTTTGTCCTTTATAAAACATTGCCCAAAAACTCTGGAAGCTGGGTCAGATATCAACCCTAGATTGGAATCTTGTGGTTATACTAGAATACACGAAGAAGCCCCCATGTTGGCTTTTCTCTGTATCTGAGCATTGTTTGCAAACTGATAGTGTCTAGATAACTCTGACTCACAAACTGTTCCGGTTTACCTTTCAAAAGAGAGGAGAACTGGTTTACCTGGGATCAAAGGTGATGGCCTTTTTGATGTCTTCCATTGACATGTCAGACTGAACCACCGGGATAAACTCTACGCTGTAGCGATGTGGCTCAACTGTAGGCTTGAATCGATTCATGAGATCTCTCAAATTTTCTATGATGTGATCCATCTATAGTAAAAGCAGAGACAATTTTCCTCTCAGAACATGGATACAACTAACTAGTGTATGTTAAGATTGTCTCAAGTTGGTCACCAGTAGATTGCCACAGCCAAGAGTGGAACAATCTGACAAATCTTCTTGGACTTTTGAATTGCAGCAATCAATATGCATTAAAGAGTGGAAATCAATATGCATTAAAGAGTGGAAATCAATATGCATTAAAGAGTGGAAATCAATATGCATTAAAGAGTGGAAATCAATATGCATTAAAGAGTGGAAATCAATATGCATTAAAGAGTGGAAGCCATTGAAGAATATTCATGCTGTGCACCTGTGTAGATCAAATATCATTGCTTTATAGTTCTACAGAGATTTCAAATTTTCTGTAATCATACATAAGGACATAAATATAAATTAAAGGAGTTCATATCAATACAAATTGAAATACAATGAAGGAAATATGTAATGTAAGACATTTCAAAACCAGTTGATAAGAAAGAGAAAGAAGTAATGTAAGAAAAGGAAGCAGAATAAAAAGAAAAACAATCCCATATGCTAATCCTGAGAGAAACCATTGGTTAAATGTGAACAAAATTAATTTCGTAGCCTTGACAAATGTGGGCAGCTAGTCGTCAGTCGCCTTCCGGGTGGCCAGATAGTCCAGCCAATATGTCTGACAGTGCATGATCAACAGAATTCATTATAGGCAGCAACAGAGTAGAAATTTTGTAATACTTTTCCATCATCTTGATGTTTTAAAATCTCTCACTCAGGGTTGAGAGAACAATACCACTGGATAATGTGTAGCCTGAAATAATTGGGAACCAATTCCCAAAGACAATAAAGCAACAAAAACAAATTTCATGATTTGAGATATAAAAATCTTGCCATAACTACACTAGTGCTCCTACTTGAAACTGAACAATAGTGAAACAGATGAGAGGTTTTAGCAAGCTCTACCTTATAACTGGTCAGAAATAATCCAAATGCTGTTCCTTCGTCCTTGACACCCAGATGAACTGTACCACCAGAGCCAGTGTTCAGAAAGCCATTGATTGCCCTGAAACAGCAGAGGACAACACGGCAGAGCTAATTACACACTGATACCCATAGATTAATTTCAAAACAGTGATTGATGTCCTGGGTTGGAAAATTAATGTAATGAACTTCTTTGAGTCTAATCAGAATTTGACAATAATACTAACAATACTATTCATGGTGCAATTGTTCTTATTTCAGCATGGCAACAAACCTATTTAGAACTACAAACTGAATTAGAAGAAATAAAGTGCAACTATTAATCTGACGGATCCAATTGAGTAAATACATTTTGAAATAGATTTACATTCTGAAAAAGATTTACATTCTGAAAGAGATTTACATTCTGAAAGAGATTTACATTCTTTAAGACTTCAAAAAAGCATTCATTCATTGTTTGTGGTGAGCCCTGAATTCACCTGCTGAATGGCCAGTGGAGCTAATCTAATCTAATCTAGCAACTTCTGATCACTATCTACCAAAGGTCAATCTAAACAAAACAGAACTCTGATATCTCAATATATTGGACATAATCTTATGAGATCCAGGCAGCCTCAAAACAACAAAAACTATTTAGCAGTATAGGAAAAAGATCAGATTTAAGACAAGACCTGTAGGCCTACAACATCATAAAGGTGACAGAGAGGACAGAAACAGGACACATTGCATCTTCAATGTTCTTCATGCCTATTGTTCTTCATGCCTAATGAAACTGATATAAGCTTACACAGTGAGAGATGAGAAAGATTGCACACACAGTGAGATCAGTACAAATAGAAAAATCCACCAATTCAGATCCGTTCTCGAGTATGAGAGCAATTCCATTTGATTTTTTTAATAATGTACTGTATCTGCAAGGTGATTGTGTGTACCATTATAAAGACATTATAATTCCTCACAACCTGATTTACGTCATAAGCACGGCATTAAGTAGAGAACAGAAATTCAATTGCAACCTTGATACAGGCTGCCTGGATGCTCGTTCATATCTTGTTTCCTTAGCCCAGGATGGAACCTCATCATGTGAGAAGTTCACATGTCCCTTGTATTCGTGGGTGAAATCTTCATCAAATCCAATATGCTCTCCATAGATGTAATAAGTCTTCTGCACTGTCTGGCCACTCAAGTCAATCACGTTGACAGACGGCATAGTCTGGCTCAAAGAATTAAAGAATCAACCAAATGCTATTATTATTATTATTATCACATTGATATCATTAAAGTGCTATGTCTAAACTAATCAGATTCATTCTCATATATTTAACAGTTCTTACTCTAAATTGAGAATCAGTTAAACTTCTGAAACGTATCAGAATTCAGCAGTTGCTCAAAATTGGCCAAACAAAAATCTAGCCTGAATGTCTGCTGACAGGTGGGTTTCAGTGTTAAAGACGTCACTTTCATAGTTGTGGCATATGATCTTTTTCGTTTGGTTAGTGTTCTCATTATCACTAATTAGGTTAGGTGCAGATATATGGAGCAGAAATCTTGAGAAAAAAAATATTGACTGGTGGGTTGAACTCGCCATCATCCACTCATCGAGTCCACTTGCACACCCTCAAATGATAAAATTCTGTATTAAACACATAACTCCAGCCACAGAAGTAAAATTGTTGCTCATTCTGCAGCGGAATATTCCGCGGAATATTCTGCTGCAGAATAATAATAATAATAATAATAATAATAATAATAATAATAATAGTAAGGATAAATCTTCTAAGGCCGAAAATTCGGCCCAAAAACAAGCAAACGGGCTGTTAAGGGCTAGATAAGGCATTTTGTGGGTCAGTTATGGTTAGGTTAGGCATCGTGAGGGTCGTTTAGGGTCAGGGTTAGGGTTAGTGTCGTTTTCAAACACACACACAAAACTTTCAGCCACAGAAGTAATTTTTGTGCGTTTTCAGGTCGAATTTTCGGCCGCAGAAGCTCCACGCTAATAATAATAGTGTTATGATATCAAATCAATACTTAAATTAACACAATCATTATTATTAAAATATATATAGTAGACCTACACATGAATAGTAATCAAGCAACCATTCACTTTAACCCTTACCCCTCCTAAGGCCGCTGTGAGCGGCCAAATTTAATGCGCTTGATATAATAACTTAAGGGGTAAGGGTTAATCTATGTCTCTCATGTAGGCCCAACAATATCAGGAAGCTGGCACTAAATTACTTCAAACTTAAGTGGGTGTTCGAAGCCGGTGTTCGTACTATATAGTGGCCGATAAGACAGTAGCAGCTAAGCAGCTTAATTTCGTGTTGGTGACGGTTGGTCAGTCAATTGTGATAATTATGTCGATTGCTTAAACACTAGGCTATACATTATATTCTGAACACTTGAAAAGTACTGACCTAATCGTTGCTTTAATATCGCTGCCAAAGTGCTTGAAATTCGCCTAATGGTGAAAATATTATGTGGGTAATGCGGTTTACGTCATGAATTTATGTATGACATCATCATTTTTTTTGGTCACATATAGGCCTACATTTACAAAATGAGATTGCTTAAAAAATTATTATAGTCTCGAAGACTCTGGACAAGGATTAGCGAGAGCATAATTATTATCAAAGTTGTTAACCCACTTTGAGAGCTTTGATAATAATTACGGCGTTAAGGATTTTTAGTTAGTCATCTAATTGTTTCACATAGGCCTGTCCAAAGTTATACAAAAGCCCAATGGACAAGAGTCGCTTTGAAAATGTCCTATCGGCCACACTTAGTAGTCTGGGAACAAACACTTAAGTCTAAAGTATTGCGTCTGAGCTTCATAAAATTTTTAAGAAGGGGTTTGGGTTAGTACTTAGTGGTAACATTCCAGCACGAAGCAGACTATCACGAAGGCGGAATCGATTCTCGCTACTTTCCCCGGGAGTGTATTCGTATTCGCCAGATGGCGATGGTGATTTGAGCAGTAGGGCATATCGCCGCCTTATATGACTGCCACACAGTCAAACTCAACTGCGGTAATGACTGTCTTGTGATCATACGTTCAAACTATAGGCCTATGACTTGTTATCATAATGCACAAGTTTAGGGCCTACGTCAGTCTGAATCTATAGAAGACAGATATGCCTACTATTGAATTAAAATTCATCAATGGCGCAATATCCAGTTGTCTGTGAAGTCTCAGCCTCTTAATTACTTATTATCTCTTTATAGATGATAACGCATTCCACTAAATGTTCACTTATTGAGCCAAAGCGGTCTGAAACAGAATAATTATGCAGTCCTAGGCCTTCACTGATGACGCTCAACTCCACATTTCCTTCCATAACTCCACCGCATCTGTCTCTCTCCATCCTTACCACACCCATTTTTGGATGGCAGAAAACAAAATTTAATTGCCCTTAAATTCATCAAACTGAGTTTCTTCCTTTTGAGCTTTTGAACAACAAAGCCAGTGAAATTTTAAAATTATACTCGCCTTTACACTTCTGTCATAGACCTACAACGCAGCAGTTTGCCCACGCTGTGTTTGTCACACACACAGTATGTCACACACGTCGCGACGGTAATTGATATTGTTGATATAGAATGGCCTGTTTAATTCGATAGCTACTTTATTATTCACTGCCACTATATATCGTCGCTATATATCATCGATATATCGATCGCTGCCCGATCGGCCTGCGGCTGGAGGACTACCGTCGATGAATCGTCGCTAAAGTGACCGCCGTCCTTGGACGAGCAGCTAAGGGATTAGATTCAGCCTTTGGCGTCGAATTTCGTCTTCGTGGCGATTCGCATGGATGACTTTGTTGACCGGTCGCTCCTCAGGTGCATCTCGATAGTCTCTGAAGGCGTATAAGATAGATGCCCCCGCCGTCCTCCCTCCAATTCGTCGTTAGCTGTCCTCCATGCAGCCTCTGAGTTCCGATGCATTTCTTTAGAGCCTTTGTCAAGAATCCCAGTCGTGACAATAGTGTTAGCATTACTGCATTTGTCAGATTGTTGTCCTTCTAAGTGAAAGAATTTCCTATAAGCTTGTATGGTAGGAATGGTTTGCCTGTTATTTTGTTCGAATTTAGCGCTAGAAACCGCACTTCTTAAATACTTGGCTGAGCTACATCTACAATGTAGGCCTATGCCTAGAAAAGATAAGGTCCATTGTCCAACGAGTTTGTAAACTACTGAACGGTTCTTAAATACGTTATCGACCCTCGCTGTCTCAGATCTTCCTTTAGACCTATCCTATACCTGGATAACCTACAACTGGTCGCTCAAACGTACAATCAAACGTACTCAATTTCACACAGCTTAAACGAATCAATACCCTAGGCCTATAGACCTTCGCTGGGAGATAGTTACTTATTAGGCCTAATTAAGATTTATGATGCAGTCCTGAAGATTCCGAACTATTTATGTGAACGTAAATTAACTTGACCTGATTTCATCCAATCAATTTCCTTTGTTTGCGCAAACCTTCATCATAGTCTGACTCTGACGTCCCATCTCTTGAATATTCAAGTAGGGCCCTAGTATGACTTCCCCATTGGACTGACTGATGTCTCGGACACAACAGGGCCTACAATCGCACCACTATAGAAAACGTATTAGAAGTCAATTGGTGATTAGACCTTACGATTACGTGAGTAGAAGAGTCTTCAACGTTTCCCAATGTATTTTGGCTGTGGAACCCTTTTCATCTTAAATTTTTTGGTTCCGTCTAAGACTATAAAAGACATGCTGTCGTAGGTTCAAACGCTTGAGAATGATAATATGGGTTTAGGCCTCTATTGTATTAACGATGAACACAAATATCGATGACAATGACATGCAAATTCTCTTTCATGTAGAGTTATACACAATGTCAATCAAAAAACTCCACTTATTCACACTGCGAGTTATTAAAGGAACCCTTGTCTTCACCTCACGGACCCCTTGGGTTTTGCGGAACACAGTTTTGGAAACGCTGGAGTAGACAGTAAAATAAGTAATAAGAACACTAAAAAAATAGTTGGGTGCATATTATATATATATATATATAATATATATATGCCTATCAGTTAACGGTTTTGATTGCGGCAGATTTATAACAGAGCGAAGGCGCGATTTCAATAGGTCAGTCATGTTAGAAGGTAGGCCTATAGCTTGCTATTGACAATACTATATAAATTCTGATCATTAAATAACAATTTCAAGTCGTGATAAGTATTGGCAAAATGCATCGACTCGTAAAGTTTATGACCAAAGAAAAGCGAAGAAGACAAAAAAAAGACAATGGGGAAAAATAAAAGAATAGGACAAAACAACTAATAGAAAAAGAAAAAATAATAGAAATCGTCATAGAATAAGATTAATAGTAGGAGTAGAAACAAGGACAAGTAGAAGCAGAACATGAATAATTGAGGTTATGGACGACTGTGATCGATTAAATTAATAAAAGTCAATCAAATTGAACAAAATGGACAGAATGAGAGTAACTTCTGTCATAGACAACTTCCAAGGGCAGCGATCCTGAAGGACGATAAGTCCTTTTACAGACAGGGGACACATTATACGTTCACTACCTTTTTGCCCCTCTCATTGGGTGTCCCCCAGCTCTCAAACGAAATCGCCGCCTCTGACAACTTCACAAGTAGCCTAGCTTAAGCTATGCGTTGGAAGTCACTGATTGGATGAATGAAAACGTGAGGCAGCAGTTGTTGATTGTTTATTTTCTATCGGGAAGAGCTATGACGTGGAGGTCGTGATATTCCACGACGGTCGAGTGATGCGGTTGGCATTTGTTCGTCTGTTAGATCTTAGATTGGAATAGGTTCTTTCGATAGTGTTCTCATCGAAATCGGCGATTCCAGGCAACGTAAGAACGTCCATCGCTGCAGTCCTCTTGGAAGTGCCGGTCAGAACAGACAGCCTCTGCCGACCCTTCTTCGGTCGTCCCACGGAGGAGCCTTGGCCGCCTCCTATGACGTCAGTGGTGGTGTAGATCTCGTCAAGCCAGTTCTCGAGCTGTGAGATGCGTCTTTGACTGAAGTTGAGATTCCTCTTCGCCTGCTTCAACTCTCGAAGAATTCCTTCGCCTCCTTCAATCGTGTCTTTGTCATCGTCGGGTTCGATTTCTGCCGCGAGAATGGCCAGCTGTTTCGTCTTCGAATTGTCCATGATCGTTGACCTAATGGTGCCTACTTGTCTCTGGAGGTCTTCGATGTGCGACTCCTGCTCCTTGAGAAGGGTCCTTAGGTAGGGACTGACCTGCTTCTCAGAACTACCCTGTCCGCTGTCTGCCTTTGTCTTGGCCAACGCTCGCTCCAGCTTCAAGTTCTTATCGACCAACTCCTGATTTGTGTCGGACATCCTCTTGAGGAAAGACCGCGTCTCTCGTAGATCTCTGTCGAGCTGTTCGTTGACTGCGCTTAGTTCCCTGTTCTTAGCCAGACTTTCCTCCAGGAGGACTTCCTTCGACCTGACACTGGTTGTCAGTCTGTCCACTTCGTTCCTCAGTGTTTGTCCTTCTCTGTCGATGCAGGCCACTCCCTTCAAGCTGACCATCTCCTCCTGTAGTCGCTGTCGATCGTTCGTTGTGTCGAGAAGCTGCCTCTCCTTCAGAGTCAACATGGAGTTCAGACGGTCCACTTCCTGTTCCAGTCTCTTCTCCCGTTCACTGCAATGGTTCAGCTGAAGATCTGCCGCTCTGCGAAGTCTGGTCAGGTCCTTCGTCGCCTCCTCTAACAGCTTCTGCTTAGCCTCAACCATGGCAGTCAGTCGCTCGATCTCCCGTGACAGTGAAATCTCTTTTTCCTTTGACGAAAGAACCGCGTTTCGAGTGTTCTCTATTCTAACGATCTGTCTCCTCGCTTCATCCAATTCCCTTTCTTTCAACCTCAGCGTTTCGTTTAATTCGTCCATTCGAAGCCTCATTCCCTCGTTTCGTCCGTCGAAACCTTTTCTTAATTCCTCATTCTCTCTTAGAGCATGCTTCAACTCTCTCGCCTCTGCCTCCATGACTCTCGTCATCTCAGTCACCTCCTGTCGCAACCGCCTTTCTTCTTCCACTGGCAAAGTTCTGGCCATCAGTCGATCATTCTCCAGCCTCATCTCTTCAATTGACTTTAGCTTGGACTGAACTGTAACCTTCAGCTGGTCCACCTGCTTCTTCCATGCTCTCTCTGTCGCTTCCTTTTCCACTCTTATGCTGTTCAATCGTTCGAGGAGTTCCCTTTCCTTTCGGACGTGTTCCTGCCTCAGTCTTTCCACCTGCCTTGCACTCTGTTCATCGTCTCTCGACGCCTGTTGTTGTTTTGTCGATCCATTCTGTTCCAATTCTCTTCGAACCGAATTCAACTGACGATCAAGATCCAGTTTGCCCCTCTCAAGGTCTCGAATTCTCGTTCGAAGATTAAGCTTCTCCTGCTCGAACTCTTCTTCTCTTCGTTCTTTCTGGAATTTCAGGTCACTCAACCTCTGCAACAGATCATCGTTTTCCTGATTGAACTTTCTTAACCTGGCATTCAACGATTCGACTTCCTTCCGAAGCAATCGGTTGCCATCCCCTGCCATCCTCTGTCCCTCTTCAGCTTCTTTCGCTCTCGGCTTTGATCAGTTGCAACGGATACTAATCATCAACTGATCTGTTCAGCTTCTCTTCCCTCTTTTCTTGCGCTCCTTCTTAGATCGTTTGAGTCGTCTTTCATCAAAGCAAGAGTCTCTACGTACGAAAACCTGATCTAGAAGAAGAAAAAGAAACATAATATAAAACCTGATAAAAACATATATAATTTTAACTCTATTAAAAATATTTATACAAAACAGAGGTAGATTGTACTTGGATTGTGTGGAACGGTGGCCGATTGGTTAGAGCAGTCGGCTCGTAACGTTCATTGTACGCGGGGTGAGCGGTTTCGACCCTCGTCCGAGGTGTCAGTCACTGTGTAGGGACCTTGAGCAAGTCCTTCGCACACAATTGCTCTGCAGTATACAACTGCAATGGGAACTCTGTGAAATAGATGGCGCCAGTATCAAATGTTGGTAAGCTACCCGAGGTAAAATTGTGTGTGATGTATGTTTCTTCACGCAAAAGTAATCTAAAAGTTAGCCAAATTATAAAATAACTGCGTATTGCTGAGTGCCAAAATTCAAAGGAAAAAAGGCGGCAACCTATTAGATCTGAGGGTCTTAACCTGCGTGCAATATTTAATTTTCTTGTTCGCGCAGCGGTAAATGGAAAGTGCGCTGTGATTGGACGTAAAAAATGAGACATAGGTTGCCCTCTCCTCTCTCCATTTCTAGTGTTAAAATTTACGCATTTATCCATAATGGAATTACATTTTTATTCTTACGCCAGCCATCGATTGAAACAACATAAATAAACAACGCATGGCCAATATAAATTTTTTTTCTTAGACCTATGTACATACTGGCGCCACCTGTCTCTACTCAAGGAACTGCTCACTGAGTCCCCTATTGCGTCGAGGCGTGAGTGAACCTCTAAATTAAACTGTATGAAGGGCGATATCAAATAACAGTTGCATTCAGTGCTTAAAGTGTAAAAAAGAAGTGCCTGGACCTTTGGGGAGTCGTCCATAAATGACGTCACGCAATTTTGGACGACTTTTGACCCATCCCACTTTGTCACACGTCGTCATAACTGCCATGATCCCCCTCAAATATGACGTCACAAGGCCCTGACCTCCCAAAAAAACCAGATGTCCAGAATGTAACATGAATTTTCTTATAATTATCAAAACAATTATTTGTAACTACAAAATATTTCAAATTATAATAGTAGAACGAGAAATGTAAAAGTAAAAATTAAGTAGATTATAATGATTACACTCTTCTACATTCCTCACGATGAAAGACTATCAGAATCGTAATTAGTGTTGTTAAATTGTGGTAACAACTACTGCTAATTAAGTAGAACTTGTTTAAATGAATGTAAGTTTTTAATAAGATTACGGGTTTTAATGTGATGATGTGACGCCACATTTGGTCGACCCCTCTCCTCCTTGTCACACATCGTCACAAATTTGTGACCCTCTCCCCTAAGCGCGTGACGTCACATATGGATGGCCCGTAGTGCCAAAAGTTAAGAACTAAAATTTGCAAAAGCAGAGCACCAACATATTAAGTCGACGACAAATGGTTCGTGCACTATGGTCCACTGTGTTCGTTAAAATAGAAGTTGAATTGGTTATATTAATGATGCTGGAATAGAAGTTGGATGGGTGAAATTCTTCCAAAACAGATGCTATTTAGATAAACATAATGCCTACTGAAATAAAAGTTGGATCATTTAAAAGAATATTTGCCTAAATAGAAATTGGATTGACAAAAATGGTTCTTGCTGAACTAGAAGATGGATTTGCAGACATTATTATTATGAATCCAATTTCTATTTGATCAAATACATTGGATAAAAAATAGAATTTACTTTCATTCGTTAGGCTTTTTGTCCATCAACCATTATTTAGTCCTCAATTATTTGTTGGTGAAATATTTGTTGTAATCTAAAGCGTAGGCCTGCAAAGAATTGCTTTCCTTTGTGAAATTGTCGACAAGGGGCCAGTGGCGCTGGCATTATTTTGAAAGTTGGGAAAAGCGCAAAATTTGTTTCCTCCTCTTTTTCCTGATGATTATAACGTACGCATATAGAGGGATTGCACTGCTGGATGGACGATCATGGACGGCGTCCAGGCTCTGCTGGCCAAATAAGTGCCTGGACGTCGTCCATGACCGTCCAGGCACACTTTAAGCCCTGCATGGTTGTATTGTATTGTATTGTCTTACTGCGTGATACTTCAAGCTAGAGTTAGGACGTTCAAACCCCGGTCTCTGCAAGAGGGCATTCTGGCACTTCGGCATATCTGCTCCAAATGCGTCTCCTTTATAGTTAACACAGCTATAAGAAGAGACGCTGGTCGGTGTGAAGATAAGGCGGCGACGCCTAATCACCCGCTCTTATGAACCAAGGCCAAGAAAATTACGTCGCAACACTTAATATGAATGGTAACTTAACGGAACGTTTTATACCATTTCATGTGCAGGAGACCCTTGCAGAAACTGCCGGGTGCTAACAGCGAAACTACATTAATAGAACTTAATTGAAAGTCAATTCATGTGAAGTTAGGAAGAGCCTACAAGTTTTTTTGAAAGTAATTACTGTCTACTTCATTTGCAGTTTTAAAATGTTCGCTTTCCTGAAGATGTTCTCCACTGGCAGTTTTTCTCTGTCACACGACAAAAGGGAAGAAAAAAAATCATTTTACATTTAATACACCACAATCCACATCAGAAGTTCCTGTCCATGCTATTGCACGATTAATGACGAATTAGAGCGTTGTGCTCTGTTATTGGATACAGAGTTTAACGACGGCTATAAATGACAACATTGGCCGTTGCTGTCGACAGAAATTTGCTTAGCATATTACAGCACTTACGACTGTTACAGTTGACCTACTCATCAAGTGATGTCGTTTACAGCGAAGCGGACACCGATGAATCGATGATCAGTCATAGAATTAAAGAATTTAAACGGAGAAAAAGAAGTCTGACTTACTTTCAGACAAGGACATCCATGCGACTTTTCATTAATCTGAATAGAAATTCATCGTCGTGATCAGCCATTAAAGGTACGTCGACCCAATTGGTAACAATCAGACCGAAGCTGAAGAACAGTTTTTTCCAAAGTAAAATACAAATTCAATAAAGTGAATTTGTTAAGTCCGTAAAAATGCGTCAACGTCGGTCAGCACTGTTGCGTGTCGTCGGTTACCTAGGCATTTCCTGCGCAGGTGATTTCACTTAATTAAACGGAACTCATTCAAACGGAACGACGGTGCACAGCAGTGGCTATGGATGACTGCACTCTGGACAAATTTGCACAGACGACGCCGCGTTTTCCTATCTATAGCAACGCTACGAGCAGTGGAAGTGACTGGCCTAGCCAATTGGTGTAACCTGGTGTCTGTAGAAGGACATAGAGACCGACACCCAGAGAAGAAGACAAATACGACGACGCCATTCTATCAGCAAACACAATCAAACATAGATCGGTTGGTTAGAAGAATTGAAACATAGTCGCTTACTCACTTACTTATCTGCTCAAGCAATCGAAACAGAGACCAGAACTATAGGCCCATAGCCGTGGTTTTAGGTTCTAAGAAGTGTAGGCCCCTATACACTCTTACAACAATTGGCTATTAACACTGACTCAAAACTGTTGTTGATTTCCATTGTAATTATTAAAACGCTTATTGTGCATGTTTTAGAGTATAGGCCTATTTAACACAATTATTTACAACTTTAAGGTCGTTTTGACTATAATATTAGTTACTTAAGTGAGGTCAATCAATCGTTATGAAAATTATGTCTAGTCTGTGTTTCTCTCTAGAAAGTCACATATGTCATAGTTGATTCTGAAAGCAAATTAGCGTCGAGATATCGCGTAAAAGATTAATTTAATCATGAGCGTGTAGACACTTGACTGTATTGATATCTCTTTTGCAGCCGCTGTTATCATGAAACTTTGGACCGATGCCAATTAAGTATTATTTCCTCGGTCAGCAAAGAATTGCATCATGCCATTGATATTCGAAGTCAACTAAAAATGTAGCACATTAATATCCAACAACTACGAAAGGACACCGAGCTCCCATTGACCCATTGAACACTCGACCAGGTAACAACCATCGTTCGACCCCAAAACAAAGCACTGCAAATAAAGAGTTTCCGGTCCGATAATAGTACAGGCATTTTGTGAATATTTTTCGGTCAACCTCACACAAATTGCTACAGAAAGTCTAACAACTGTTTCTTACACAGAAAAGTATCCTCTACAACATATCAAAAGTCTCCATCAATACATGTGGTGGAAATATAATATAAAAATTGTGAAATTTAGGGGCACTGTAATGACTAACAAGACGCATATTTTCAGCGGAACATTTGAATTCCAAAAGACATATCTATGATCTAAATAATTTTAAAGTAATTCAAATAACTCAAGGTGAACTACTTCTACTTTTAAATTAATGCAACATTGTTGTACCAAATTAGGCAGCATAAATTGCGTTGTTTTCATGTTGTTCAAATTCTCCACTTAGTATAACCAATTCATCATCTGCATCGTCATCCAATTCAACTTACAATGAATTTGTGTATGCTGGTCCTTTGCAGTTGTTACATGCAACAGAGCAGAGGTGTACAGATAGGTAGGGGGAAATATTATTTGAGTTTTGGGGCATTATCTTACCTTCCTGACACTTTGGACCGGGGGTTTGCCTCCATCAATCAAGGAGAGATTGACGTCCCTGCAACAGAGCACTCAATGTGATGCGTTTTACATGCTCACCTAATACTGCTGCTGCAATCGGTTTTGCAGCTGCACCTGATGATCTGTTCAAAATGTTCCTTTAGTTTGGATTTCATGTGCGTGTGTCCATATGTTGGGTACAGTTGGGACCTCTGAACTTATGAGATTCAATTCCATCCGGCTAATGAGATCTTTGCTCGAGATCTACTCATCATCATTATCTTAAAGATAGTTTGCAACTTCAACAGAGACTTTTTCTCTTTCATCATTTTGTGGCCGACTAAATTTGTTCTTTTTAAATGTAAATTTCGTTGGACTGATGATCTGCTGCATATTGACCTCCAAAGACTTTTCAAAACTTTCTCAATCCAGCGACCTGGATCCTCTCTCCACGTTTCTCCTCCAGAATTTGTGGATGCGCTTCTTTTTTCCTTACCGCTTTCTGCAGCTATTCCCTCAAAGAAGGTATTTTTCCAGCCTCGCAAAAAATGGTCAATCCTTGTTCCTGTGCCAAGGCGCGAGGGGCCGGATGCAGCTGATCCTAATAACTTTAGGCCAATTGCTATTAGCGTCCAACTCACGGCCAACATTGATAAAATGATCTACTCCTGGTCTTTCAGTTCGGATTCCGAAGGGGCCACTCAACGGAGACCCTATTGGTCCGCCTTCTCTCTGATATTTTTGGAGCAATTGACAGGTCGCTCGTTTGGTCTTTCAGGCACCTTCTTCGTTAGCTCGGTTCCTTCCTGCAGGACCGTCCACCAGATCTTCTTGGGTTCCCACTCCATTTGGAGTACCCCTACGGCCCTCTCCTGTATATTATTTGTACCGCAGATTCAGGCCCTCTGCTGGCTGCTGGCACTGTCCTGAGTCAGTCCTAGGCGGACGACCTCGAGCCCTATCTGCACTGCTCAACCCTGGCACTGTGGTCTGTGCAACGAGCTGGACCATGGGGACCTTGGAGACCTGGATGTCTTCTAACCGCTTCCGCAATCTATCTAAAACTCAGTTTAATTGGTTTGGCACTGACCTGGAGGCCCTTGTCCTAGAGTTCTCACAGTTCGTTTTCTCATCTTCTGTCAGGTATTTTGGTGTTACTCTGGACCAAGAGCTCGCTTTCACACGGCACGTCCACTTGCTATGCCGAAAATGCTATTATCATCTGCGCCTGCTCAGGGCGGTATCCCGTTTCTTGTTCCCTGATGCTGCTGCAACGCTTGTCCACTCCTTCGTGGTCTCTCGCCTTGACTACTGTAACGCCCTCTATGACAGGCTTCCTGCATGTCGGATCGGGTGTTTGGATCGGGTATTGCGGCACTCCTTATTGGCCGCATCAAAAGATTCAGCCTTGTCTCTGAATATATACCAGATGTCCTCCATTTGTACCCCTTCTCTCAGCGGATCTCATACCGGGTCTCTTCTATAGTATAACATTGCATAAAGGAATCAACTCCCAGGTACCTGTGGGAACTATGCTGTTCTACATTAAGGCTCCCTCTGTTCTTCCTCACAGACTGAGCTTCTTGTCCTTCGCTCCCGGACTTCCACACGGCATCACCGAGTCTGCTCGGTTGCTGGTCCCTCAACCTGGAATGAGATCCTTGTCGCCCTTCGCTTAGCGCCCAGGGAACACTCCACCGTGTTATATGCCAACCTTAAGACATGTCCAATTTATCCCGGGTTAAGTTGGGAGCGCTTCTGAGTAGATGCTCTTGTAGGCCTGTAGTAGTGCTATGTAAATCATCCAAATAAATGAAATGTGCTTCTTTCATTCTAAAATTCATGCTACTCATTTGATGATACACTGCATCAGCAGCATGAAGGTCGTGAACATACAACACGCAAGGTTGCACTGCGGATGCCCAGTCATCGCCTCTGTCATAGCAAGATTTCAAGAGCATTCTTGAATGTAACATGTGCTGACTTCCCACAATCTCTGTCATAAATTAACTCTTTTTCAGCCGAGCATAGAAAAGCTCTGTCAATTTGCTCCGCAGGCTTTCCGTATGAAATTTAACTATTTCTTATTAGCTGGTATATTTATTTCGGCAGACTTGATGAACCGCTTCCTCTGATGATGTATGAATGTTATCCTTTCGAGTTAATGGAGGAACTTCCCTTCTCTGTTAGGGTAGCTGCTGGCTCTCTACCTCCCGCTGCAGGATCTGTGCAAATTGAACATCTGGGAGGACAACTTATATTTGTTCGAGTTGCAATGTCACACTGTATAAAAATACTAAAAAATAGTATTAAAAGGATAGTATAAAAAGATAGTATAAAGAAGATAGTATAATATGTATATACTATTTGCAGAATAGCATGATTATTTGTGCTATATGTTTTCTTTACAAAATAAAAGTTGAGTGGGAAAATTAAAACATGTAGAAATTCGCAAAGGCCTATTTAACATGGGCGGAAATGGGAAACATTCCATCAATGGTTTCAATACTTTCCACCACGTGCATTGATGGAGACTTTGATATGTTAAACGGCACATGTTCCTGAGTATGAATCAGTTGAAAAAGTTTCTGTTGCAATTTGTGTGAGGTAATATCATTATAATGACTGAACTATAAGACCTACCACGATTCACGCGAGATTCATTGTAGTAGGCCTATCCTCATGTTAAGTGTTATTGTATGTGGTTACACAGACCTACAGAATTTGCAATGGGACAACTAACTGAAAAGACCATTCGAATGGAACGGCTTTATTCGTCCGACGTTAAAAGCAGGGCTTGAAGTAGGAAACTATAGGTGCCAGTATGGATACAAGAACCATTTCCCTCCCCTACCCTACAAATTAGGGGTCTGGAAGAGCGTCTGTAAAAATACCACCATGGTTGCAGTCGACCAGAAGAGATGCCGGTATGGCATGCCATACCGCTTCACACCGTCCCACTTCAAGCCCTGGTTAAAAGCGAAGAACGCTTTGTTGTTTAGATCATTCCTACTGCAGCCTCCTTACTCCTTGTCTTCATCTGTAAATTCTAATCATCTTTCATTCGTTCCGTTGTCTTCTTCTGTATCCTCCGATCACCCCTCAATTATTAAGTTCTACGTGTAACGTATTTCTCACATTAGCCTTGTTGATATCTCTCCCTCCTCTCCCTTCTGCTGCTCTTTATCCTCTCCTATATTGCCTTATTCCCCTACCTGCTACTCGTCGACCGTTTATTGACTCTTCAATGAAAACGAGTTAATTAATAGCGTCCTGCCATTCATCTAACCACACACACACACACACACACACACGCACACACACACGCACACACACACACGCACACACACACACACACACACTCTCTCTCTCTTTCTCCCTCTCTGTCTCTTTCTTATTTTACACCATCCTCCCACCACCATCTCCTCTCTGATGGCAAATGACGATCATGAGTGTGAGTGTAAGTAGCCTATTGGGGTTACCAAAGATTCAGATTCATACGGAAGTCCTGCTTAGCAGGCCTACTGAATGGCGAACACTGGCAGTGCAAGTCTAAATTCTCGATAAAGAAGGAGGGCGACGCGAATGATCTTTCTCATCACATATCATGAAACCGTGTCAGTACCATCTCGTAGACAAGAGCGTTGCTATTGAGCTGGTTACGTTGAAGTAAACATATCCACGCCCCTCCTCCGTTGCAGATATAAGATGGATAGGAAACGAGAACTGGTATGAGAGATGGAGGAGTGTGGGGCAGGTGCCATGCGATGAGCGGTCCATCCATCGAACAGAACTCGTCTAAAACAGCGGAAGCCCTTTGTGAGCATAGCAGCCCTTCAGTGCACACACTACGCTCACCCCTCTACAATGACCGCAGTCGGCCTGAGGTCGCGTTTTACGGCCGCTTCAAGTGGTGAGCTTTATAGGTCTCGGCCCTACAGGGAAGGCTGGCTGCCTCCCTTTGTTACCAGCTTTTAAGGGCGTCTACGGTTCAGCAGAAAACCCCGTGAGAATAATTATAACGGAATAGAAGAGAGACGCGGCTGATTGGACCAAGGAACGGATCTATCAAATGCCTGGATTAACTAGAAATCTAGAATAGTTGTCTAACTTACACCGAGACATCATTCACTGGTGCATATTCTATTCTTCCTCAAAATTAATGGTAGCCTATTTGTAGGCGATGACGAATTTTCGATTGATTTACGCTACATTATATTTGCATCAGTTGTACCCCTTCTCTTCCTTCTCCTCTCTTCTTTGTCTATCTTCTCGTCCGTCTTTTCCTCCTATACCTCTTCCTCTTCCTCCTCCTCCTCCTCCTCCTCCTCCTCCTCCTCCTCCTCCATTTCATTCATACACTTTGCTAGTGGCAGCTAGTATGATGAGCTCCTATTCTTGTTGCTGTTTGATGGCATTAAAGCTGATGCATTAATCGACTTCGAAGAACCAATGAAAGACCAGACAGACGACGAAACAGTTCTCTTCGTGGTCTTAATTATCAGTTGATTTTAATTAACTCTCATAAATCTTTCTTATTTTGATTGATTTCGTCGTCTTCAACTTAATCCGGGTTCTTTACCATGTTTCACCGATTTCATACGTCAGCTTCAGTCTCTGATTATCAGCTGCTAATTACTATTCACTCGTATAAGAAGCAGAACAGCTGCACTAATTTCTTTGTAATTAAATATTGATATAGGGCTATCTTATGTAAATCAATAAATTAAAGTAATGCGTTAATATAAATTGCAGCAGGAGGTTCGTCGGAATGAACAATCGGTGGCTGCTGCTATGATAGTTATGATTGTACCAATTTCCTGGTAATTAAATATTAGCAAGCTAAAATGGTTTATATATCTAAACTATAAGACGGAAAATCTTTAGGCCTATAATTATGTGGTCCAAAGAAAGGCTCACGAACGCAGTGCTCTGGTGATATGAATTATTTTTACAGAACGTTAAATGAACGTTAAATCATATGTGTTTGTTATGAAGCACAGCGTCACTTAAATGAACCATTACATCATCAGTATTGACAAAACTTATGAGTTCATTGAGTTTTGACTAACCCTGCCGAAAAGCTCTATTTTGTAGGGGCCTATGTATGTGTAAATAGGCCATATAGGCCTATGTATTACAATAATTTGTTACATCTATAATATTATACATGAATATCTGCAGTGTTAATCCCCTCAGAGCAATCGCACACTCGAACTAACGGTTGCAAATATAACTATTTCCATCTACTTTTTAGTTGAAAAACAAAGCATAATATTGCTGGTCATATTTACTTGAAATGTAAGGGTTGAGTCTCAGCCGTGAACGATCTGCTGTACGATGTCCTTCTTTCATAATTTTAAAATAGAATATTATTGATTTGATTTGAATTAAATTTCAATATAATCTTTAGAGATAGCTTACGAGCGCATTGCCGACTCAACTCACGCTCTTTTACCACGAATTTCTAACCTACCAGTGAAATTCCGAAATATTTGGGCAATTATCAAAAGAATGTTAACCAAGGATTCGCGTTTTATAGAAGCAGTGCATATTGATGTTTTAACGCATGCAAGAGAGTGGATTCTGCATAGGTGTCATCCAAAGACGCACTTAATATGCTAGGTTCGTTAATAATCGGTTGTCTGCTTGAACACCTGTTACACATACAGACGCATGTGCATTCACATACAGACACATGTGCATTCACATACAGACACATGTGCATTCACATACAGACACATGTGCATTCACATACAGACACATGTGCATTCACATACAGACACATGTGCATTCACATACAGACACATGTGCATTCACGTGCACGCAGCATCATCTTCATATCTGACTGCATGCGAGAAGTCTTTATGATGACTGATTTGGCAAAGCAGCAGATCTCTGGACCAACCATCTGAGCCATTCATACCCGTTTGAAACCCAGGAGTCCATCTGAATAATATGCCCAACAGAATCTGGAATCAGTGTGGAGCAAATCCAGCTGAATGGAATTTAGAGGGATAATTTGGTTCGACGTGGTATCCTGTCACGTGATCTGACAGGTGTTACGTACAACTTCCGGTTCCATCCTAGAAGAGACGAGCACTCGTTCGGCGCCAACACAAAAGATGAGCTTCTGCAGGTTCTGGCAACGGGTGGGGTGAGGTGGGCAAACGGATGGAGCGATGCCTTGGGCATATGCATGGTGTATAAGTGCCTAGGTCGAGAACCCTAGATGGACGATAATGAAAAAATGAAGTATAATGGATGGATGGATGCATTGGAGGGCTTGGCTCGCCTACCAACCGACCAATCAGCAACAATCTCTTTGTGCAATGGAAAACAAAACGAATCGGTCGAACTTTTAATTTTACTATGATCAATTTTTGAAATCAAAATGGAAGCCTGTGAAATAAGAAGGCATGTATTTGTATTTGCAGAAAAAGAAACTTTAGCCATAGATTCAACTTTGTTTTTGTTGAATGTTCTACCACCGAAGAAAGTAAGAAATCAATAAATTGATGACTTAAGAAATCAAAATGAATCCGTAAATCAACCAATTGAAATCAAATGATTGAACTATGATTCAGTCGGTGAATCAGCATAAGAAGCGATGAATTTCATTTCATTCGATTGTATGACGATATGAAAATAACCTGTCGGCCTTTGACAAGTGCATTCCATATTCGCTGTGTATTCGTCAATTTTATAACCACACCTCATACATAATTTCGAGAGCAGAGATGTGACGTGTATACCTCGTGGGACATACCAGATAGTCTCACATTCCACGGATCAAAGGCAGCTGAACTCTGTCTATCCTTGAATGGCTCTGTCTTTTTGATAGGCTTCTTCTCTCTGTCCGTCTGTGTCTCTCTGTCCGTCTCTATGTCTATGCTTGTGTTTCGGTTGCCCTGTGTTTTTTCACCTGCCTATCAGCGTTACGTCTGTTGCCTGCTAGTTTTATAGCTTGTGTCTCTATCTGTTAGTGGTTGGCTTTTTTGCTTGTATATGTACGTCGAAGGTCGACTGTGGTGAGTGTATGCGTATGGCTGCATGAGCGTGCGTGCAGTAGTAACTGTTATTCTGTGTCATATATCAAGGATGATTAACGTCCTCCTCCTCTATCGTTAACCAATGCTTCGGAGTCTAGTTCCACCTGGAACGACGACTGGAACTGAATTGGTCGGTCGTCATTTTATATATATTTATATATATTTTACAGTGGAATTCGACGCATGAAGAAGGCATTTGTAGACCTATATACTTTCACAAGAAAGACCATTGGATCAATCACATCCTAAGGAGAGTGTGGAACTGCCTGTTGTGAGTCAGTGTCTTATGTAAACAAATGAACACACAGGCTACATACAGGTAAACGCCGAAAGGAAGAGTTTAGGAGCATAATCGAAAGAAGCTAAAAGAGATATATTAAGCATAAATGGTCATAGAACACTGAGTTACTGAGTCACTTACTCACTCGCTCGTGAATCTACCAGTCATAAACTTTTGGTTCAGTCTGTTCAGATAAGTACTTAAACAAGCATATCTGTCTGTGTGCCTGTCAACGAAGACGTCATCATTGGACCGTTCAATGGCATCCCATTGAACGAAGCTGCGTTCGTGCTTGCTTCTGTGATAGAGCGTAACCGCTGTTTAATTGCCTCCCCTCCGTCCGTCTGTTTATTTCGGTAAGGCTTATAATTATGATTAACTCGGTTGAATCAAAGCCTGG
>OY365814.1:9970812-10223325 GCA_959347315.1 Bimastos eiseni
AGGTCATCTGCAGAAACCATTACTAAACCCTGGTTGGACGGGTCTTGGCGTCCCTAGCGTAACGTCAGATTCCTAGGGGCGTCTAGTTATTGTTTGACTTGCGGCTGCTATGTGAACTTTGTTAGTGACAATGAATTCCATTACTACAGTTATGCCGCTTAACAGATTGCGCCGTTCGTATCGGAATTGTCCTCTATTCATGATCCGTGTCAATCAGCCGGTCCAGACCAAATCTTCAGCTGATTCATGAATTTCTGGTCTGTGGATCGTAGAGATGGAAGGGGTAGGCGTCCGCCTCGAGGTGTCGGGTCTCGCTGCTTGGACACTCCTTTGATATTTTGCATATTCCTTGGTGTCTGTATTGAGGCCTTCTGCTTCAGGCGAAGCCCATTGATGTCTCTCATCTCATGTGTCAGGTAGACATTCTCATCCGTAGTCCTCCTACGCTTCTGCTGTCGATCGATGACTTTTATATAGCGCCATCGTCCAGAGTGACGCGCGTCACAACCGCGTACCCTCCTACATGTACATTAGCTATAGTGCAGGTGTCAGTTAGAAATGTGAATGCTCTGTTCTGCGCGGACGTGGCTCCTTAGGACATCTCAGT
The DNA here is from genome assembly GCA_959347315.1 of Bimastos eiseni. Taxonomy (NCBI): domain Eukaryota; kingdom Metazoa; phylum Annelida; class Clitellata; order Crassiclitellata; family Lumbricidae; genus Bimastos; species Bimastos eiseni. The sequence continues at coordinate 9,971,420 of OY365814.1, forward strand.
GACGATCCAATGTTATATGTTTATGAGACATATTAGGTACGATTGGATCATGGAGAATTGTCATTTTCTGACTTAATCATATTGACTTGTCATATTCACTTTTCCCCTTTGGCCTAACCGTTATTCACTGTACATGTATGTATTATTTACTGATGTATTTTTAATGACGATTGTCTGGTATGATATCTACGTTTAGATTTACTGCTGCGCAACTCAAAACATCAGTCGTGGAGACGTCTCCTGTCAGATAACAACATGCTCACAGTGGAAGAAGCAGTTGATGAAATCATCCGAACAAATCATCCTGGAAATGAAAAGATTTCATCGTGAGTCTTACTCTGCCAGAAAAGATCATAATCGTAAACTCTAAATTTCTACAGCGTCACTGAGTGCAGGGTACCAGCTTATTCACGAACGTTGCGTCAAATCGGAGGGGTAGTCCAAGGATGGTCAAGGAAGATTCCGAGTCCGGTTGTCATAAACCATACAGAGAGGCCAGAGCAGCTGCTAGGGTGGGTTTCAGTAATAATAGAACACTTGGAAATGGGATTGGATGGATTAGAGACAGAATAGTCTGGAAGAGATGGGGATTTAATTTGGAGCAGAAGGCCTGTGAAAAAATGAGTTGAAGTATACCAATGCTGGACCTATTGCTAGTGGGTGGGATCCATCAGCTCCATCAGCATCATGATGCTGATGAAACTGAGAAGTTGTTTAACTCAGAGAAATAGGTCGCTCTACATCCTTGGTGCAATGTATAGTGCATGAATTGGTTGGAGGACTCTCTATTCAACGGGACGGAGAAGAGTGAGATCGAAGCTGCTAAATAAATCTGGTAGAGCGGGGCGGCTGAATCGTAGAGAGTTGGCGCAGGGACTTGAGCTGAAGCTATAAATTACCGATAGTACTTTTGGGGGTTGGGTTCAGTGGAGACAATGAAGGACGGAAAGGATTCTGGCGATGTTTGGATGATATTCTGGTGACTGCTCGGGTGAGTAAGTTTTCTACGAGTTGCAGACGCGTAATTGAATTTACTCGAGGCTGCAAAAAAATGCATTACAGTAATGGTTCTAGGAGTAGACAAGGAGGTAGCGACAGTGAGAGGAGTTTTTGGAAGTCAAGCATGGTTCGAATGTGTCGGTGGCCAGACAGGTGCGCGAGAGGTTGAAGATTGGATCAGAGGATTACGTGGATAAAAGGTAATGTCAAGATTGCGCTGAGTTGAAGTGAAATTGAAAGACGAGGAGTTGGAGGATAGGTGCGACAAATACGAGCCTAGGTACATGTACGAGTGTTTATTTCAAGATATAAATGAACGAAATTTGTAAATGAGCAGATGTCATACACATTCGCATAATCTACTCTCATTCTTTTTCTATCAGTAATTGATGTTTCTTACTTTGCTCATTATAAAAACTCATTCAATGCAACCTTTGAAAAGATATTTGTTTATAAAATATAAAAACAGTGTTTATCGAGGCTTTATGTCATGGTGACGGATGTTGGATCCTCAGATGAGAGCAGAACAAAGCCTGCGTTGCAGCTGGAAGAGGCATAGTCTGTGTGTGTTTGTATGTGTATGGGTGTATGTTTGTTTGTCTGTGTGTGTTTGTATGTGTATGGGTGTATGTTTGTTTGTCTGTGTGTGTTTGTATGTGTATGGGTGTATGTTTGTTTGTCTGTGTGTGTTTGTATGTGTATGGGTTTGTTTGTCTGTGTGTGTGTGCGTGCGTGTTTGTCTCTGATGTTGTTCAGCGAAAACTTTTTCTAAGATTTCCTTTATGGGTTTTTGATGCGAATATGAGTTTATGTGCGAGATTTGATTCGCATAATCTAAACCATAGGGTTTTCGTTTGACATGCGCACGTACCCTCCGAGTCTATTGATAGAATGCATTTGTTTACTGCTTATCTTAATGTTCTCTTCTTGTATTTACTGATGAAGTATGAACTTTGGTATAATATGAACCTCTTCCTACTGAATTATTGATTTGCCGAAATTTCTTGCACCTTGATGACTTTATGACTTTATACTATCTCAGAATTAATTTCCTTCATTATAATTGCACATCCTTCTCTGTGTTGATGCGCTTTTATCCTTTTCCGCAGCTCGCCTTTCTTATGCTAATTTTTTTCTGTTCAAGTCCATTCCATCCCATTTCTCTTGTTATCATACTCCATTTTCTAATCTTTCATTCATGTCCTCTTTCAGAAATTTTAATTATTGATCTTTCTTCTATTTCTTTATTCCTCGCCTCATCCTCTGCTCTTCATCTCCTTCTCTTCCTCTCCGCATCCTCCTTCTCTTCCTCTCCGCATCCTCCTCCTCTTCCTCTTAATCCTCCTCTTTTGACTCTTCTATTTACACTTCCTGTTCGGTTGATCGTCATAAACAATGTCAACGAATGCATTATGAATGGTTAATTATGTCAAATAACGACTGCGTATTTGATACTACGATATTGTCTATCGCATTCGTTCTGTCAATGTGCCATGGTCCACACTGAGGTGATGGACAGTGACACAGTGATGCTGCTTCGTTTGGCTTTACTCGTCTATTGCCCGTTTTCAGAGCTTATTATATCCGCATCCTCTTTCTCCAAGTCGTGTGCTGTACGTGCTACCCATCCAATCGCCTAATTAAGGCTGACTCCTTAGGCCGAGTGTTGACTACTTGTAAGTAACCCTTCAGAGACGAGTATAGACTGCGGCGCTGACGCCAAGTGCATCCGTCTTCCGTCGCTGCACTATAAGCCTTTCCGGTGTCGTCGCATCGTTTACTTCGTCGTCTTCTGCCATTAATCAATGTTCCATTGACGACGACTGCTAATGCTTCCCAATTCACCTCAGGCTGCACGAACCTTTCTCAGACTGTATACATGTAGCCACCTTATGTGTACGAACCTGGTGATGATCTGTTTGAAACGTCTCATTAAAACATTTCTCTGTGGCGCATATCACATCTTCCTTCTAAAGGATTCAAACCCCGACTAATAAGGGAGAAATGTTGACAGATGTTGGATGATCGATTACTCTATGCAAATGATCATTCAATTCATACATAAACAATGTCTATTGTTTTTTGTCCACTGGCGACTAATATCAAATAATTAGCCTCATGCAAATTAGGTCAACGTCTTTATGTCTACGTTGTATGACGTGTATTTGGCTTTTGTTAAGTCTTTCGTGTGATGCAAGCTTACTTCTCGTTCTGACTATGATCATCGATGGACTGTTTAATTCATTGCACTTGACCTTGATGTCTGTTCGCCAGAATGTTATTCGTCAGCTGGTTAAATAAAAAATTATGCTAACTTACTTACTTACTTACTTAGGTTCAACTAAAAGTATATTATTATATGATACCACTGTGTTTGTATGGATACATAAGTTAATGAATGTTGAGTATAATGTGTCACTAATCTCCCTTTCGCAGAAGCCTTTGACAGTTGGTCATCAGATCGTTTTGGATTGAAGAAACTACTGCACTGCATCATGAGGCATATAATATAAAATTATGTTACATTTTACTCTCGATGAATTGCTCCCTTTGGATAAGTGAACAGATGTCTATTGCTCCCTTTGGATAAGTGAACAGGTATCTATTGCTCCCTTTGGATAAGTGAACAGATGTCTATTGCTCCCTTTGGATAAGTGAACAGATGTCTATTGCTCCCTTTGGATAAGTGAACAGGTATCTATTGCTCCCTTTGGATAAGTGAACAGATGTCTATTGCTCCCTTTGGATAAGTGAACAGATATCTATTGCTCCCTTTGGATAAGTGAACAGATATCTATTGCTCCCTTTGGATAAGTGAACGAATGTCTATTGCTCCCTGTGGAGATTAGAACAGATAACTATTGCTCCCTTGGATATAGGGAACAGATTTTTTACTCCCTCTGGATAAATGAGCAGACGTCTATTGCTCTCTTTGGATAAGTGAACAAATGTCTGTTGCTTCCTTTGGATAAGTGAGCAGATGTTTTTTGCTCCCTTTGGATGAGTGAGTAGATGTCTATTGATAACTTTGGATAAGTGAATAGATGTCTATTGCTAACCTTGGATAAGTGAGCAGATGTCTATTGCTCTCTTTGGATAAGTGAACAAATGTCTGTTGCTTCCTTTGGATAAGTGAGCAGATGTTTTTTGCTCCCTTTGGATGAGTGAGTAGATGTCTATTGATAACTTTGGATAAGTGAATAGATGTCTATTGCTAACCTTGGATAAGTGAGCAGATGTCTATTGCTCTCTTTGGATAAGTAAGCAGATGTCTATTGCTCCCTTTGGAGAAGTGAGTAGATATCTATTGCTCTCTTTGGATAAGTGAGCTGATGTCTTTAAATGGATAAGACTTCCAGGTTGCAGATGTCAATGAAAGAGATGTAGTTTCAACTGAAAAGCTTGTAACTCTTGAAACATGTCTAAGATTAGGATTTATTTACCTTGAAGGCGATTATAACATACTTATTCATATGGCCTCTGTTATATATAACACAGTGGCTTCTTTACTCTTTTCAGTTAGAAATTTGTTCAGCAAATCTTGTCAACATTTTCTCTGTGGGGCCTACTCAACCAACGGATATCTGTGTGATAAGAAATGTCTTATTAATTAATCTGATCGATTGTCATCCAGAAAGGATCAAAGCTTTCGCTGATTAAAGCATTTGCAAGAGATGAAATCAACAGCAGTGATTGGCACCAATGAAGCAGATCAATTCTAGAATGGTTAGCACAGACAACTAGAACAAGATGACGCAGAGAGCCACAAAGATCTCAGAGACAAACCTTATTATATCTGTGACGTGATGTCATAGGTCCAAAATTGTGAGTGGAGCCGTGAAGTTTTAATTTAGTTGTCATTGTTTCTGTTCGTAGGCCAGTTTTCTTTGTCATTTTAAATTGCCTTGACGGCCGCTGTCGCAGGTCAAGTCCGGGTGTCGCACGTGGCCCGCTGGTCGTAGGCTACATCACTGTCCTATTGACTCTGCTTGTTGGCAGTATGACATTATTTGTGACCCCTTTATCTGTCTATTTTTAATCTTTTGTTTCTACTTGATTCTGAGGGTCGTACATGTAGATTGTAGATAGATGTCTTTCTATTGAATGTAGTTTTTCTGCCAATTTGACGGCGTCGCTGGAGCAGATCTACGGCTACGATCAACTGATGATTGAGGCTGAGTCACTGCGACGAACGACATACTCATCGGACAATCCGACGCACGAACGACTCCTCCTAACGGTATAAACAACATCAGCGTCACCCTCCACTTCATACCATATACTATCATGATGTAGGATACACTTTCTACTACATTTGATTATGCTAATGAAGAAGCAGGTTACAGATCATTTAATTTGTACAACTACGTAACTACCTACCTACTTACCAACGTATCTACCTACTCACACAATGCGCATGTTTATATATACACACACATCATACAAAGCGCTTTTTGTCATTATCCCGTGGGCCACAAGGACTCTTGTTTAGGCTGGCAAACATAGCTATGGACCGACGACATCACGATTTGGAATGAAATGGGAGGGAAGAGCAGAAGGAAGGAAGAACGAAAGGAAGGAGGGAATAAGAATGGAAGGAAACTAAAGAAATGACGAATGAACGGAAAGAATGACAGAGAGAAAGAAATAGACAGAGAGACAGAGACAGAGGCAGAGAGAGGCAGAGAGAGACAGAGCGACAAAGAGAGACAAGAGAGACAGAAAAACAGAGAGCGAAACAGAAAAACAGAGAGAGAGAGAAAGAGAGAGAGAAAGAGAGAGAGAGAGAGAGAGAGAGGGAAAGAGAGAGGGAAAGAGAGAGGGAAAGAGAGAGAGAGAGGGAAAGAGAGAGAGAGAGAGAAAGAGAGAGAGAGAGAGAGAGAGAGAGAGAGGGAAAGAGAGAGGGAAAGAGAGAGGGAAAGAGAGAGAGAGAGAGGGAAAGAGAGAGAGAGAGAGAAGAGAGAGAGAGAGAGAGAGAGAGAGAGAGAGAGAGAGAGAGAGAGAGAGAGAGAGAGATAGAGAGAGAGAGAGAGTTGCTGGATCTGATATTGGTGTTGGATGTGTTACAGGTGTGGTCTTCTCTGAAGCCGAATTGTCTTCTAACGAGTAGAATCTCCAAACAATGGACTGAGATCGGATTTCAAGGATCTGATCCGATGACAGACTTCCGCGGAATGGGAATATTGGCGCTACATAATCTAGTGTGAGCAATGTTCATGTTACAATGGCAACATAATATGTAGTTTGCAAACGCGATGTGAATTTCTTGTAATCAGTTTCACAGTTAGCACAATCAGATGGTTGCATTTAGTTAATCAGAGGGGGCGGGCTAATTCGATTGATAGGCTATAAAAGTATTTGATGCGTTAACTGTTCTTTCGTTATAGAATCAGTTGATTGTTTGGCGTTGTTTTTATGACCGCAGTGGTCGACTTGTGTCTGATCGTCAAATGAAGCAGTTGTTTAGCGCTGTTTTTGTAACGAACAGTCGTCGGAATGTCGTGGGTTGCGTGGCGTGATGGCATTGATGGGTAAACACAGTGGCATAACAACCGATAAGTCGCGCTATGACATCAACTCCTCCTACTCCTCCTTCATCTTCTTCTTCCTCCTCCTTCCCTTCTCTTCCTCTTTCTTCATTCTCCTCCCTCCTCCTCCCACCTCCTCCTCCTCCTCCTCCTCCTCCTCCTCCTCCTCCTCAGCCTTTCTCTGCCTCTTTTCCGCCTGTGCTTGAAGACCATTCGTGGTTTCATTGTGTTGAGTAGGAAGTCTCTCTGATGACTGTCTTTCAAGTGGCGCTATATAATTTGTTCGTTGCAAGTGCGAGAACAAAGAAGCCAACCACGAGAATCCGCCTAAAGCTATCTCTTTAAGTAGGATTATGATAGGCTTTCTCTCGTTCAGAAAAGCCAAACACGACTCGAGTGAACAGACAGCGGATGGAGGGATTTGGGTCGGGTGAGGGGAGAAAGGGGAACGATGGGCTTCGGCAGGGTTGAGGGAGAGAAGGGGGAGCGATGTGGACAATGACAATGGCTCTGCTCATTGTCTTTATATCGACAGATGTCGTCTAATTGCGCCCCAGGGCAACAAACATTCGATGGTATTGTTTTCTCAGCTGCTGTCATCAAAACTGTCATATCTCGGTTTCACTCCGTTTGTCTCTTCTGTTCCGTTGGTTCTCATTCTTCTGTCAGTGTTCTTATTCTTTCTTTCCATCTTATTGTCTGCTGTCTCTAATTTGCTCTGTCAGTGGTCAGTGTTTCCGTTCTATCTCTACAGTCTCTTTCATTGTCTACCTGCTAATCTGCGGTCTGTCTTTCAGTCTATCTCTCTGTCTCTGTCCTCCTCCTCTCTCTCTCTTTCTCTGTCTGTCTGTCTGTCTGTCTCTTTCTATCTCTCTATCGCTCTCTACTCTATCTTTGTCTCTCAAGTCCGTCTCGTCTGCCTGTTTCCCTAAAGAAGTATGACCATTGCTCAGCTGCTGGGTCATTGAATTTGCCTGTGAATTATATCGCTATTGTTGTTTCTAACTATTTCAGTTATTTTGCGATACATTATAACAGCCTCGCTCAACAACTCATGAAAAATTCCGATCATAAGGAATTTGGGTAAGAGATCTTCCGAAGTTCCGAAAGTTCACCTCATGAGACGTCATTCATTTGTAAAGTAGGATATTAAGGCTTACTGTAATGCACAGTAGGGTAATTAAGACAATTTCAGCTAAGTTGGGATTATATTTTGAAAGAAAGGAAAGCTACAGTAACATATACTGTTTTGTGATAAAAGATAAGATGATACTACGTAGGGTCAGATGAGATGAATTAAGGTGAATTAATGCAATATGACGTATTTCTCGAATGCCTCTTCATTTCAATTTAAGCACGTGACAGGTGTTTTTTCAGCCGATTTCTTTGGATTAACGACAGTTGTCGTTTGCTTTTGAAGTTCCTTGGAAACTGGAAAATTATTATCTCTGTTGTAACACTCAGCTTTTAACACTCTGTCGAGTGTGTATTGAGAGTTCATTGTGCGTTTGATTTTGACAGCTATTCGTTGGCGATTGTGGCCATCAATCTGACCGGTGTTACGCACCATCTGCTGACCTGTGGTCATCTCAAAAGCCACTTCTATAACGCTGTTCCTGGTCAGCCACATATTGACGACCTACATAAAGTCTTCGGTAAGACTGAATCTCTCGTCTGACTCAGTGTTAAAAGCGGTTGAAAACAATTCTATTTCGTCATCAATAATGATTCTCCGCTTCAACTTCACTTGATTATGTTACAATTTGGTTTGGTTCAACCGTTTTTATAATCAAAACAGTGTTAATAGTGTTTTAATGATGTCAATACCAATTGCGCTTGCGTAATCTTCTGGCCATTATATAGCACCAGTTTCTACGACTCGTTGCATTTAAAATAACGACGGTCACGTGCTGAGATTTCGATAAATTGAAAGTTTGCTTTGTTGCAAGTGCCTTAAGTCTTCTGGCAAAGTACTTCACCTCCGTTCGGACGAGTGCTATTTAAATGTTTAATTGCAAATCCTTTTTAATTCTTCGTTATTAACTTAGAATTATTTCTGTTGGTTGATCGAAACATTTCCAATTATATTTATCTATGCTATTCGTGCAGTTGGATTGGCTTAGGTGCTGGAGAAGCCACTAGAATGAGAGACTGGAATGCAAGTGAAGAGATATTGAGGCGCTTTGTAACTGTCTAATGTTTTCTTTCTGTGTCAGTTTATCTACTCTACGAATTTGATAAATTCTGGTTTACGGAGAGACCAATCGATGTCATGCAGTTCAATGTCATCAAAGATAAGTTCCGGAAGCAGATAATTCGGCGATTGCGTCACAAGGACTGCACACTGGCCTTCAACTGCTCCACTCCCAGAGGATCCCTGTCCACTGATCTCGCTAAATGAACAACGACTGTTTACATTGATCATCGGATCGAGTGCCGTCTGTAAATGTTTCCTGTAAATGTTTGCAGCTGAAATTGTAGTCGAAAGAGTGTTTGCGACTGTCTGGGCGAAGGCCACACTGATTCGTTGTTGCAAGTTGGTGTACGGCTTTGCTAAGTTTGCCAATAGGCCTACTGTAATATAATTGCACTATCGCAGTGCAGCTACACCTTGCTGTCATACTTTCGACTTCACCAGTTCAGGTCTTGTATAGGTTATAATGGGCGGTTATTGGTGTGTTATTTATTTTACACAGTCACTTTTATTACAACTTTTGAAGCTTTAAATTTAAGTACTTTACGTGATTTCTGGCGGTTTTACGTCGTCGAAAATTATCAAAAACTTTGTACTCTGACTAATTCTGATCAATGTTCACAGGCGTCTATCTGCATAACAGAGATTGAGCCTTCAATGATCACGTGCTTTATACGGATATATCCAAGCGCGCATGACTTTGTGACTGTCCATCACATTCACGTTAAGACAAATAGTCTGTTTAACTATAGAGTGCATGTGTCTGTAACCATACATGTAATTAAATTTTTAAACGTTGGAACTTAAGCCTTGTATTCATTAGATCCACTCAGTTCACCCAATGAAGACTAAGAAAAGGCAGTTGACCATTTTGTCAGCTGCTGTGTTTGATCGTGATGTGTTACACTGGAGTCGTCTCTGAATATATCTTTGCTTTCTTTGTCAGACTACATCATTTACTTAAATAAACTACAATGAAAAAAATACAGTTATAATAGGTCTACTGTAGAATTAGCCAGACTTATTTACATTGATGACAGAAGATAATGGACGACATTGTCCATAACCTCCCGATCGATCACCTGCGACATAGGAGTTGATGACAATGATCCCATCAGATTAGATGGTGATAAGGATAATGAAGTTTGTTCTCATTCTGAACACCAAGCGGAACGAACTCGTCCGCTCTACCCAGAAGAACAAGTGTTGAGTTCAACAGTTGTAGGCCTACTTATCAAGCGCCACTGTTTGCATCGAGAGTTGTTCTTTCAAACATAGGGCATCGTATATTAAATCATCTAGAGCTGTGTTACCGATCCCTGAGTACTTTGATCTGTCACTCAATGGCTAACTCCAATGATCTACTGAATTTCTTTCACATTTCAAAACTAAATTGATATCTGAGTGTTAGATTAGCTATGAGAAACGGTTTAGATTATTATCCTGTGTTAGATATAAGACGCACAGTAGCCTAGCAGCGTTGTATCGTAGACGACCATGATCTAGAATTATAGATTGGGAAACGTATTTTTTTCACTTGCTCCAAGGCTTAAAGTGTGCCTGGACGATCATGGACGGCGTCCAGGCACTTGGTATAGAGGTTGGACGCCGTCCTGTCACTTATTTGGCCAGCAGAGCCTGGACGCCGTCTATGATCGTTCATGCAGCAGTGCAATTCCTCTATATGCGTACGTTATTATCAACAGGAAAAGGAGGAGGAAAACAATTCGTTTTACTATTATAATTTAAAATAATTTTATAGTTATGATTAAATTTTTTGATAATTATAAGAAAATTTGCATTTCATTATGGACATTTGGGTTTTTAGGGAGAAGGGAGGGGTCAGAGCCTTGTGACGTTACGTCATCATATTTGAGGGGATCATAAAATTTGTGACGACGTTTGAGGGGAGAGGAAGGGGTCAAAAATCGTCCACAATTTCGTGACGTCATTTAACGACGGTCCCTAGCGTCCAGGCACTTATTTTTTTGCACTTTAAGCACTGACTGACTCACTATATTAAAAGGCGATTTAAAAAAACTGATAATTCATACACCAGCGTGGCATCAACTACTAGACATTCTGAAGCGGAGAGTCAGCTGGTGATATTAAGGTTACTTGAATGCTGTACCATTGAAGCATTTTGAGATCACCAGTCAACTTGGAGGATTTTCAGTTTGGTTTTGAGAAACATTGAAACGGTGCACTGTTAATTTATTATTGATTAAGAATAAGAACAGTCGTTGATAGCTTCATTGTGACTCTTCGCAGACCTTTGTGTGTGGCTGCTCTCGATGCTAAGAAATTGTTGATCGAGTCAACAAGCTATATTGTTAAAATTCTGAAAGAATGGCCAAACTTATTGTTAATTGTTTTTTTAGACTTTCTGTGAAATCGAACAGCTTCCAATCAAAGTGACTGTAGTTATGTCGGTATCCGATCTTCGACTTCATTTAAAATGTCGCATGGATGCGTCAAATGCAATGACACTTATACTCTTGACGCGGCGGGTATACCCAAGTTTTGATAGCCACAAAACTCGTAAAAGGGTTTCCTTTGGCGACAGATCTTAAAATGTTCAGGTGCTAGCTATCAAAGCAGTGGTGCCGAATTAATTATATTATTGATCCAATTGAAGCCTTCATCGGAAGAGCAGCGGAAGTCCATTTCTTATTTTTTGATATATCACCCCTCAAAATTGTCATATCTACAGATATAATATATCTGTAGACTTTACAAATTTGCTAAAGGCTAAAGATATTATATCTGTATACTTTAAAAAAAATTTGGGGAATATATAAAAAATAAAAATGGGCTGTTCTTCCGATGAAGGCTTCAATTGAATTCAACGGAATTGATTGCCTGGAACACAGAGTTAAGACTGGCATGGTGCACTAATTCCTTAAGTGGCTTCTTGCAATTAAAACCCAAATTAACTAAAGTCTCGGGTTTCCATTCAACAGTCAAGTAAACATAATTTTTGAGACGATCTGTAAAAGCAATCCAGAAATAGTTACTTATACTCATTGATTCCATCGTCTGATTTCATCAATTGACTCCAGAATTTATATTACCACTGTATGAGGATGTTACGTTGATAACGAAAGTCTGTACGGAAGATGTTGATCTAAGCAAGCATCCTTACTAGAGAAGATTGAAGCTATTGCATACTTACGCGAAAACAGGTCAGAGAAACAATAGCATTATTCTAGTAAATTATTAATTCACACTGGCATACCACATTGTGTTTACAAGTCATATGATCGAATGATTACAAGCCATTATGGAGTCGAATTAAACTGTATGGCAGCCATGCAAGGCGCACATTTAACCAGCGAACTCAAGGAATGGAAGGCTGAGTCAACCTTTCGGAGATTAGCGGGAAACGGTAGTAGCGTTCATGCTGATAGTCTGTTCTTCATTACTTAGGAGTTTTATCAAATTATCTTCAGTGACAAATTCAGACATCTTTCCTAACGCTGAGTTTATATTGGGAAGTTTCTGACCCTATAATGGACTGGTTACAACCGTTCGGCATAAAAGGTAAAAGGTCAATTTTCCAGTTGAAACAGATAAAGGATGATCGTCTTATATCGAATGGTCAAAACTGGTATTCTACACTGATCATTTTATGTCTAGAAAGTAACAAATTCTGATGATTTAGAGAATGACTTTGCAACCTATAATCACGATGATAAACTTTGAACATTGTCGAGTTAGCACTAATCAGCTATATCAAGTAAAACTATATAATTTAAATTCATTCATTTATTAAACATCCTTATATAGCGCCCTTCAGGAAGCCTTCACAGGAGCGCCCTATTACCCAGCCACGGCTAAAGAAAAGACTTGAGTAATTTATAAAACCCGATTTAATTGGTCAGAGCTTCAGAGGTACATGCAACAGGTGCAGTTACGACGGCAATAGAATGCTTTGGATAGAATTACCTCATTTGAAATCTTTTCTAATTAGAAAAAGTTGTATTCTAAAAACCTTTCTGTCATCAGCTTTCACTGTCGATATATCAATGAATATGAGAAGCAAAGCGAAGTCCTTTGGATACAATGAAGATCTTGTGAAAAAGCTGTTGCCATGTGCTTATCTGTATATTTGCGCTTAGAAAATAATTTTAGATTACAACTGAACCAGATAAATATAAGAAAATTCTTCATATACTATAATTGCTCATTTGCTTAGTGTTCGAAACCTTTTTTTTGGTTTCACCTAACGTTTTCAGTGTCAGGCACATTTTTGTCATCATGTATCTGGTTTTTCCCACTTCTCTTTTGTCCTAGACTTTGAGGCACACATTTAAAGTCGGGCTTCGGTTGTCTTTTCTTGGCTTTTAGTTCTATAAATTTGTTTGAGTTTCAGTGGCACACTGGGCTAGTGCTGCATATATAGAGCTTTGCTCAGGTCCCCAAAACATGGCATGGTGACAGCGGCAAACCGAGCTATACCACTCATTAAGTCCTCGAGTTTGTGCATTTGCGCCAAAAACATATTGCTTCTAGAGTCTAGACTATAGGCTACACAAACTCTGGGCACCCTCGAGGCCTGCCACTGCCACTCAACCCAACAAAAACCCAATTTATCTGGCTGGGCACTCGCCAGCAGCCGATGAAGCTTGACTTACCTGCCATTAGGGCCTCCTGCTGATTTCCCCTCTTTACATTTTTCTCTATTGTCCGTGACCTTGGAGTCACATTGAACCAAAAGCTTACCTTTGCTTCTCATATTCACCGTCTCTGCATTGATTCATGCTATCAGTTATATCAACTACTCACTGTTGCTCGCTCACTAACTCCAGACGTCACAGCTACCCATAATCACAGCTCGACTAGATTATTGTTGCTCACTCTATGCAGGCCTTCCAGCTGGGCGATTGTGGTGCCTGGACCGGTTTCTGCGTTCTGCTGCACGACTTGTCGGACGCATTCTAAAATTTGGCCATTTCTCGGGCCATGTGTTGGATGTGCTCCATTGGCTCCCCTCGAATCTCGTACCGTATATATCTTTGATATGGGGTCCTTGTTGGTTTTAACGATTGCCTTACCGGTGACAATCTTTGCTCAGTGCAATTTGCAAAGCATTGAGTTTATAAATAGTTACAGACTTGATTCGGTTAATCGTTCGGGGTCTTGGGACTTGTGAGTTTCTTGGGATATGTTAAAATATAGGCTTTTAAGCATTATTTTTTAGGTTAATTGTATTGTTTATAAACTGCGCCTATAATTATAATTATTTAGACGAATGATCGACCTCTGGAGATATTAGATTAGGTTTGGCAGAAGTAACGATTTATGTGCAAGCGAAACGAATTATAGGTTCATTTAGCGTCACCTGCTAATAATAATAATAATAATAATAATAATAATAATAATATTTTTATTACTGAATCGATTTGAGGCAGCGGACGTGGTGGGCGGAAAATTTTTAATGTCCGACTATTTAGCAAAAATACCGCGTAACGAGTAATCGTCAGAGTTGGATTTTAGCATCGTCTAATGGATTAACAACTCGTGACCCGATTGATTATATTCACCACATCTTGTTCGCCAAGACCACAACACGATTGGTTTGTCAAACTTTCGTTTCAACTTATATGTAGCCGTGCATTTGAACTGATGGCCGCTTGCCATGCTTTAAGGCCAGCGACGTCAACGTTGCCAATGGCAACGATTACTGTTTAAATGGCGGCGCATTTGAAAACAAACCGATTTGAAACTCAGATGAGTCAAAAACCTTGTAAGGGCCAGGGGGTTTGCGGGGTGTGTTGGTTGTCCTTCAAAACCAATGCCTCAGATGGCACGATGCACCGGCACGGCCCTCGAACCGCCCCTTGTCCAGGTTCCGACCAGCCACCGGCGGACGGCCCTTTAAAGCATAATACCACAAGACAGTCGTCTTCTACCACTAGCGTGCAGATCTCTTACTCACGGGAGCTGTCGACGGACGTTGGGCCGATCGCTTCTCAGCTCTCACATCCTGTTTCACCCGGTCTTCTGATTAAGAGAATCCCAAAAGCAGCAAGGCCATCTTGTGCTGCTCTCCTGGCCGATATAATCCAAGCAATTGTAAGAGAACCAAATTGCGTTGCAAAATGGTTCGATTTGCTGGCCTTCGGTGGAACTGTACTAGTGAAGCCAAGAAGAGGTGGACGAAAGCACAACATGACCAAGATGATTTTGTCCCGCATTACCGAATGGGGACTGCAGGGACCAGACCAGTCGACTAACGATGAATTGCCACTGACGTCAAGTCGTAAGCTCAAGTCCGCTAAATGCGACCACGCCAGATATTTAGCCTCAACAGTTGCAAGCAAGCTGGAGGAAGGCAATTTCAAGGCAGCCATCCGTCTCATCTGCAGCGAGGATAAACCGGCACTGGACACACCTGAAACTCTGGCCGCGCTTAAGAAAAAGCACCCGCCTGCACCAGTGGACAAGAGAACCCCATGTGATCCAGACAGTTCCGATCGCTTCATCCCGCTTCAAGTTTCTAAAGAAGATGTCGCTAGGGCAATCTCCTCTTTCCCTGCGGGTTCGGCTGGTGGTCCAGATGGCATTACTCCACAACACTTAAAGGATCTGATGGCCTATGGAGTAGATGACAACATCGGGCAACATCTATCTGACCTTGTCAATCTGCTCCTAAAGGGAGGTCTATCCGAAGAGGTGAATGAGGTCATCTATGGGGCAAACCTTTTAGCCCTGAGCAAAAAGGACGGAGGCATAAGACCGATCGCCGTGGGCTACACATGGCGTCGTCTGGCGGCAAAGTGCGCTAATTCGCATGCGGTAGCAAGGCTGTCTCAACTGCTCGCCCCCATTCAGCTTGGGGTAGGCATTCCAGGAGGCGCTGAGGCAGCTGTCCATGCGACACGTCGCTGGATTTCCACAATGCCTGAGGACAGCGTCCTAGTGAAGCTCGACTTCGCCAATGCCTTTAACACTCTGCGCAGAGATTGTCTTCTAGAGGCAGTTGCTAGAGAGATCCCAGAGCTCTACCACTTTGCTCACGCTGCCTATTCAAACCGTCCACTGTTGCGCTATGGTTCAAACACAATTCGATCCGAAGAAGGAACGCAGCAAGGCGATCCTTTGGGACCTCTGGAATTCTGTCTTGTGCTGCAACCGATTCTGATGAAGCTTCGTTCGGATCTGCGTATCGGATATCTGGATGACCTGACATTGGGAGGTAACAAGGAAACAGTGGCCGACGACGTTCAATTAATCGAGCAGGAATCAAAGAATCTGGGATTGCTATTGAACCGCAGCAAATGCGAAATCGCGTGTCACAACACCCAGATGCCGAACAATGACCCTGCGTTCCAAGAGTTCACGAGCATAGCCCTCGAGGACATGACCTTGTTGGGTGCACCTCTAATTTCAGGTCCAGCTGTGAACATGGTCGTTAATTCAAAGGCCAATGACCTCGAGAGGGCAATCGGAAGATTGTCCTTGCTTTATACACATGACGCTCTGGTTCTGCTGAGAAACAGTCTAAGTGTACCGAAGCTCTTGTACAGTCTGCGCACAGCCGTCTGCGCTGATTGCCCGGGCTTGGCTCGGTTTGATCAACTGCTGAGAGAAGGACTGTCAACCATTTTAAATGTGGACCTTGACGATGACCGCTGGCTCCAGGCTTCTTTGCCGGTGAGAGATGGTGGTCTGGGAGTTCGTTGTGCATCTACGCTGGCACTTTCTGCCTTTCTGGCTTCTGCTGCTAGTACAAGCGAACTCCAGGCATGCATCCTACCAACAGAGTCTGCTGAGGAACCATATGAACTTGCGAGTTCAGCACTCAACGCTTGGAAGACCCTGACAGATGCAGAACCACCAACAGGAGCAGCAAGTTATCGCCAGAAAGAATGGGACCTCCGATTCACAGACAAGGCATGGAAAGGTCTGCTGGATTCCAATAACAATCCATGCGACCGTGCTCGCCTGCTGGCCTCACGAGCACCTCATTCTGGAGACTGGATGCTAGCGCCCCCTGTGACTGCCCTAGGCCTGCGCCTCTCAAACGAGGATGTACGACTGGCAGCCGGGTTGAGGCTAGGAACGACGCTCTGCGAGCCACATTTGTGTCACCAATGTCAAGAGAGCGTCGACGCAAAAGGGCTCCATGGACTAATTTGTAGAAGAGGCAGCGGAAAACATCAACGACACAGCATGTTGAACGATGTCATCTGGAGAGCTCTTGGCAGGGCGAAGATTCCAGCGCAAAAGGAACCTCTCGGCTTGCTAAGAGAAGATGGAAAGCGACCGGACGGCGTCACGCTCATTCCTTGGACACGTGGTCGATGTCTGGCATGGGATGTGACAGTGCCCGACACCTACGCCAAGTCACATCTTGTCGACACATCTATCAGAGCTGGCGAAGCAGCCGAACGCGCAGCTAAGACGAAGAGGGCCAAGTATTCCACCATAACCAACACCCACGACTTCGTAGCCCTCTCCTTGGAATCCGGCGGCGCTTGGAGCAGTGAAGGACTGGAGTTCATCTCAGAGTTGGGTAGTCGAACGAGTGCTGCAACCCACGATCCAATGGAGACGTCATTTCTGTTCCAACGTATCTCGGTTGTTCTTCAGCGTGGGAACGCCGCCTGCCTCTTCGGGACATTGCCAACACTCACTTAGCTCATCATGGGCGATAACAGCATAATGTGAAACATATATAATAATAATAATAATAATAATAATAATAATAATAATAATAATAATAATAATAATAATAATAATACAAATAATAATAAATAATAAATAATAATAAATAATAAAGAATAATAATAATAAAAAAAATAAAATAATGATGATGATAATAATTATAATAATAAAAATAATAATAATGGCAATGATAATGATAATAATAATGATAATGATAATAATAATGATGATGATAATGATGATGATGACGTAAATAAAAAAAAATAATATTTATGATAATGACAATAATAATGATTTGGTTTAATTTCAAATTTTAAAACCGCAGTATGATTACAAGCATGGTACATGTATGGACGAATAATGACAAGTTATTGCAGGAGTAGAATCTAACTGTCAGTCATACAAGTCCTCGAGAATTAGGACCACTCTTATTCCTGTTATTTATCAATGACCTTCCCTGTTCTTCCCGCCTCCTGCACTTTCTTCTCTTTGCTGATGACATGAGTCTATTCGCCTCACACAACTCTTATGAAGCCCTAATTTCTCTGATTAACAATGAACTCTCCCATGTCTATGATTGGTTCGCCGCAAATAAGTAATCTTTGAATTTATCAAAAGCTAGTTACATCTTGTTTAGATCGCATCGGAAGAAGTCTCCTGCCAATGTTAGTGAGCTCCGAATCAACAGTCAACTGTTGATTCAACAGTCAACGAATCAACTACCTTGTGTTTCGTCAGAAAAGTTTCTTGGAGTTCAGGTTGATCAATTTCTTTCATGGAAAAATCATATTGCTAGCATATCGTCAAAACTTGCCAGAAACATAGGAGTGCTATCGAGAATTGCTTATTCATTACCTACCAGCATTCGTACTAACCTCTATTACATTATGATATATCCCTACCTTACTTACTGCAATATTATATGGGCCTCCAACTATCCCACTAGATTACGGTCATTAAGTTTGCTGCAAAAAGAGCTGTTTGATTTATTCCTGGTGTCTTTTAGGCCTACTGCTGCTCGTCCGATTACCTGTTTAAGAGCTTAAATATTCTGGATTTGCATCAGATTACATTACTCCAATCGAATGAGTTTATGTATAAATTTGTCCACAAACAGCTACCATCAGTCTTTGACTATCATTTTATTCCCATCTCTACGGTAAACCCTTGCAATATACGATCGTCTTCCAATTACAGACCCATCCTCTGTCGAACAAAAGTAGGTATAAAACGCGCTATCTGGGACAATTGACCGTAACATAGCTCAAAATCACCCACCTAATAGGTTACAAAACATATTTTTAACCTATAACCAGGTTAAAAATAATCAATTCCTACACAAACCTAAACCCCTAGGTGAAACATTAACCAACACACTAAGAAAAAACGCCAGGAAATTTCCAATAGTTTCGATGATGAGCCACAATTCATGCACAAAGCCCCTGGTCAAAACGTCCGCCAATAGGTCAAAAGTCACGGGAATTTCCAATAGTTTCGATGATGAGTCATCACGTGGCCACCAAGTCTTCATTATCAATTCACCAGGAATTAAATGACTCAGGATGACCCAACCATTTCACCAGCGACTTGTTTCCCCGTTTCCTGATAACTTTTTCTATTCTAAATATTTCTTGAGTAGTCTTCCTATTCGTAAAATGAGCCCTGTATTTCCTCACCATTATAATCAGTGATCTTATAAGTTGGTGGATCCGTATACTGAACTTGAGAAATTGTAAGCATTTCCTCAGTCCATCTAAGTGTGTATCCTTTTTCAAATATATTTTTCTTCTTCGTTATTCTAACTCTATCGCCTACCGAGAACTTAGGCTTAATGGGTTCTGGAATTTCACTTCCATTTAAGTTCATCCATACAGCCTTTTCATTCATTTTCAAACTAGCTTTAGAGGGTGTCATTTTAATGGAAGAATGCCTAGTTTCATTATAATTACTAACCATTTCATCCAACACATCGATATATCTTCTAGTTGAATTAGCTGTAAAATACTTAAACATTTTTTCACGCATTGTTCTATTCCAACGCTCACAACGCACGATTTTTCTTCGTTCTCCGTAGAATACAACTCGACTAATTTCTTAACGTCTTTATTATAAAATTTTTACCCTTATCAACCCAAACTTTTCCTTGTCTCATACCGCTCTCGAATATTCTCACGAAGCCTCTAGCCGTTGATTTCCCACTTTCATCATTTAATGGTACAATCCACCCGTACTTGGAAAACACATCTATTACGGTTAGTAAGTATTTCACGCCATCGTTATCTTTAGCGAAACTCTACATATCGACTAAATCAGCAGCCCATATTTCATCTATACCACCAACGCACACCTTCCTCTTCCTAAAACGTCTTACTACAGGCTTATGTAACTCATTCGCGAGTTGGTCGGTCCATTGTAATTTTAGGCTTTTATAAATCTAACCCGAGATTAGCTTTGGTAGATAATATAGGTTTCACAAGACTTCTCTCTATTCGCTCTCGTAAGCTAGGATTAGGACTATTATTCAATTCATTACTCATCGTTCTATCGGCGACATTCCTAGAAGCTGTATCCGAGTGCTGGTTGTAAGCTAAGTCGTGATGATATGCAGCGTTGTCGACTCTATTGACGGGCTTCGACCAATCCTTAGGAGTTCCATCGGAATTCAACCTCAAATCAAGTCTAGTACCAGGACCAGTAAACGAATGTCCCGGCAAGTGCATCTCACCTGAATATTTAGCCCACGGAAACTTAATACCGCTGGTAACCGAATTCAAAGTTCCAACTATATCACTACCTTCAGAAGACTTCACGAATTGTGTCTTTGTCTTTCCACATATATCACATGTGCCTCTAAGCATTGGCCTTCCGTTGTAACATTCTGGATTATTTTAGTTTCAGTACGAGTTTGACACTTTACGCAATACATCCTTTTTAAATACAATTAGATATATTTAAAATGGAAGTCATAGATTTATCGTGGAACGACGTATTATCTAAGAGATTCAATAACCCTCTTTTACCTAGAAGTATAAGAGGGTTAATCGTAGGAAAGTCCGGATGCGGTAAGACGACTTTATTGTTGAACCTACTTCTAAGACCTGGATGGTTAGACTATGACAATCTGCAAGTATTCGTAAGATCTCTCTTTCAACCAGAGTATAAAATACTCTAGCAAACATTTGAAGAAAAATACCGAAAGAATCCATCATCGGGCTATTCAATTGCCAAGACGAGACCATGAGGCTAAATGTTCCGCCGGCCTTAGTAGTTGAGGCAATGACTAAATACTTGTGTAAAAAATCTGACATCTGCTGTAAGTTCTTTGAATCATCGGAAGACGTGCCAGATCCGAGAGACTTGAACCGTGACAAGAAAAACTTGATGATTTTCGATGATTTACCGTTAGAAAAGCAAAATAAATGTGAGACCTACTCCATCCGGGGAAGGCATAGTAACGTTGATTGCTTCTACCTCGCTCAAAATTATTTCGAAATTCCTAGACAGACGATTAGAGAGAATGCAAACTTTATCTGCTTGTTTCCTCAAGACCAGAAAAATATTAATCACATTTACCACGATCACGTAAGTACAGACATGTCTAAGGATGAGTTTAAGAACTATGTGAAACAGCCTTGGAGCAATCTCATGGATTTGTAGTGATAGATCAGACTAGTAATAAGAATAGCGGAAAGTATAGATGCGGTTTCGATGAATTCTACATTCCATTGTACAATAATCTTTTATATTATAAAAATGGAAGCGCTTCTACAAAAGATTGCAGTCTACACCGAAAGGACCGCTCGTTACACAGAGCCAAAGTCATCGTTTTACATATTATTGTGTGATAAGAGTTCGCGCTAAAAACTCGATTCAATCCGTTGATTCAGTTTGATAAAGATAAAACGTCGAGATGGATCTTGTCAATCTGGAAACATATTTTTCATTTCCAATCATCGATGAGACTAACAACAACTTTTCGTATTCGCCGAATGGTGGAGGTATGTGGGTTACTATAACCATTCCCGAAGGCTGCTATGAAATTACAGATATTAACGAATACGTCCAGAGAATCATGAAAGAAAACGAGCATTATGATATGGTTAACGAAGAATACAATATTAAGATAGAAGCAAACAGCAATACGTTGAAGACTGTTGTACATCTAGCGGAGAATTACATGGTTGATCTTTGGGCGTTGAACTCTATCGGAAAAGTCCTTGGTTTCGATAGACGGCGTTATTCAGCAGGGTACCAAGAATCGGAGAATATGGTGGACATAATGAGTGTCAGTAATCTGAGAGTAACGAGCGATATCATCGGGGCTTCCTATAGCAACGGAACGACTGGTAATATAATTTATTCCTTTTTCCAGAATGTAGGGCCCGGCTATAAGATTATCGAAACGCCTAGTAATTTGATATATCTTCCAATCACCCTATCCACGATTTTGACGATGGAAACGTCTCTCACAGACCAAAATGGCCAACTAATAAATCTAGGAGGTGAGGAATTAGAGCTGAGGATTCATATAAGAGAGGCTTAAAAGTTTTTATAGTTTTATGTAAAATAAGTCGATACACGAATGTCAAAGTTAATATTTCGGAAGGACAAAAAGACAAAATCAAAAGATCTCTACAAGAGGGAACCGGTGTTAGCATTGGATTAAAGCACAACAATTTAAATGGAACCCACGTTTTAGCTCTTACACAGGCGCAGGTTAACAAGTTAGCTAAGGCGTATCAGGGTGAAAAAGGTGCGACTATCAAAATAAGTAAAACGCAATTGATACATAATGCCAAAGTCGAAGGTGGCTTTATTGGCGCTGTTTTACAGTTTCTAGCAACTGCGGGTAAATTTCTGCTTTCGAACGTGTTATCGAGCTTAGCAACGGGCGCATTAACAGGAATAGGTGCAGCGGCCGGATCAAAAGTCATAGACAAAGTCACCGGATCGGGTGGTGCAATATATATCAATAGTCGAGGTAAAAACTACAAGATAGTGCAACAAGGGCATGGTCTTTACCTGAAGCCATGGCAAGGTTCTGGACTTGATGGTGTGGGAGAAGGTCTGTATCTGAAAACAGGCTCTGGATTCGTAAATGGTTAAGGGCTTATCACTGGACCAGATTCGCCGTTTAAAGACATTCCACTTCTCGGATTGTTACTATAATTTTTTTCTTATCTCAGCTTAAATAAAAAGTCATTCCAATAAAAAATGCATCATTATCCGATTCACAAAATGGGGTGGACGAAACCCAAAATTGAAAAATCTACGAGAACACAACCGAGATCCGTCACGTGGAAGGCGTGTGAAGGTATGTGGGATGTCAAGTATAGACCGCAAAGACAAATGGGTGGTTTAAGATGGGAGTTTTTTGCTCAATCTACAAAAACTATTCATTCACAAGAGACGGTTGTTTTACCGTTAGGCTTAGGTGTCCGAATGACTAAAGGATCGTGTAAGGTTTCGCTCCATCCGGAATTTATAGAAGCGGGGTGTCGCCTGCTAAGCGACACCGTTACTGGATTCATGGAAGACATTTTACTCGATATTAAGAATTTTAGAGATCTTGGAACTGTCACCGTAAACGAAGGAGACTCATTATGTTATGTCGATTACCGCGTCAACGAATAAAACTTGAAATCCATTTTAAAAATAATCTTCGAATTATAAAATGGAATTGAACAAAGCAAACACCTATCGCCTTCAGAAAATATCTGAAATTCAACAGGAAATCTCACGAGAACGCGAAAAGAGAGAAACAATCTGTAAAAAATATCAAAAGTGTGTTAAAGTAGTCGATGCGTTGGGGGGTTTGTTTGCCCTTACATCTTCTGGCCTCTGTGTATAAGGCGTAACTTTTCTAAGTACCGTCGTAGCCGCACCAGCTGCAACAGTCGTGGTAGCTTTATCCGCTGGAGCTGGAGCATTGTGTTTGATAGGAAACCAAATCCTCCGAATATTATCGCTGCGGAAAAAACATTCAAAGATCAGGACTATAGCCGAAAAGAAACTCAATTCGATCAGCGACCTTGTTTCAAAACCCTTAGATGATAATAATATCTCAGTCTCGGAATATTCTGTTATTCTAAGTGAATTCGAGAAATTTAATGAAATGAAGGAAGAGTTAGAAGTAAAGGCAATGCCAACACAGATGAAGCGACGAAACAATCGTTCATTAGGGAAGAGGCATTCAAATACGTATTGAACACAAAGTGAACGTAAATTTACGTTTTACGTTTTATGTTTTATTTTTTACGTTTTATGTTTTATGTTTTACGTTTTATGTTTTGTTTTACGTTTTATGTTTTACGTTTTATGTCTTACGTTTAAATATTATGTTTCCAAGTTAAAAATGTCGTTTCTAAAAATCAAAGACCCAGCCAAACGTGATTTTATCGTTAAGAACTTTCTCAAGACGAAGCAAAATATTAGACAAGACTCGTTATCCGAGAAAATAGGGGACATTGGACTTCAGCGAGAATTGATAAAGTCGTACAAACCGATAATCGACTCGCAGTCTGGAATTAGGTACTATAAAAGAGAACACTATGGCAACAGCTGAAGCGCTTCGAACATTATCAGCATCGATATCGACATCGTTGAAAGCGATTCAATTCCCACAATATCCATGGATAGATGTGTTTGAGGACGATACCGTTTCAGATATTAGAATTTTGGAATTAGGTGATATAGCAATAAAATATTTAAAAGAATACGCTACAAACAAGAAGTCGACGGATGCGACCTTCGGAATATACTCTAAAGATGGTCGATTTCACATCGGGGACAGCCCAGTCACGATCGACGGTGATTATATAACTATCAGAGATGTTACGTATAAGGGAACTCCGGGACTTTGGGAGTTATTGACAATGGCAAAACCAGACAAGACGATATACGACATAAACGATCTCAAAGACTTGAGTGAGATTTTGACTGTTTCAAACGCAATCTGTCAACCTGAGACGTCGAACAAACCCAAGTCGTCTAGAAGCGAAAAATATAGGGAAATCATTAAGCCGATATGGGAAGGGAGGTTCTCAACGGGTGAAGGAGTCGTAGTTCTTCCGCAAGATCCTAATGCGCTAGTGGATATGTTAACTCGTCGATTCGCTAGCTTCAGAGAGGAAATACAGGATTAAGAAACGAGATAGTCGGTATCTGCGATGAGTTACTTCGACAAAATGCGATAAATGCGTTAGAGTATAAAAATTTAATGATACAATTATAAAATGATTGTAGTAACTAAGAGAAGATTTACTAATAGATACGTCGTAGGAAACGCTGGAATATTTGATACGATATCAGGATTTTTCAAAGGAATGTTATCTTCGAATGCGGCCAGACAGGTAGCAACAACCGCATTAAGTGCTGGGAAAGACATTGCAACGGAAATTGAAAAAAAGCCATAGATGTTGGTAAGACCGTTGCTATCAATGCTGGAAAGCGATTGGTGGATAAAGCCGTACTCAGCCAACAGAGCAAGGACGCCTTAAATAGTTTAATATCCTCCGATGGAAATACGAATTTAAATAACTTACTATCCGGTAACGGAGGCGCCGTATCGATCCAAGATCTGGTGCGTGGATCTGGAATGAAGTTGGCTTAAAATAAAATCTTGTTATATTAAAAAATGTAGTAAGATATTCTAAGATTTACTGAAAATATTATTATAGATGAGGGAGTTGAAGGATACGAATGGCACGAGTACGAACCAGTGGCGGGGACGAATCTGAACAGCCCTGGAAAAATTCGCATAAATATCGAACTTTTCGATATTTTCAGCCATCCCTCCGAGTCATACCTGCGTTTCGAAGGTAGACTGAATAAAGCAGACGGAACAGATTACGCTAATGCCGATGTTGTGGCTATTACCAACAACGAGTTCATGCATCTATTCAGCCAAATATTGTATTCCCTGTCGAATTAAGACATCGAAAGCGTGTTTCGTCCGGGGCAAGCCACAACTATTGCTGAAATATCCTTACGACTTCGCTCTCGCACAAGGACTTAGCCAATTATGGACAAAAGACACAGCCGCGACTGCCGTTATAGCCGACAACTCCGGATTCGCGATCAGACAGGCATATCTCATTCAGAAACCAACTGCCAAAGGCACATTTAGCTTCATAGTACCTCTGAAGCACATTTTTGGATTCTGTGAGGATTACGATAAGGTAGACTACGGCATGAAGCAGACTTTGACGCTCGTTCGCAAATTCGACAACGACGCCGTCTTCAGGTTGGCCACTGCAGCGGTTGGCAAAGTCAACATCAATAAAATTTCGTGGTTTACGCCTCATGTCGTTGCGGCCGACATGGAAAGAGTGCAGCTGCATAATACGATCGATTCAAAGGCAACGTTACCAGTAGCCTATCGAGCTCGTCTTTGCGATACCATAGCGGTTACTCGATCTACCACATTCAGTTGGCGACTTAGCGTAAAGACAGCTCCAGAAAAACCGAGTTATATTATCGTTGGATTTCAAACGAATCGAAGCCTTAGTCAAGATGTTAATCCATCAATTTTCGATCATTGCGATATTAAGAACATCTATGTGATGATGAACCAAGAAAGATACCCAGCAGTCGATTACAACCTATCGTTCCCGAATCAGCAATTTTCGAGAGCTTACAGAGATGCCGCGACCTTTAGCGAGAAATTCTATGGGATGGACCAACTCGTGACTCAGAGCAACATTACTCCGGCTGATTACAAAGATTTATATCCGCTGTTCGTTTTCGATGTAAGTAAACAATCAGGGCGGTTACTGTCATCTGTCTTAGACATCCAGATCAAGGCTACTTTCAATGCTGCGGTGCGGCTTGGAACGGAAGCTTATGCAGTTGTCATTTCAGATAAATTGCTAAACTTCCAATGAGACGGTCGGAAGTTGAGCGTTGTATATTAAAGAAAATATTTTTTATTATACAAAAACATGAAACTCTCACAACTGAAATTGCTAATGAAGGAACACAGTATAAAAGGCGCAAGATTTATGAACAAGCCGGATATGTAAAGAATACTCGTTGAGAAAGGTGTTTTATCGGAATTAAAACTGCCAGAAGCGAAGGTGCTGGTGAAGGAGAAAAAGGAAGTACTTACCAGATACGAATATCTAAAAACGATTCGTAATAATCCGATAATCGTTGAAATCTTTGACAGAGATACGAACGAAACCGCCACTTACCCATCGTTGTATAAGGCAAGTATGGTGTTTAAAACCGGTACGAACACGATACAGGATAACAACGGTAAAGTGTGGAGAAATAGATACGAGGTTGACATAAAGTTTTATCCTGGCTAATAAAAAATAGGAACTCGTAAATTTTTAGATTTCGAAACTTTGGACGAAGGCGTAGTTTACACAGTTAAAACGAAGCAATATCTGTACGGCACAGTAGGCTATTTCTACCTGATTACGGTAGAGGCGCCGGATGAGACGGAATATTACATGAGCGTATTCGAGAGGTCGTGGGATACGTCCATTCACGACAAGCTGGAAACGGACAAGAGATTTACTTTTACAAAAACGAGGATAGGTACAAAAACTGGTTACAGCACGTCGTATATCATGGTATCTGGAGATAACGAAGTTGTTGATCTTGTGGTTGAAATTTTCAATGATGTTTCTCATTGAAAATCTTAGTCATCATACACGAATAACTGCATCACGCTTAATCCTGGCTTTCCCGATTCAGCCTGGAGGCAAACTAGCCTATAGGCCCGATATTTTCCAACTGAATCGATTAAGAATTCTTGGTAAGTATTTCCTAAATTGTTATTAAGCGACGTGTGAATAATAACCTCTTGTCCTTCATAATTGAATGCGAGTATCTTCCAGGCGACAATCCTTTCGTTGTTTTTTTCTCCCTCTCAAGCCGATCTTCCAGATTCTTACTGTTGTTGGGCACTTGATAGATATCCATGGTCCTAAGTCACCCTCAGACACCCATTCTCCTTCATCTTTGAATGCATGAAAGGCTTTGTTATGCGGAGATGAAGCACTGGCGTTCGCTTGAAAACCATAATTACTAGTGTCCGAAGTTAACCTCGGCACGTAACCGGCGTGACATTTTCTTCCTCGTGTGAGATCGGCCAGCGTTGGTTTCCACCGTAGCATGCAAACGGCGGCTGTTTCAGCACAAGGACTCGTGGATATAATATGAAATCTCCAATACACGTAATTAGTTGAAGAGGGATATGTAAACTTCGTCAAAAACATAAAATGGAGGATATCCCCCCTTAAAGAGGTTAGAGTATCTGTAAATACTATTCCGTCGTTACTAGCTTGAACATTCCAACCAGTAATTTCTTCGTTTTCAGAACGGCCAGCGATGATGTAAAATCCCGACATTGACAGAGGAATGGGGTACTTCATCTGTATCCAAACATTTGCGGTTGTTTCTCAGACCCAAATGTCGAGGTAGTGAGAAGCGTTTTGAAAAGCCCTCCATGGACCGAATTCATGGCCAAGCACACTGTGAAACCTGCTAGGACTAGCTTCGTAAGTTAAACCGTTTATTATCGTTGTATCAGAAGTCATGGTTGGTGACGCTGTCACGAATGCTCTCAGATAATCGCTGGCAGAATTATTCGTTATCGCTTGGTTGACTAAGGTTTCAACTTGGCCAAAGCTCGCAGCCTGGCTGGCTAAGACTGGTGGATGAATGTCAGTCGGTAAACCTTTTATCGAGTGACCATTCATTTTCAAATCACCCTCCATTGCGTTCGTTCCTTCTATTTTTAGAAATGTATTACTCCCTTGAGATAGAGTAACAACTCCAGAAACTATTCTTTGAGTTGATCCAGTATCAGTTCGTCCAAATTTATCAATAGGCATCTTTTATATATATTATTATTATTTAATACAATTCGTTTATGACTACTTGAAATTTACATCCATCGTTGATCGTCTTTTTCAATACATACAAACATAAATGACCGCAAAACATTTGGCCGTCTGGTTGTACTCGTTCGCTGTTGTAGAATAGCGGTCTTTGTAGATAATTTATCAATTCGGTAGGAGGAGGAAGTCCGTAGCTGTCGAAATAAATTTTATCATTGGCGCGCTTCATCCAACACGTCCAATGCGTTCCTTTACCGTCAGAATCGTCTAGATTAAGGATGCCACATTCGTTCGCTCTCGGCCTCTTCGGCAACTCGTCTCTTATAAAAACTCCTCTGAAATTATTTATATTTAGTTTCCTCGCCGCTTCGATTAGATCAACGTTCGACAAAGCAATATTAGGTAGCGTTACGCCTTCGACATCGATTAGTCTAGTGTTCATTTTATATTAGTGAATAATGTCCTTATGCTAAAGTGTGGATTCCATCTTGCTGAATCACTCGTTTATCATCTTCCGCTTAGAGTGCTACCTTGTTGACTATTCGGTGTAGAAATCGCGAAGGAATGACATTCATCTTTCTTGATTGTTCTCTCGTGGTGAACAAGCAGTCTTTGTAATCTTCGTGAGAGATTGATTTCATAACGACATCCTTCCTGACACCTTTACATTTCTTGTGGTCTACTCCAGCCATCTTGTACGAATACAGTTTCGATCTTAAACCTACAAACTCTTCGATCTGTTTACCAGCTGCTTCATCTTTGAACATGCCAATGACCTTTTTGTTGATGCCAGTTTCTATACTAAAGGGATGGTCTTTAGGATAATCACTAGTGTCGAACCTACTTCTAATGTCGGATGCTATATCGGCGTAGAAGTCTTCGGTCTTAATTTCATAGGTCAAAGAATCTGTATCTTTAAAAAGTAACTTTGCTCTATCTTCAAACTTTTTCTTGATGTAATTATAATGAAAATCATACATTATAGTTTTACTCAAGTCTACAATACACATTACATGATATATAGGCTTGTTGTAACATAGCTTCGTCCGTTTCATGTGAATGGCGATTAGGTTTTCATCAAAAATAGTTCGGGTATCGTAACTCGTTCTCGCTGCTAGCTTGAGGGCTTGCTTCTCATTACACACCAATTTTATATCTACACGATTCTCAATATTCTCTGACGTCTTACCAAACTCACTATTGTTCATTAGTTTGAAAAAGTCTTTTTCGAAATCGTTGGTGACTCTGGCCCTCAGATTAGTATTTAGATCTTTATACTATTTCAGCCAAGCACTTTCTTCAAATTTAATTCCGCGATGAATTTTCATTATCTTCAAACCCAAACTTTCATACTGCTTTAAATTTTCGTAATGGACTATATACTTTACTTTATTACACAGGTTTGGAATGAGTTTTGACGCATCCGATCCTTTAGCTTTTACACTCTCAGTAGCAAGAGGATAGTCGTTGTGAAGGTCGTGCAATTTTCTAGGATATTTCAAATCGACTTCTAATATACATGGTGAAGATCTCCAATCGTTTAGCTCATCGTTACCCATCCACTGGAACCCATGAGTTGGTAGATTCCTACACATTGCCCATCCGTACAAATTGTTCGCGTCTACATAGGTTAGGAACGATGAAGGTTTGCTGCTGTCAAACATAGACATGTACTTATTGTTTGCCTGTCCATAACGGTGCGAAATGGTGCTACCACCTCCCCTTATCCCATGCTTAACCATTAGTATCATATCATAGTCGCTAAACAACTCCAACTGTACTCCAGTCAACTTCAATGCGGCGTCCCAAGCAAAACCTGGCGAAGTATAATACCAGGCGGGATCTAGACCATAGTTCTCACTGCATACATCTCTAAAATTCTCAAATACACCAGCAAGCAGGAGAACATTAGTCACATTATATAAATCAT
The DNA here is from genome assembly GCA_959347315.1 of Bimastos eiseni. NCBI lineage: Eukaryota > Metazoa > Annelida > Clitellata > Crassiclitellata > Lumbricidae > Bimastos > Bimastos eiseni. The sequence continues at coordinate 10,001,597 of OY365814.1, forward strand.
GGTATTCTCTCAACGTCTTGAATCCGAATTCTTTCCATACCATCTGTGCATGGTTGTATTCTTCATCACTAATACCTGAGTCGTTAAGTATTGAGTAGAATGGTGACTTTGGTGGTAGTTCTGTTTCGTTCAGTCGCTCGACGGAATCAGCATAATCGTAAGGATATAATCCTTTTCTAAGCAAGAGATCGAGCTGATTACCAGAATAGTGTTTGCTTATATTCTTACACTGATCTTTGCTCAGGTTCTTCGATAAAGCGTCGAGACTCGATGCCATGAATCTAAAACTATCGATGAAACGTAATTCTCGTTAAACTAATATTTCCTTACTTTCTTCATTCGTAAATTTCTCGACTACGACTTCTCTGCTGAACGAGATATAGTTTTCTTCGTTGTTAGGAATGCAGCTAATCTTTTCGTTATCATCACCTCGTAATTTCTTTACGATTAGATGAGTGTCGTAACCGGATAGATTTTGGAAGAATACTGGGAAAACTTGGGAACTATATAATTTAGATTACAATTCTTATGAGCGGCGCCTCTATGTTTTCCAGTTAAATGGCAATGGTCTCTAACTCGATCTTTACCCAGTTCACCTTCGCATATGTGACAAACGATAGCGGAATCGAATAGCGCCTGTTCTTTCTTTCCGAATATCATTCTCTTTGGAAATTTAAATCGATCATAAATATCTTTTATATTATCTATAAGAGTGTTTAATAATATCTGAGCTACATCATCGTCTTCGCTCTTTGCTGTGAAAGTTATGGGAGCTTGTGAAATAGGTCATCGTCAAAACATTTTATATAATAGCAGAAAGAACTTGGGGCGTGTTTTTGATATCTGTTGGTGTAAGAAATGCTGGGATCTGGTTGACAAATGTCTATAGGTTTAATGAAAGATTCGAAATCGGCGTACACGACAAAGGGAACTCTCATCTTTTTATTATAATTTTTGAAATTCGACATAGTTCCTGGTTCTGGAAGTTCTATTTTTTGAGCGGTGTGTTGGGAACAATACTCGGTGTGTTTTTTAATGACTCTAGCTCTCTATGTCCTATCAAACACCGCTTACAATAGTGTATCGAAGTGTATGAGTTTGCGTTATGAACCGCCATCAGTCTGTTGAAGTTCTTTATCCAACAATAATGCTTCTTTTGTTCGATAGAAATGAGTAATAGATCTACACTGAAATCGCTCTCGTGCTTCGATAAATATAGTGGGAATAGGTAAACATCTTTCTCATGACCAAAAACATTAATACTAATATTATTATTTCTCTCAAACTTAATTATCACATTAGCATCAGCTGCGACTGGGAAATCAATGCTGGACCAATCAAGTTCCTCAGACTGCTTGATTAATTCTGTCGTAATTCTTTCCGGATGTTCCTCAACGGGGTTTAAAGCTCTCGTTACACACCACTTGAAATATTCTTCGTCTTCGTTCTTCATATTAACAATAGCCTTTTTACTCGCTAGACATTTCGGTAGTGGAATGTAAGAACTACCCTTCAGCGGTTTATAAACGACCGTGTTGATTTCTAATTTTTGAACCGCTCTAAGTCTCCAGTTACTACCACGCATCTGGAAGGCAGCCATTGATTCTAACATTTTATCTTTCGCGTTGTTATAAATTTTGGTCGTGTCGGTGGAGTCTAAAATCACCTCAGTTTTTGAAACGAAAGGAAAATCATCGGTATCTACTTGTCCGGATTTCATATCAACACGCTCCACTGTGCAGGTGAGGACAAAGTTGACCTTAGTCTGTCGATTTCTAGACAAAAGGTCTTCCAGTTGTGGTTGAGCTACTTTGAGAAAAGATGTGGTGTCAATTCCGTTTGCGCCTTCGACCGTGTTTTATTTCGTGAAGCCCTTGATAGCTGCGGCCGTCTCTTTTATTTCGCGTGTTTTCCTAAGAATTTTACTGAATATAGAATTCACTTTGGCTGTCAGTGCTTCTATCTTCTCATTCACTTTTCTCTTTGGTTCTTCAGGTATGTACCCTTCAATCCACTTTGTGAACGTATTAATCCCGGACTTTGTATTATCAAGGACTTTTCGTATCGCTGAGACCGGTACGGGAGCCAGTGTTGGGATTCCAATCTCGGGAACGGGTGCGTCCAGCAAACTAGCCTTGGATGAGATTTGCGCAAAATGTGAGGGGATGAGTGTTTGAGACACATTAGCTTCAATTTTAGCAATCCAATCCACTTTACGCAGTCTCGTATAACCAACCATACCTTTCTGTTTCGCAATTTTTCTTAGTTCGATCACAGTCTGCTTCGAGTATTCCATTTTATATTGGAGTGGCATTCCTTTAAGTCGAAGTGAGAAACTATTTTCATCCATTTTATATATGAGAGAATTTTTGTTTGTTTGTTGAACAATGACTCATCATCGAAACTATTGGAAATTCCCGTGACTTTTGACCTATTGGCGGACGTTTTGACCAGGGGCTTTGTGCATGAATTGTGGCTCATCATCGAAACTATTGGAAATTTCCTGGCGATTTTTCTTAGTCTGTTGGTTGATGTTTGACCTAGGGGTTTAGGTTTGTGTAGAAATTGGTTATTTTTAACCTGGTTATAGGTTAAAAATACGTTTTGTAACCTATTAGGTGGGTGATTTTGAGCAATGTTATGGTCAATTGTCCCAGATAGCGCGTTTTATACCTACTAACAAATACGCGTAAATTTTCCCTTAAATACACTGGTCCATCGACATGGAGTGCTATACCGGTCATTATACGACAAATTTGTAGTCTTCGTCTGTTTAAGACTAGACTTAAAATATACCTATGAAACGAGTCCTAAGGAGTGCGAGTACTGATCACACTTCCTTGGCTTAGTTAACTAGTTGAGTTAAAATTACTCTTGCCTGAAGATAGCCTGATGACTATTAATAGTTTATTTGCTGCCAGTCAAATTGATTTGGAGCGTCATCGTTTTATTTTCAGATTTGAAAAGAGAATTATTTGTGTCTAAAAATTATTCACATAACCCGACGCAATTGGGTGGGAGGGGTGTTGGATGTGTTGAGTTGGTTGTGTGCTGGATGTGTACCATAATGAGGTGATGGGAGAATAAGGAGATAATGGGATGAGTGAATGGTTTAATTGGTGTGAACCTTTTATGGATTGGTCATAAGTGAGGTTGAGACAGAATATCAACAAACAGGAATTAGAGTCTATATGAGGGAAAGTGGTCTAAGTGTGTCAAATGACATTCAATCCGATCAGGATGTAGATCGAAATGAGGACATCACAAAGAGCCACGTGACCGTGCAAAGGTCTATTATAAATGGGCAAAGGCCTGCATAGTATATTATTGTACGCATAGGCCAACGTGGGCTAAAGGTCGATTGCAGCTTCTGAAGGTCAACAGCCTAGTGTAGGTCAGACCAGGCTAATTAGATTTCACCAGCTGTCATGGTCGTCAGTTGAATGCGTGGAATCTCTCTGGTCTCTTTTATCCTTCGCTGCTCTAAGTTGATAGTTTTCAATCTAAATGGTCCAATATTCAATACGTAGGGCCTACATCGACACAGCCAAAGTTAATGATTAACTGGGTCTAAATCGTGATATTGAGCATCAAATGACATATTCTATGATTAGTCTCCAGCAATCTTTTAAGAGTAATGAAATCATACCATGTGCATAGGCCTACTCAGTACATCTATGCAACTCGATACATCTCAGTACATCATTCTGATTAGACCTAGTGAATACTTTCAGCTGTGGAAATAATTATATACAGATCTTACATCGTTTCTGTATTTATCGGTATGCAACGAGGTTATTGTTTCGGATAATTTAATCAAGTCTTAAAGGACCTAATTTTATTATAATAATCACCACCATCTGAAGACTAAGTATCAATCGCTGTGAGTGTAAGCCTTGCTCGAGGCCCTAGGCCTACTCAAAGGAGGCTTCTAAAAAATAGGCGATTGCGCTCCAACATTTATCTCTTTCGTGCGTTATTTGTATAGACCTTTAAATATGAAGTTTATGACTTAATATTCATTTTTAAGTCGCATACAAACATGTTGTGTCCTGAAATACACGTGATGTATAGCTATAAAAGAGGTTGTGGTCAATGCATCGGTGGTTAACTGCGACTCAGTTTCAAATTTTCTTGACTGCGAGTCCCCGAATTGTTTGTAATCGATAAATATGAAAGTCCGATGTCTTCTCCGTTTGCATTGCTTCGTGTCTGTAGATAAGAAGTGCATCGATACAAATACCAGGCGATTAAACGTAGCCTACACATCTCAAAGCCACGTGTGATCAATGGATTACTGATACAGTAAAAAACCTCTTTTACTTATCGGAAGGCCGCGGCTGAAAAGATCCCTACAAGGACTTCTGTCCTACTGTCGATATGTAAGCAAGAGCATGCTTAATCAAGGCTTATCTCTGAGACGCAGGACACGTGGCGATAGAGATGCATTGTATATGGAGTGTAGGCCTATACGTTTATCGTAACATCAATAGATTGGATGATTGAAGTTTGCAAGATGGCGGCCATGGCTAATAATTATGGAAGAGTGATTAAGCGAGGCTTTTCAGTGTAAACCAATGGGATGCATTTTGAACAAAGCAAATGAAGAGCAGTGATACAAATTACACACGACATCCCACACATCATATCTTCGTCGGGTCTTCTTCCACAGTGGGAGTAGTTGTGTAGTAAATATGCGTAGAAGACAACTGTTGCTAATTATTCAGAGAAGAAAGTCAGCTTTCAGAGGCAGGTGATGAACTGTTTCTGAGGGATAGACGACAGTATTTGGAACCAAATAAGACGACTGTAATTGCCACCTCTCTAATGCAGTGTTCTTCCTTTGTTACTACTTACTTTGTTGCTTCTGTTATATATAGTACACAGCTACTAATTGCAATGATATTGTTCAAAGTTTCCAAATATTATTTCTTCATTCTTTTGAAATAAGAGAAACCAGTATTGACTTAAACTCAATCTGTTTTACATCGTCAGCACAAAATCTACTATATCTATATATACATAAATAATCATCCACCAAGTCTATATATATACATATATAGACCCGTAAATCTCAGCTCATATTCTGACGAAACGTGGATTATAGAGTAATCTACGTTCATAGAAAACACGTTCACAGTCATCTTTATATGCAGGAATCGAACCAGAGATGAAGCCAACATTTGTACTGTTCAGTCACGTCGTCTCTGACTCCACTACAGGCCTATGGCAAAAGATAAGTCTGGACTGATCTTCTGAATATTTACTACGGCTCTGATTTGGTGAACTATCATTATACACCGGCGCTATGTAAATTACTAATTGCAATTGCACGCCAACAAGTTTAACTCTTATAACAGCTGATCGAAGCAGGACTTAGCAATTGTAGGCCTATGCAGTGCGTTGCGGCTTGACTGCATATTATCATAGCTGTAACAACCTATAGGGCCTACCTGTGGCCTGTTACTCTGTAGACTGAGGCTGTTGGGGTGTCGGCGTCCCATTGTTAGATGACATAGTTATTATGATAAATAATTCGTCATGGAAACTATGCAGAGCTATTTACATCCGCATAAGGAAATTATACAAACAGAAGTCGGCGAATGAGTATTTACTAGTGAACTCGTTCTTTCTGATACGTGATTATCACAGTCTGAGCTTTTAATCAGGTAAGCTTTGCCGTTCTGATGAACGCATGCCTTAACACGTAAAGCCTTCGATTCGACACGGACTCACTGTAAACACAGGTACACGCATAGCTTCTTCATATGTACATCCTATCAAGGAATATTTAACATTTAATGGTAAGCAAGCATGGAGTTTTAAATGGACTATAGGAGTTGAATTGATACAGCTAAACTTTGAACCAAGAAACTCGACAAAATGACGTCTAAGGAGGAACTAGTTGCTCCTTGAACTACAGTCAGAGAATCTCAAATATTTTTCAGAATCTGATGATGATGATAATAATGCGTTCATTAAAAGATACTTTCATAGCAAAGGTGGTTGGCGGTATAACAGAACAGTTTGCAATACAGTGTAATGAGTCATATGATGTCCAGGATAGCTAAGCTGACGGCCATCCAGCCAACCACATAACATCAGATGGTGGTGGCGTTGAGCTGCAATTTAACGACACTGTGTGGTAACAATGATCATCAGCGTCGCCCTCTTCCTTTATCCAGGCTTTGGACTGGCACCGTCAGAAGACGAGTAGTATAGGAGGAGTTAACCTTGGAGGGGTTTTCCTGTGCTTACGCAGAAGGGCTGGGTTTTCTCCCGTCTTCTGCTTTGATTTCGTGTCACTGAGATAAATTTCCTTAATGTAAATGTAGTCTAAGATGTTCTTTATGAGTCCTTTTTAGTGACTATTGTCTGTTCTTCCTTCGTCTTTCATAAGTGAAGCTAATGAATCCTTTCACACAGAAGCTCCTTAATTAAAGGTGTTTTAGAAAAACAATAGCCATATATGGATCCCTATGCATATGACATGATTCATGCTTCAATACATAACATACCCATGTAGCATAGATATATGCATATGCATATATGAATGTAGGCCTATATGGATATGCCTGAATGCCTATATTATTATATGCACACGTGTGTATAAGTGCTTCGTATCTGCTCCAGTGATCGCAATTACACATTCAGTGACCGTGCTGTAACAAAATGCTTGATCCGCGTCATTGAGTCCGAGTAGCCTGCAGTCTGGCCTGAACCTGCTATCTCTGTTGTTGTTCCTCTCTTTGACTGTCAAGTAGTTTAATAGCAAGACCTACATGTACTGTGTACATGACCGTTGCTGCTAGACTAGACAGCTTTTATGACTTTTATGGAGTACAGGTTCCCGACGGTGTTCAGCAATAGGAACTCTATGGGCACAGACAGGACTCACAGTGAGTGATCAGGCGTTCCATATATATATATAAGGTATATGTTATATATTATATTATATATACATGTTATATATTATATTATATATACATTACATAAATGCCAACATTATAATAAGAAGGGTATGAATGCGTCTGGTATATCAGCAGGCACATGAATTGGAACATTCTTGCCATAATGATTACGATGATGACAATGACGATGACGATGCCAATGACGACTATGATGACGACGACGACGATGCTGATGCTGCTGCTGCTGATGATGATGATGGCAATAATAATATTAAGAAGAAGAAGAAGAAGAAGAAGATGAAGAAGAAGAAGAAGAGAAAGAAGAAGAGTAACAAGAAGAAGAAGGGAAGGAGAAAAATTGCTGCTTGTGTTTTAATCATCAAAGTCTGAGGTTCAAATATCGGTGCCAAAAGCTAGAGTCACGTCCAGCCATATTAATTGTCATCATTATCATCATCATCGTCGTCGTAGTCGTCATCATCGTCAAAAAAATTGCCGCAACCGCCTCAGCTAGCTCCACTTTATTTATCAACTATCACTTTGCTTTGCGAATATTAGAAACCTATTCCTGAACGGTATCAGTTAATCAGTGAATATAAATGTCACCCATGAACAACAATCGGTTGTCGAGTGTAGAATTATTTGAAATGTCGTCATTTGCTTCAGTTTCAATCAATCCACTTCAGTCAGTCATCATTCAGTCTCAAACTTCTTTTTCCGCGTTTTCCTTCAGCTTTTCCGTTTTTCAGTTCTCTTAAGGCTGTTCTTTCCTCTTCCCCGAGTATCTCTGGTCCAATATCATATCCATTTCTTCGTGGTTCTTCTCTGTCGAGACCTTGATTATCTTCACTCCTCTATAGTTCTTCTACGTATTCCTTCCATCTTTCTTTCACATCATCTATTTCAATTAGAATCTTTCCGTGTTTGTCTTTAATTTCTATTCTTCTTTCTTTCCCGGTTTCTTGTTTAGCTGTTTTACCTTTTCGTACAACATGTCATATCTTCCCTTCTGCTGTAAGTTTTCTAGTTATCGGCATTTCCCTTCCCACCACAGTCTGTTCACTGGACCGTTTCTGTCCTTCTTCTTTGTCTGTTGTTTAATTTTTGTAACTATTCCTCAAGTTTAATCGACTCATTCCCGAACGATTACTATTTATCTGAGTTTTGGTGATCAGTGGAACTAACAATGCTTGTGGTTAATACCAGACAGTCACTGACTGAGGCTGCTAAGCTGTAGCTATCCGCATTCACTTATGTTCAGTTATTAACTTAGGTGTCAAGATAAAAAAAAGAATCACAAACACGCCATTATTGACATTATTCGGTCGATTCAACCGAGTCTCGGAATGTATTCTGTAAAAACTGGGCAAGATAAACGCCAATAACATTAGACTTCTTACAATTCACTGATTCGCAATCAAATGCGTAAAGTGACATTTCAATGTTTAGTGTATACCATGCATTGATGGTTTATATGGTTGGTTTATATGGTTGATGGTTTATATGGTTGATGGTTTATATGGTTGATGGTTTACATGGTTGATGATTCATATGGTTGATGATTTATATGGTTGATGGTTTACATGGTTGATGGTTTAAATGGTTGACGGTTTATATGGTTGATGGTTTATATGGTTGATGGTTTACATGGTTGATGGTTTACATGGTTGATGGTTTACATGGTTGATGGTATATATGGTTGATAGTTTATATAGTTGATGATCTACATGGTTGATGATTTATATGGTTGATGGTATATATGGTTGACGATTTATATAGTTGACGGTTTATATGGTTGTTGGTTGATATCGCTGATAGTTTACATGGTTGATGGTTTACATGGTTGATGATCTACATGGTTGATGATTTATATGGTTGATGGTATATATGGTTGACGGTTTATATAGTTGACGGTTTATATGGTTGTTGGTTGATGTGGCTGATAGTTTACATGGTTGATGGTTTACATGGTTGATGGTATATATGGTTGATGGTTTATATGGTTGATGGTATATATGGTTGATGGTTTACATGGTCGACGGTTTATATGATTGACGGTCCATATGGTTGTTGGTTAATATGGTTGATAGTTTACATGGTTGATGGTTTGCATGGTTGATGGTTAATATGGTTGACGGATTATATGGTTGTTGGTTGATATGGTTGATAGTTTACATGGTTGATGGTTTACATGGTTGATGATTTATATGGTTGACGGTTTACATGGTTGATGACTTATATGGTTGATGATTTAAATGGTTGATGGTTTACATGGTTGATGATTTATATGGCTGATGGCTGAGGATCATTGGTTGATATGGTTGATGGTTTACATGGTTGATGGTTTAAATAATTGATGGTTTACATGGTTGATGGTCTACATGGTTGATGGTTTATATGGTTGATGGTTTATATGGCTGAGGTTTATTTGGTTGATGGTTTACATGGTTGATGGTTTATATGGTTGATGGTTTATATGGTTGATGGTTTACATGGTTGATTGTTTGCATGGTTGATGGTTTAAATGGTTGATGGTTTATATCGTTGATGACAAGCAAACAATAAGTATAGTTGTTGTAGGACGCGTCCCAGAGCTCTTTATGTTATCTGACTCGTATTCTCTTTCGCAGACGAGAAAGACATAAAATAGTTTAAGATGGTAGTGAATAAAAAAATGTAGCATGTCATGGATATAAAAAATAGGATGAAGGTGTTTCTTTGTATAGATTCTAGATTCTCTCTAGGTCATTAGATCTCAGTAGCTTTCCAGTCAGCTACGTCTTGGTGTGAGCGCCTGGCTTGCATTGGAAGACAGCAGAGGTGCCTATACCACTGCGTGGGTTGGCAGACATGGTAGAAGACAATCACATGGCAACAGAAGTTCACTTGGTGCCAGTTAAAAAGGTCGTCCATCGGACGTTTCCCAAGCGTATCATCTGTCACCTCCTCATTTTGACTCATCATCATGTAACCCCCTTCCCCAATTCATGATATTGCACCGTCGGTCAACTCCCTTAACTGCATCGTTTTATTTATCATCAATGATGCTAAAACTGCATCAACCAGGATGCTGTCGATTCTAGTTCCGTCTTCTCATGACTACTGATACTCTCGCTGCTGCTGCTGCGACAGCTGTAGCTGCCTTCAGTTCCCTCAATCCTATCACGTGTGAGTCATCATTATTTCGTATCTATGATTGATGTCTGACGTTGCAACTTTGTTCCTACGCTAAACTCCATCATCAACATCACTCACTGGATTCTGACACTTGCTACAGGTTGCGCATCTCTAAGACCGAAGGAGAAGAATCCGATGATCGTCCTATGTTCAATCCACCCACGCAGCCACTGAACGAACCATGATCAACGGATTAGCAGCTGATCGTAGTTGAGCAGAAACCGAGCCACATGGCTCATAGCAACAACGCCAGTTCTCCGCAGGTATTTAAGAATATCACAGTCAACATCATCATCATCATCATTATCATCATCGTCGTCGTCGTCTTCGTCGTTGTCGTCGCCGCCAGGGTTTGAATCTTGTATAGGGTGGGGGACTTTTTCAGTCGATTCTGACAAATAGATGTCCCGTCTTTTGGACCCGTATCTGGACTCTGGAGTCCTGGATTGACCACATGACTTTATGCACGTGACGGTTAGTCTATGTCAACTATGAACCATTCGATGTTGGAACCGTGTCCTACTCGAATCGCGCTGCTTGTCTGGTGATATTTCCTCAGTAGGCTATGAGTATTCTCAATGGATTGAAGTGTGAGGGTTTAGCCTGTTTCTCGGTATGTTCTCTCTAAGTTTTGTTTCTATTTCTTTATTATTGAAAATTTATTGATTGATTTAAATTCATCATTAAATTACTGTTTTATTTTTATCAAGTACTTCCTCGAGCGAGTTATTCAATGTGTCTCAAGATATTATTCTGTCAACTTTCCAAATTAAAACATATCAACGTAGTTATTCTCAGATCTCTAAATTCGTATCCTTCAAGTTCTTTCTTACATATTGAATCACAAAATGAATTGTGGCACAAAATAAAAAATTCCTTGGCAAACAGACCTAATGAAACTGAAAACTAATACTACATGGAAGCATAAACGTTATGCCATCCGCGATCTTACAAAAGATTCTTCACTGACAAACCAAGACCACTAACCTTATAACTGAACTCAATCATGTCCATTACTGAATGTCAGTGACAACATATTTAACGTAGCAACTCTAACAGATTTAGAGTCAAAACTGCCTAGATTTACAATTAATTCTGTTACTTATTCTCATAATAATGCGGAAATCAAAGACTTTCAGATACACGTTACTCTAGTAAGCGCCTGTAGATTATTCAGCTGAGACTGAGCCTTATCTTAAAATTGGTAGGGAAAAAATTATGTTTGCTGCAAGCAAAGCTGGAATAAATCTAACAAACTTGAAGAATTATTGAAAATATCATTCCCATTTGCATAAAAATTGAGCATTAGGCAAAATTCACGAATAGATGCGTGTTCGGCTTACGCAACCTTTGTTGTGGCCTGAGTACATATCTGACAGGGTGGTCTTGACGCTGGGCACCAAATTTAGAACAATTAAATGTCCGGCCTAACTGACTGATAGTCATCTAGTTTTCTCTACAGCCTGGAGCCAGAAGCGTAGCTAGGGGAACAGAGGGGGATATGTGCCCCGGGCGCCAATTTAGAAGGGGGCGCCAAAATGAGGATTAAAACTATTATTTAAAAAAAATTTGATGCAGATCAATTTATCCCAACTAAGTCAGTAAGATTTTATTTTGGCGCCTCCACGATATCATCATTACAAACAGGTCGCCAAGAATGATTTATTGTAGACAGTCATATATAAATAGCCTTTAGATACACTTGAAAATGTGAAATATATTTGAAAAGAGGGGCTAATTCTGTAGTTTGTACCCAAGCTAAGCCTCTGCTTGGAGCCAAACTACTATTGCCGATAACATAATACTATCATCAACATACAGGATGCAACCCAGCCCGAACTCTATTAATAATATGATGACTTAGATATGTTGCTCCTCACATTGAACTGATTAATAAACGTTAATCAGCAACGACCAGAAGAACTCCCCTACATTGGCAGTTAGGAGTGCACCACTCCTAATTGCCAATGACTCAGATGTAGTGCAGTGCCAACGTACTGCAACCGATTGCTACTATTAGGCCCAAACACACAAATTCAGAACCCATAGGCAGAGAAATTGTAGGCCCCTAAGCAGAGAATTGTCAGGTTCACAGGCAGAGAAATATCAGGCTCTGGTCATTTACCCTCTGTCTCCTCTAGGCGGGCCACTTTACGATATCTATCTACCAGTGTACCAGAGTCTAGGCCTAAGACACACACACTAGACAGCCAGATCATATAGGAGGCTGGAATACAGATGATTAGATTGTGAGAAAATTTACTTTTGGGACATTATAATTACATATAAACATAGGATGACCGGAACATTATGACCCGCCTTCTTTTTAGAAATAATATTATGGATTGAGTAGAACCGGAGCAGGTAGCTTTTGTCTCGTCTGGCAAATGTCCGGTGGCGACTATTCCACACTCTGATCAGATATTACAGTCGTTACATAATATAGTTTTCTTTTGATCAGATCTGCTACTACTTACGCAAAACAGTTCTATGAAATTGTTAATGCAGATAATTATGTCTTAAACGTGTCAATATTTGTCCATTAGTTTTAAGTTTTCTGAAATGGTTTCCCGACCGCCGTGTTTTATTATTATCATGCGTGTTAGTTCTTGCAAGAATTGGTATATTCTAAGTAGGCAGAGGAGGTCGAAGATCGTAGACAAAAGGGAATGTCTTCTGGTGGGAATAAGAAGTAATTATTAGAGCTGGGTGGTAATATTTATATTTATACATGAATTCGGTGCTTCGTTAGTTGTTCTAGGTTAAGTAGCCCTAATTTTAACACAGGCCTAGGTAAATGTAATCATTCCGAATAAAGGAAGGGCAGCCATTAATAAGCGAATTGCCCACTTTTGAGGAAACACTAGCTGCTTGAGCCTATAGATAGAGAGTTAGAGGTCCAGATGACATTACAATAGTTTAGGTATGGCAGCGTTTCCCAATCTTTCTTGGCCGCGGAAACCTTTTGATCTTCAAAATGTTTTCCGGAACCCCGTTCAAAACCATCATATTTTGTTGTAGGTAGCCTGCAACGCTTGAGAATGCAGATAATAGCAGGTTTAGGCCTAGATTAGGCTAGATTAATAATAGGTCTAACACAAATATCGATGACGATGACATATATGAATTATCTTTCGGTAAAACCTTATTTTAGCATCGTAAATTTTTGCCGTTGTTTGAAACATGTTTTAACAAAGAATCCTGCATAAATGGAAGCTGGATTGATTAAAAGAATTATATTTTATTGGGAGCTGGATTGTTAAAAAGATTTGTGTTTAACTGGGAGCTGGATTGATGAAAATTTTCTGTTTAACTGGAAGCTAGAACGATGTAAAGGATTTTACATTACAAGAACTTGTGTTGATATTGAATTAAATGGAAGAGAAAATGCTGAAAGGATTTCCACAGAAATGGAAGCGGGAATAACGAGAACGGTTCCACATCAAGTAAAATTCTCATTTCTATCCATGCAGCTTCTATTTACGCGTAATTCTTTTCTTCAATTGAATCTTTTCATCATTGCACAAGGAGGACATCCTTTCGTCAATCCAACTTCCATTTAAGCATGATTTATTTCATCAATCAAGCTACCAGTCAAACAGAAAAATTTTCATCGAAACAGCTCACAGTAAAAAGGGACCTTTTTCACAAATCTCGCTTCTAACGAGGCTTGGAGAATAATTTACGACGTTATTTATTAGCATGGGCAATTTACGACGATAAAATAAGATTTTACGATTTTGTTTACCTTTCTTCCATATTAAGTTAAATGCAGATGTTAAGCAAATTAAAAGTCTCCAATGAAAAATTCTGTTCACACTGAAAGTTTTCCGCGGAACCTGTGTCGTCACCTCACAGAACCCTAGGGTTCCGCGGAACACAATTTGGGAAACGCTGAGGTATGGGAACACCGTCGTGCACTAAACATTTATACGTATGTTCGGCGGTAACAAGTACGCTTACTAATTTTTGAATCGGCAATCGACGAGGAAGCATTTTTAATAGAACATTTCAGTTTCGACCAATTCAGAAGTCTAACCCCTTCTGGTGATTGTACCCGACTATAGTTACTTTTGGGGGAAATCTTAGAGCTTCCACTAATTAGACCTATATCTAAGTGTATAACTAATGTGATAAATTATATGACTGGTAGCAAGTAAATCACCAGACGATTTCGCATGAGCAGTCTACTATTTAGCGAAATGAGATAAATTGGTGTAACATTATCACGAACTGCAGCGTTGGCTTATGTTAGGCTTTACTTCCTTCTTCAATGAAGGTCATGTTTAGTTGAGCAGATAGGCCTAATCCTATTAAGACATTGGTCACCTTAATACATGTAGGTCTATGCATAATGCGTTGCTGGGCTAAGGTTCAGCACATGACACACTTAACACAGCTACTTTGACACTATAGTAGGCCACATGTACATACACATCTTAATATGTTTTGCTAATAATTTGTTCTAACAGCCGTTGAAATGACAATAACATCATATAGCGCAGAGAACGCCTCTGAGTAAATTTTGTGAAGAGAAAATAAATAAAATAATATAATACATTTAATTCATTTTATGATTTTTTTCTAGCACACATAGCATATCTGTAGCAGATAGATCGCATAGAAGTATAGAAACTATCAACGGTGTCGTCTTGATTTTGAAAGTGGGAGGATTGAAGTCTGCATGCCCGATTCAAGCCTCCAAAACTTTAGACGGCCTTTTGAGTCGATGACAGCGACCTTTGCTATATCCAATGTCGTGACATAGTCTTCTCCTGTGACTCGAACAATGTTCCCCGATGATTCTAGTTTGAAATAACGTCTCCTCCACTGAAATTTAATCGTCAGCAAAACTGATATAATGAATTATGCCCAGAGTATTTTGAATATTACCATATAATATAAAATACCAGGGATCCTGTTATTGACTAATTCGGAACATCTCAGCGAACTAAATGGAAGCTTGAAGCAAACCATATAGACCTACACAACATGGCGTTTCTTGTTTCTTAAGTAATCAGTTAATCCGACTTACGCTGCAACCTTCCAATTTCTTAGCCAAAGTTTAATGGTCAACAGTATAAAAAGCCGTTGAAAGATGTAAACCATACCCATTCAGAAGGCAATGTTATGTGCCGCTCTTGAAATTTCGGTTTGCATTTGAATGCGGGCCATAAATGTTGAATGACCTGCGTAAAATCCTTATTGGCCAGATACTAAAAGATTCTAAAGATAACATCATATGATCCATTAGCCTTTGATATGCAATTCGTCAGAATATTTTGAGGAGCTAGACAAAATATCGATCGGTCCATAGTTACTGATTTCATCCCTCTTCAGCTGAAGTTTTTGAGTATCGAACATCATTTTATTTAGGCCAAACTTTTCGAATGTATGAGAGTCTAAAATTATTCTGTTTCAGTCAACCAAATCGTATGAAGGCATTCTCAGAATTCGAAAGCCATTCTACAAAAAAGGTGAGAAAGTTATGCACTCAATAAACCCTTCGTGTATCGATGAATGACTAAATGCATGTTTAGTTATTCTGCTACCAGTCTGGTCTTCATAATGGATTACTTAAATCGTCGGTCAACATTTTACATTATGATAATATAAAGCTTTAGTAGTAGAAGCTGAGTAGTTTTTGGCTTAAATGTGAAACTTTTGTCTAAGTAATTACATAGGTCTACTGGTGACATCCTGATGATCTTGTTTCCTGATCGTTTAATCGTCTGTAGATCCAAAGGGCTCGATGAATGGATATAGCATAATAATATCATGATTTGACTCGAGGCAGAATCTCCTGGTAGGGATCTGGAACGGCTCTGTGTCTGCCTGCATCTCTGCCTGTGTCTGCCTGCTTGCATGAATGTCTTCTGTTTCTATTTTCTGCACATGATGTGCATTCGCTATTCCTAAAAATACTTTATAATGTTCCCTGACGTTTGTTCCTGTTTTACTGAACACGTATAAACGCATAGGCTATATGTAGGCTATAAACGATTCATTCTGTTATACAGTAGAAACTAGAACGTATCCGAGCAGAACATCTATGTTAATATTTGAACGTAGGGCCTACAGCCTAAAGTTATATTCTCATATCAGTCTTAGAAACCGTTCTTTGCTTATCTCCCTGGGTTCTCGTCGAAACGAATAAGACTCCCATCGAAACAGTCTGTTTGTTTGAGAATGCTGAGTTGTTGGCATGAGTCAGGTTCAAGTCGACGGGTGTCATGCAAGGACCTTGGAAACGGAGACTGTGAGGGATGGATGTGGAAGAAGAAGGAGAAGCCTGGATTCGTTTCCAGAGACTGGGCGAAGTTCTGGTTTACGCTGAAAGAGAAAAGCCTCTACTACTACAAGAACAGAGACGTGAGTTTTATGCAACGTCATACTTTAAACAGCATGGCTTTTACATTATGAACGAGTCTATGGTGTCGAACTGTGCTGGATGATCATCCGTTGGTGAAAATATTCATCAAAAGTCAATGAAAGCGGCGTTGAAACGTTATATTTTCCCAAGGAGAAGCTATCATAAAATTTTTTTATTTTTAACGAATTTGAAGTTGTTCTAGGAAAAATTTGCTCTCTCCTTCTCTTTCTCTCTTTCTCTTGCTCACTTTCTTTCTTTCTCTCTCTCTTCCTCTCTCTCTCCCCTCTGTCTGTCTCCCTCTCCCTCTGTCTGTCTGTCTGTCTCTGTCTCTGTCTGTCTGTCTGTCTCTCATTCGCTCTCTCGATTTCTTTCTCGTCACGTCTAATGATTTAGCTTTATTTCGTTCTCTCTCTTCATTTCTTCATATTAGAGTTCAGAGTATTTCTTTCTGTCAGTCTGTTCTGTCTGTCTCTCTGCCTGTTTCTCTGGATCTGTCTCTCCCCTCTCCTTCGGTGACTGTGTGCATTCCATTCATTGCTAAGATGTTTTCCATGCTATCGAGCGTATAGCCTACTGCGTCGCTTTGACTCACAACGAATGAATGACCTTGCAGCTAGAGGGGGAGGTCAATTAGCAATGTCTGACTTTGGTTGTTTCTCATTTTGATTGGAGGACGAGATGGCGCAGGGAATATTCCAGATGCCGGCATTCACCGTTTCTTACACGACAGAAAAAGACTCAACTCGAAAATTGTAAGCTTTTCCCATCATTAAGAATGCTATTGGATTTCAGTGCTCTCTAGATTCTATGATTGACTGACGTTATTACCATACATACAAATAAACAACTGCTGTATCTGCTTATGAACTGCGATATTCGTTTAAGGTTAAGGAAGCTATCTCAATAATCTACCAGCGCTTCCTTAGAAATGGTCTGTATTAAATCCACACTGGTGGAATGCGTCATATTTTGTGAGCATCACAAGCAGATATTCAAAATGCGTTCCAAATGAATCATATTTCATTACTTAATTTCGGTTTATGACAACCTTCAGCTAAGAAGAAAGGCAGGCAACTTTCTCACTTAGTGACTTAAAAAACTGGCAAAACATTCACTTGGTATTGCGAGCAATACCTTCTTGACACCGATCAAAACAATTGCAGCGAAATTCATCCGGTGAAACCTTGTCAATAACCTAACTCTAGCCCTAACCGAAATTCTGTCCTCTGACTTGATTTTGATCTATCTTAATTGTTTCTTAAGGAAATATTCGATGATGATTATGACAGCGGTTCATTTTACCTATTCACCTCTGTCAGAGTTCCTGCTACTCTAGGCCTACTGGTAGTCAAACTACAGAACTGAAGCATAAAACATCAACTGTAAAGCCAAATTCTCAGCTCGGCTACCGCTAGACGAGGTTTCCTAATATCATAGATGTTTAACTTAAAATGAGCCAACTAAGAGATATCATCATATATCCACATAACAGCACCTCCGACGTTGACCATTCGTCATCTGTTACTTCCTAGTGTAATATGTTGTTGGATATATACTCAGTCTTTACACGGATGAGGAAGTTCAGTAAAAGTTGAGTCTAAGTTTTCATGTAGCCATATATTACATATGATGCCGATAACATTCATTTATTGAAATTCTGACCAGTTGTAGGATCTGTAATCAGTTATATTACATTAAACAAACACTATATTCCAGAAAGAAACCGATTCCATCATCAACTGCCTTATTCGGCTCATCAGTGGATCGAATTTTTCTCATTATCATTGTCATTACGATTTAAAATACTTGATCATCGTAGCTTTGACGAGAACGGGCATTGTCACAAACAATATATAAAAAAAACAGCGACGACAACTTTTTGTTTGAATTTTATAATTCTTGTGACATCGTCAGCATCACAATCATGATAAGTAACATCATCATCAGCAGCAATAAAAAAAATAAAACAGCAACAAAGCTTAATTGTCACCATCAGTGTTGTGAAAATTAAACGACAATCGCTTTTTCGTTTGTTCTGCTTTTCAGTGCATTTAAATTTTTTCACGAAAAGCATGGAGTGTTTCTATTTGCCTCAGAGAGAAAAGAAGACATGGTCAAGTATGTTGCAGTCGTTTACTAAGCTTTCGCTGGATGGCAGTAGATATTCGACTTTCGCCTTTTACGTTATCCTGTTGTCTATCACCTAAATATCCCTATTCTCTATGAGAGCTTTTCCTTAGCCCCAAAACCTTTCTTTGAAACGCACAAACGACTTCTTCACTTCTTTACACTTGACTTAGGCCTTGCAGTGGCTTGGGCCAAAGAGATTAAAGCGTGGCATGAAGTCCATGCAGTTAACATTGCTCATCGGTTGATCCATACTATTATTCTGATGTTTAATTAATATATATACATTTATAAAATATTGTTATACAAACATTTAATATGTGTCTTAAATAATATTGAGGGCAATCTATTACCTCAAATTACTTCTATCAAGGCAACTTGCTTATGTGTTTGAAGATTTTTCTAATCTATTTCCAGATGGATGAATAAGCTTCAGCTCGCTTGTCTTCCCGACTTTAACCCAAAACAGTTGACCAAGATAGACTCCGTTACAGGTTAGTGAGACAACAGACAAATAAAGCCAGGCTCTGGTTAGTTATTCAATCTATTCCTTGTATGAAATTGGTAAGACTCAAAATGCAAGTAGACCTACTTAGTCAAAACAGTAGTTTGTATAAAAGCCTTTAGGACCAGAATCATCACAACACCTTCCTTAACACATAGCAAATGAAGATATGTGACCAGATTGATTTGGTGATTAAGAGACTGGAGATATAAATTGAGAGTGAGAGGAAGAGAGGGAGACGAAATAGTAAAGTTGAGAGCAACGATTGGAAGTAGGAGAAGAGATGGAAGGAATCGTGTCAAGAAGAACTGACAAATGAAGAAACATGTAAACGAAACAGTATATGATTGTTGTTGTATGGAGGAAGTGAAAAAGTGCGAAAGAGCAAAGAAGAAGAACTGAAATAAATGAGATACGATATCTCTTTTGTTGATATATATGATATTTGTTTATATTATTGATATATCTTTTGTTGGATCTGATCACGTGACAGATGACTTCAGTGGAAGCGACAGTGAAGACGATCGATCGAACTCTTTGAGCATCAACTCATCCAACGGCGATGACGGCAGCATGACGTCATCCATCACAGACCCACCCAACGCAGAACAGCCCAGTCCAACATCTCCAGGTATACGCTCACGCAATCTACACTCTGCTGCCCTCCATTCTCATATTCAGCAGAAGCAGCATAAACAGCAGCTGCCTGCAGCTGGTGTAGTCGCTGCCACAGATGTAAAAGTATTTGCAATCTTCATGACTATTAAGGGTGATCGGGCTTTTCGTGTGGTAGGGTCCCACGATGCCTGGAACACTCTTTCCGCAACTATTCAGGAAACGATAATCCTAACAGGATGCTGTCACAATACAGCTGAAACTGTAGTTTCTACGTGAAATCGAGCATAAGTTGTTTTGTATTTGCACTGATAATGAAAAGTCCATAGAAGTAGTTTGCTGTTAACTGGCGTTCTATTACGCATCGTATATAGCTACAATTACATTAATGCTAATCAGATTTTTAACTGAAAGAAACCTGATTGGCCGTTCTATATGTGCCAATTTCTCTATTTCTTGATGTCTTCGTTTCTAGTCTACAAAACACGTAACTACAGGCAGATATAAATAATTCCTTGTCTTTTTCTCCATTTCTTTCTCTATTCCTCTCTAATCTCCGTCTTTGTTTGAACGTATTTCGTCTGTCTGTTCGTCTGTCTATGTTTCTGTATACCGCTCTGGAGAGGCATTTGACGCTATTACTGATGGAATGAAGACAGTGTATGCCTTAGATAAGCCTTATCTCTTTCAATGACTTATTCGCAGAGGAACCATGTCTGACCAGCAATGTTTCTGAGTTGCTCGGATCAACGCTTCGACCGAATGGCAGATCGATATTCGAAAGATCGATTAAACGGAAATCGAAAGAAGATAAACTACAACGACTCTGCTCTCATCTGGCGTCTCTTCAACGAACTCTTAAGGTGAACTTCTGTCAGGAGAAAAGAGGGCGACACTTAACATAACAGAGCAGCTTTAATGGAGTTCTAATTACGTAGATTCTAACAACGGCGGATTTGATATCTACTACTAAGAGAACAATAGAATCCGGAGGAAGAAAATGGGAAGAATGAGGAGGAGGGGGAGGAGCAGGAGCAGGAAGAGGAGAGGAGCAGGAGAGGAGCAGGAGGAGAGCAGGATGAGGAGGAGGAACATGAGGAGGAGGAGGAGAGGAGGAGGAGGAACCGGAGGAGAAGTAACAGGAGGAGGAGGAACAGGAGGAGGAGGAGAGGAGGAGGAACAGGAGGAGGAACAGGAGGAGGAGGAACAGGAGGAGGAGGAGAAGGATCAGCATCGGATCTGTGTCTAACTCTCCAATCGGTCGCTCTTTTGAGGTTGGTGTTAATTCGATCTTATTTACGATCGCTGCATATGGTCAGAGGGGTTGTCGAAAAGAGTAGTCAGAGGGAGGTCCCAGTCCCAGAGGTTTTCAGGGAGTCAGAGGGCCAGGGTAACTATCAAGGAGGGTGTCGTTTAGGTCGAGAATTGCTAGGCGGAAGGTGGTATTGTAGGCAGCTGTAGATTAGTGATAGGACTTTGATTGGACTATGATTTTTAGCCAATGGAGTGAGCAGGAAGATGGGAGTGATGGTGATCATTGGGCGTTCTGGTGATAGCTTTGCCTTAAAATTGTTGATAAGTTGCTGACACTTGATCTGTGTAGAATCAAGGTTGTGGAGAAGGTAATTGCGGTAATCGAGCTTTGAGTTCGCAATAAGTACATGTAGCAACAGTTAAGACAGTGTTGAAGTCAATTTAACTGATCGGAATTGTTTTAGATATATTTATTTCTTATAGATATTCTAAAGACAAATTAATGTAGGCGTTAAGAGACTTTATTTCATGTTTAATATAATTTCAATTATACCTCTTCCGAGGTAGTAAGAATCTTCTGAACTTACGCACTTCATATAAGGACCAATGTTTTCTGAAATAGCGAGAATTTGTTAAGTTAAGATCCATCGGAGCAGTAGTAAGAGATTTAGGGAAAACTGCTGCATTCAATTGCAATAAAGCGTTGAAGTGGAATGACAATTCATTGCGGATACTTAGCGAGTTCCCTCACGTCACAGATTAATAATACGAGAGAGAAAGAGAGAGAAACGATGAGATAGCTAGAGATACATTGTCAATGAAATGAAAGAGAAGAGGAAGAGAGATAAGGAGCGGAGAGAGAAAAGGAGAGCGACAGAGACAGCCAGAGACAGAGACAGAGACAGAGAGAGAGAGAGAGAGAGAGAGAGCAAAAAAAGAGAAATTGAGAGAGGGAGAAAGATTATATACGGAGACAATCGTCCCATTTTTATATGAGAAGTAGGCCAGATTGAACAATTAATTTAGTTAATTAATTAAACTAGAACGCAAGTATCTGTGACGTATCTTTTTGTATAGGACAAAGAAATGCAGCTGAACATTCTCGAAGAATTTCTAATTGTTTCGTCTCCTGTTACGTCCGAAAATCTCCAGATATTCCGAACGACGACAGCCAACGATATCATGACTCCGAATCAGAAGCAAGAGATTGAAATCGAGAGGTTCGCTCTCTCTCTCTCTCTCTCTCTCTTTATTTCTCTGTCTCTGTCTCTGTCTCTCTCCCTCTCTATCTTTATTTCTATGTGTATGTCTCTCTCTCCCTGTGTCTGGCTTACTCTGTCTCTTCGTCGTCTTATTCTTTGTTCTTAGTCATTTCCATTTTCACTTCACTTCCATCGATTTTGTGTAATTCTTTATGGCTGTTCTTGTCGTTTGTCCTATTTTGTTGCTCTCCATCCGTGATTAAAGTTTTATTAGAGTTCTGTGTATTCAATTTTCCAACATACGAACTCTTGATGTGTGGGTCTCTGCGTCTGTCTCTCTATATCCGTCTCTCTGTCTCTATCTCTCTTTCTCGAGCTCTGCCCTCTCTCTCCCTAATTATACAGAATTTATCGCACTGAGGAAGTCATTAATTTTTGTCTGAGTATCGGTCGATGAGTTGTTCTGACAGACTAAGTTAGATTTGTTGCTCAATTGTGGCGTTCGATGCCAAGTTTTTCGTTGTCATTTGTTTTCGAAATCGCGTTGGATCCTCCGGTCTTACATCAATAGGGTCTTAGGAACTGTCAAACAGTGACCAATAGGGACGCAAACAAAATTAATAGGTTACAGTTGAAAGGTCAAGTTGCCTTCGAAGAGCCGAAAGGTCGGTTGTTCAGAGGTCGGTTGGTTAGACAACTCCAGTCGAGAAAGGCAACTTTTATGTCTAAGAAGATAAAGTGGGAATATATATATAAGTATATATATAAGTATATATTGCAAATACATGTACACAAAGTGCTGCGTCTGTCCGTGTAATTGATCGTCGGTGTCAGCGTAATTATCTCTCGTTCCTCAATGGAACAACTGCGGAGGTTGTATGAAAGACGTAACGCTTAATTGCCGCCATAAAAAAGTCTCATTAGTTCAATTGATTTCTCCAAACCTTGCTTTATATTAAACGCATCGATCGCGTCTGTATTTCTACGTTCGTCTCAGTCTGTCTGTCTGCGCGTCTTGATGTCCCTGTCATTGTTTATTCGCTAAGGCGTCTGAATAACCTTTGATGCGCATTTTCTTCCTTCCCGCAAAGCAGCTGCACTTGAAGTTCATCCGTTTAAATCAATTTCCAGAAGAATAATTTTCATTCCTAGGTCGTTTAATCTCTGTCATCTTAATACATAATATATTATATGTGTCGCCTTCCTATCTCGAATGCATCCATCTCTTTACCAAGCAACCATGTAGACTGCAGAACAATGAAAACTGGGCTAATTTACGGGATTTAACCATGAACCACATAATGAAGTCGTCTTAGGCTGATCATCCAAGGAAAGGAAAACTCAAATGCATGACAACAGGAATTGAAATCGACGAAGGTTGTTTCGATGATGTGTCTGTGTGTGTATTTGTATGTATGCACGCAAGCATATACATGTATGTATAATTTGCGTGTACATGCTGACATGTATATGCATGCACAATTGCATATATAGATATAGGCCCTACATAGGTGTACTTCATGAATGTGTACATACATACATACATACATACATACATACATACATACATACATGCATACATACATGCATACATACATACATACATACAATACATACATACATACATACATACATACATACATACGTACACACATACATACATACATACATACATACATACATACATACATACATACATATATACGTACATACATACATACATACATACATACATACATACATACATACATATATACATACATACGTACATACATACATACATACATACATACATACATACATACATACATACATACATACATACAAATCATAGTATAAAAGGATACATGTATGCATATATACTTGCATGAGCATTAAATAAGTATGAACCACAGCAAATACTGATTGATTGGACTGAGTTTTCTGTTTGTTGTCTAATTGCAGCACAAATATATGATGGAGGGCCACCAATGTCTTCCTCGTTTGTTCTGCACATGAGACGGAGACGATGTCGACCGATACAACACCATCGACACAACCGCAGCAACAACAACAACAACAGCGACAACAGCAATCTAAGATTGAATGAGTCATTGGACCAGACTGGGACATAACGACAGACAAACAGAATGAAATGATATCATGAGGAAGAAGTGAGGATAGCAAAGAAAATGCTACCAGACGAGGAGAGAGATAGAGACAGAGACACACACATCCAAAGAGAGATATAGAGGTAGAGATAGAGAGAGAGACAGAGGCAGAGACAGAGACAGAGGCAGAGACAGACAGAGAGAGACATAGAGAGAGACACAGAGAGACAGAGACAGAGAGACAGAGACACAAAATCGGACGACACGGATGAATATGAGGTCTTCATAGGATCAAGATAAGAGGCATCCAGAGCAGTTTATGTCGCTCTTTTGAACTATCCCCATTTAGATCTGGTAAATTTCGAGGCTTCGACTGCGGTTTCAGAAGACACCAGTGAGTCATGCATGTTTTGATTTGACAGAGAGAAAGAATGTTGCAAGCGAAATTAGACGGACGGAGAAGGACAGAGGAAAAGAGTCATTGTTAATGGACAGAGGACGAAACCTACTCTATATGAGAAATGACGAATGACTCTTCAGTGGACGATCTTAACGACGCAGGTCGAAGACAACGAATTCCAATGAGAGAAAGATCACAGGGATAGAAGCAGGAAGAAAACAGTTAGATAGAGTGATTTAGAGTCTCACAAGAGGTGAAGTGAAGGCTGCGAATTATCGTTATAACTATGAAGTTACTATCCATCAACAGACGGTGGAGATGAACTGTGATCAGCTAATGGAAGGAATTCTGTTCTATATCTACGAATGTCGGACCTTTGATCAAGAGATGAGTCGCCGACTTCAGAGCCTACACTAAGAATGACCACCTCTGCATTGTACTGGACATTCACTGAAATAACCAGCTCTGTGATATTTTAGACTTGACATGCGCTGAAATTACCAGTTCTACATTATTCTGGACATTCACTGAAATGACCAGCGCTGCCTTGCACTGGACAGGCGACGGAGAAACTTCTGACTCATCAATGAAACAACTTTCGATGTAATCATGTCGTTTCAAAACTCTATACTCTTTGAACCATTCTTTATCGCGTTCTATGCCATCCATTGAACAGTATCCGTACAATTGCAAAGTACAGTTTTAATATCGAGCAATTGACGCTTAAAATGAGAAGCGACAAAATAATTGATTAGATGGACCTGATAGAATTGATCTGATCGATTCAAGTCTTTCTCAGAGTATATTCAGGACAATACTAATAATAATAACAATAATAATAATAATAATAATAGTATAATAATGATAATAACAATACTAATAATAATAATAATGATAATAACAATAATAATAATAATAATAATAATAATAATAATAATAATAATAATAATAATAATAATAATAATAATAATGACCGCTGGCTCCAGGCTTCTTTGCCGGTGAGAGATGGTGGTCTGGGAGTTCGTTGTGCATCTACGCTGGCACTTTCTGCCTGTCTGGCTTCTGCTGCTAGTACAAGCGAACTCCAGGCATGCATCCTACCAACAGAGTCTGCTGAGGAACCATATGAACTTGCGAGTTCAGCACTCAACGCTTGGAAGACCCTGACAGATGCAGAACCACCAACAGGAGCAGCAAGTTATCGCCAGAAAGAATGGGACCTCCGATTCACAGACAAGGCATGGAAAGGTCTGCTGGATTCCAATAACAATCCATGCGACCGCGCTCGCCTGCTGGCCTCACGAGCACCTCATTCTGGAGACTGGATGCTAGCGCCCCTGTGACTGCCCTAGGCCTTCGCCTCTCAAACGAGGATGTACGACTGGCAGCCGGGTTGAGGCTAGGAACGACGCTCTGCGAGCCACATTTGTGTCACCAATGTCAAGAGAGCGTCGACGCAAAAGGGCTCCATGGACTAATTTGTAGAAGAGGCAGCGGAAAACATCAACGACACAGCATGTTGAACGATGTCATCTGGAGAGCTCTTGGCAGGGCGAAGATTCCAGCGCAAAAGGAACCTCTCGGCTTGCTAAGAGAAGATGGAAAGCGACCGGACGGCGTCACGCTCATTCCTTGGACACGTGGTCGATGTCTGGCATGGGATGTGACAGTGCCCGACACCTACGCCAAGTCACATCTTGTCGACACATCTATCAGAGCTGGCGAAGCAGCCGAACGCGCAGCTAAGACGAAGAGGGCCAAGTATTCCACCATAACCAACACCCACGACTTCGTAGCCCTCTCCTTGGAATCCGGCGGCGCTTGGAGCAGTGAAGGACTGCAGTTCATCTCAGAGTTGGGTAGTCGAACGAGTGCTGCAACCCACGATCCAATGGAGACGTCATTTCTGTTCCAACGTATCTCAGTTGTTCTTCAGCGTGGGAACGCAGTCTGCCTCTTCGGGACATTGCCAACACTCACTTAGCTCATCATGGGCGATAACAGCATAATGTGAAACATATATGTATAATAATAATAATAATAATAATAATAATAATAATAATAATAATAATAATAATAATAATGATAATAACAATGATAATAATATTCATAATCATAATAACAATGATAATAATAATAATAATAATAATAATAATAATAATAATAATAATAATAATAATGAGGAACTACGCTCAAAACATCCTCAGAATCCGCCCGACCGCCCAATTAGTACGGAAAAACTTAAAGTGACACCCTTCCAAGCCACAGAAAGGCAGGTCCTCGCACGAATCCACTCCTTCCCGTTAGGTTCTTCAGGGAGACCAGATGGTCTTCGACCACAGCATCTGGTGGACCTGGTGAATTGCGCAGAAATGGGATCGGAACTGATCTCATCCGTCACCGGACTAGTCAACCTCCTTCTGACAGGCGAATGCCCTGAGCAGATTAGACCGATACTCTTTGGAGGCACTCTAATGGCACTTCGCAAGGATTCAGGAGGTCTACGCCCGATTGTAATCGGCTATTACTGGCGCAGGCTCGCATCCAAATGTGCGTGCACCTTCGCGGTTCCAAAGGCAACGGCATACCTCGCACCGAGACAGGTTGGGGTTGGCATTCCGGGGGGAGGAGAGGCAACGGTCCATGCGGCGAGGCGCTTCCTGGAAGCATTGCCGACAGGGTCAATCTTTGTGAAGCTAGACTTCAAGAATGCCTTCAACAGTCTCTACAGAGACAGAGACAGAGGCTGTCTTCGATAGATGAGGTCCTGCCGGAACTGGCTTCATTCTATCACCTAGCATACGCGGAACCCTCAGAGCTTCGGTTTGGTCAGTATACCATTTCGTCACAGGTTGGACCTCAACAGGGAGACCCGCTTGAGCCCTTTGCTCTTTTGCCTTCCATTGCAGCCAATTTTACAGGAGATGTCGTCACCATTGGTACTGGGCTACATGGATGATCTAACCCTAGGAGGAGAGGAAGCGACGGTGGCGGAAGATGTGAGAATGCTGGAACTGCGAGGAGAGGAACTAGGGCTTCGACTCAACCAAGACAAATGCGAGATCATCCATCGCCAAGACAGACTAGTTTCCGACGATGTCTTCAAGCACTATATGTCAATTTCTCCGGAAAGAGCCTGTTTGCTGGGCGCGCCATTGTCCACCAGCGAGGCCTTGACGACATGTCTGGAGGGCAGATGCAAGGAACTGGCCTTAGCAGTTACCAGACTAGAGTCTGTAGCCAAACACGACGCTCTGGTGCTCCTCAGATATTCGCTCAGTTCCCAGAAACTGATATATACATTAAGATGCAGCTCATGCACGGGTCACTCTTTGCTACACAGATTCGACGACCTTCTTCGAAGCGGTTTAGAGGCAGTTCTCAACATCACCCTATCGAACGACCAATGGCTTCAAGTATCATTACCAGTAAAGATGGGAGGATTAGGAATTCGTCGAGTCACCTCGCTGGCGCTTCCCGCCTTTTTGGCTTCCACTGCGAGCACCCGACCACTGCAGTCCTCCATGTTAGGCAGCACCTGGTCCGACGTCGACGGACTGCTTGAGAAGATGGAACATCTGTGGTACACCGAGAGCCAAATGATGCGTCCGGTCAATGATGCAGCACACAAGCAATCAAACTGGGACAAGCCGCTACTGCAGAAGGCATCTGCCGAGCTCAGCATTGCCCAAACCGACCCATACCATCAGGCGCGATTCAAGGCAGCCGCAGCACCGCATGCCGGAGACTGGCTCTTTGCCCTACCAATCACTTCATGTGGACTTCGACTAGACGACGAAGCTGTCAGAATTGCGGTGGGTCTCCGTCTGGGGACACGCATTTGTGAGCCACATGTATGCCCATGCGGGTCGGGAGTCAATGCGGAAGGAGCACACGGGCTTTCTTGTGGTCTTGGACCAGGGCGGTTCGCCAGGCACGCAGCATTAAACGACATAATCAGTCGTAGCCTCACACGCGCTGGTTTCACAAATATTAAGGAACCCCCGGGACTCTCCAGAACGGACGGAAAACGCCCTGATGGTCTGACGCTGATCCCTTGGTGAAGAGGACGGAACCTGATATGGGATGCGACGTGATTGACACCGTGGCTCCATCATATCTCCAAGCGACGTCATCTTCGGTGGGGGCTGCAGCGGAGGTGGCTACCACCAGGAAGACCGTCAAGTACAGCCAGCTCGCTGTCAACTATCTCTTCATTCCATTGGCCTTCGAGACCATGGGCCCAGTCAATAACGAAGGAACAGACTTCATCATAGACTTGGGTCGCCTTCTGACACATGTCACCAGAGACCCTAGACAAGCTACTTGTTCCAACGATTGTCAGTTTGCATCCAGCGCTTCAACGCAGTTGCCTTCAGAGGCTCTTTTGTGCAGCTGTAGTTTAACCAAATAATAATAATAATAATAATAATAATAATAATAATAATAATAATAATAATAATGACCAACCATCTTTATTGACTGACTCCAACCGAAGGAACAGAGGGAGCTCAAACTCAACCCCTCGGCAGTCCCGGCGCAAAAACGCCACAGGCAACATTAAAAGAAACGATCCAAAGCCTTTCCTTTGCAATTTTATTTCGTCTTATAAAAATGTCACATTCTGAAAAGCTCTGGAGTCTAGAAAACCACCACAGAACTCATCGAGCAACGCATGAGGCTCGCGAGCCACGGGTTGGTAACTACTGCCCTGGGTCATTCTCGGCAGCAGCATAAAGTGATAGAATCGATGGATTGTCAGTACAACAATAACAGTAATGCTTTGAAATTGTTCACTTAAACTGGATGTCATGTGCAAGAAAACTATACTGTTTAGTTTGGAGTTGTATTGTTGTTGAATATACAGTACATGTTTCACTAAGTTATCATATTAATTCAATATTTTTTAAATCCACGAAGTGAGCTATTAGGGGTAATACCCAGATACCAAACACTTACGTGCATGTATGTGGAATTATGAAATTTATAATACAATATTATGTACAATTATGCATGTGTGTACAACATTAGGGAGTATTGTAGCATTTATGGTGCATGTAATACTATTCTATACAGTAAATCAACAAGACAGTGGAATTTATTATTCGTTGTCGCTGTTGGGTTTGCGTGTGTGTGTGAGTGTGCTTGTGTGTGTGTGTGTGCGATCGCATTTCAGGTCAGAGGTCGAGAGTTGTTATTATAGCGGCAGCTGCATTTGGTGTTGTGTGTGGGTGGCGTTCATCACCAAATGACAGATGAAGGCCTTGGATTCGTCTCTGTCTTATTATGCTCTTCCTCATGTCAAGAACAGTGGTCATCGTCAATTTGCAATGTGAGAAAACCGGTGACATCTGTCTTTCTGTCTCTCTCTTTTTCTCTTTCCCTGTCTCTTTCGCTGTCGCCTTTTCTCTTTGTGACGTCATTGCGCTCTCTCGCTCTCTGACAGAAATGTATTCCATGCTTTCTTTTGCTGACGTCAACGCTCTATATCTATCTGTCTCTGTCTCTCTTTCTCTTTGTGACGTCATGCTCTCTCTCTCTCTGTGTCTCTCATTCGCATGCTCTCGCCTGCTCTCGCTTTTCCTCTCGGGCCTCTCTCTCAGGAAATACAGAGGTCTAGGTATTTATCACGACTGACTTTACTTAATAGTTTTCGGCTCCCAGCTACACCATACAATGTCTCACGCATAACCTATCCACACGATCAAGCTCAATAGGGATGATAGAGGAGTGGTTTAGCGAGGAAATGGGTCAAGACTCGATAACTTATTATGATATACACTATACACCTATGTCTGTTTTGCTTGATACTAAGGCGGTGTCCATGCTTTCGACCACCTTTTTGAATACGAGTTCTGCTCGTATTTAGTAAACTTTCGAAATTCTTACTCTCTCCCTCTCTTCTCCTCTCACTCCCTCTCTTCCTCTCTCCCTCTCTTTCTCTCTCCCTCTCTTTCTCTCTCCCTCTCTTTCTCTCTCCCTCTCCGCTCTCTTTCTATTCTTCTCTTCCTCTCTTCCTCTATCCCTCTCTCCCTCATTCATTTCTTCCTATCGCCCTCTCTCCCTCTCTTCCTCTCTTCCTCTTTCCCTCTTTCCCTCTCTTCCTATCTCTCTATCTGTCTATCTCCCTCTCTTCTACAATCCATTACCTTGTCGCTCCTCTTTTATATCCCTTCATTAACTCGTTCGCCCGAAAGGGAAGTAAGTGCAGCTCAATTGGTTATTTTCGTCTTCAACTGAAATAGATCTCCATGGAAACAGGTCCAGGCAGCAACCCCGGAAGAAGACAGACGCTGAGGAGAGGAGGAAGAATAGAGAAGAAGATGATTGGAAGAGGCAAGAGAGGATGCGACAGAGGAGAGGAAGAGGAGGCGATAATTGATGGAAAAGGATGCACGGAGGAGGAGGAGAACTAGAGGAATAGGAATGAAATAGGACAATAAAAAGAGAAACATAGAAGTGGAAAAAATAGGACGAGAAATAGATAAAGATGGAAAGATAAAAGAAAAGCGAAATGAAAATTAAATGAAAATGAGAGAAATGGCGAAAGAGAGAGCGAAAAGAGGAAGAGATATAAAAGAAAGAGTGCAAGGGAGATGAGTGGAGGATATAGACCTCCGGGTATTTATTTTGTATAACTTTAATTCTGATAAATTATAGTTATCTTGACAACTCACACGATCAAACTCGGAAGTGATTGCTATAAATTCTGTGTGGTCCTTCAACATCAATTTGATTCATCACAATTGTCAACATTGTACTTGCGATTTCGTTAGCACTGTTTTCTATCTGGGTTCGTCCCTTATCATCATAACGACTAGAATGACTAGCCATTCTTCTACCCTTTTGACAACATCTTCTCAAGGAAGTAAAAATATAATGAATAGCCGGGTTTACTTTGTACGGACGCAAGTGATAAATTTACCCTTTTTGCCTATCGCTGTTATTTTTTACGGAAATATGAGAAACAATAATTTATTATAAGCCTACTGATGAAATAGAAGTATGCTGTGGCTATCAAAGTCATACATGGAAGACACTGAAAGAGGCCGCGAGCCAAAATGATCCTCAACGAAATAGCTCATCTTCATGAATTATATGGCATTGAGATGGATACAGCCACATTTGCTTCATTATTAATATAATAGAAGACATAATATATATTGTGTCCTCGTGTGTCCTGTGTAATGCTGGGTCCTCGCTTTATTATTCGTTAGTTGGCGCCACGCGATTCCGAATGTATCACCACACACCCCATGGATTCAGTTATGCTCTTTTTAAAACTGGTGGGAAACAGCAATTAGAATAATCGAATCGATTATCATCGATCACAATTCGTAGCTCTGAATGATGTCATTCAGCTGATGTGGAATTCATTTGTGCTATTATTAATGAAAATCTTTTCTGGTCTAAGCATATTTCAACACGTTACAAACAGGTTTACATAAAAATGGTAGCTGGTCTATTTCTCTCATGCTGCTAAACACTGCACTCGTTTTACCTTATTTAAGCTATTGCAATGTCGTTTGGTCGTGTGGATACAGAACAATGCTTAAACCACGACTGGTGTCACCAAGGAGAGCTGTAAGAAAGATTTTTGGAATCATTTATCACATGGAGATAAATAAAATATTTAAATAACTTTAATTGTTACTTTACATAATATATGACATCTATAAGACCAATAATCATCATCAATGGTGATCCCCACAGAAGAGTGTAGCCGCTTCAACATTTCGTCGTCAACCGATCATCTCTTGTGATTTCGCCCAGCCTCAGTTGAGTATCAGGTTCATGCGGTCCAGGTCATTCTTCACTGTTCGCCCCAAAAACAAAACCGTTTCATGAAGTTTGGGACCCTAAACACAAACTCTAAACGTAAAATTAACCCTAACCTTAATTAAAGTAACCAGAATTGCGCCTCAATCTCTTAGTCTTAGATGCAGAGGATTGCATTACGTTTTCATGTACGATTTGTGTAGGAGGAGATGGAAGAAAGAGGACGGACGGTTGAACATATACAGCAGGCCAAAGAGAAAACTGATTAGACTAAAACTTTGAAAACTGAGTAAGAAAGAAGAGAAGGAGGAGTAGGAGATGGAAAAGGAGAAGAGAATGGCATGCAACGGATTTTGTGGTTCAGAAAGAAACCATCTGTCAGCAGAGCTGAACATTTGACCATCAACAGTGGAAATTCCACAAACTGTCTGCCAGCATGTAGCATTTTGCTGCTTTACAGTCAATCTACTTATTATAGGACGAGTGAGTGAACCAACCACAGAATTTTTAGCTAATATTAGCTAACGTCAAACATTCGTTACAGGTGAAGTCTCGAAACAAACGTAGGCTGGCAGTAGCGGAGGAAAAGGACAAGTGCGGACTGAATGAATGGTCATCGTCAAGACAGCTCGAGATTCCTTAACAGTCTAAATCTTGCGCCACCATCCTACTGACTGTCTTGGCTATGCGCCAAACAAATTCAACCAAAAAGTTTCCTTATTCGAAGCAGTATTTCCTGTCTGCCATCAATATGCATCTATGTAGTCTATGTGCATGTTATGTTCATTCGTATATGTAGCGGAAACATATGTCCTATTTTGAATATTAATATATTTGTTAGATATGAATTTCTTAGCAGGGGCATAAAGTTTTGAAGACGCCTTTACCATAATGACAAAATGTCCGACAAGATATTTGGAAAAAACGGATACGAACGAGGAGTCAGAGGACATTGAGTCAAATATGATTCATGGTCCATGTAGATCTAAATGGAGGTCATGAAGATGACGGTCAATTTATGGTCAGCGAACTGAGCAAACGTCTTCGATGGAGACCAAGATCAAAACGTTTCTTTTCTAACAGATCAAATATTTACTTTCATGAGGATTGTAAATGCTGTAAAAACTTCCTCTGTTTGTCGTCGGCCGATGATCCAAACCAGAGATTCATCGCATAGCAATGTGCACAGACTGTTTCTGTCTCTGTCCGTGGTCTCAGCTGTCTGTCTCTCTAACCTTCTCTGTTTGTCTCTCCATCCTTCTCTGTCTGTCTCTCTATCCTTCTTTGTCTGTCTCTCCATCCTTCTCTGTCCGCTTCTATAGCCCTCTTATGATCGAACGTCTTCACT
Source organism: Bimastos eiseni (assembly GCA_959347315.1). Lineage (NCBI taxonomy): Eukaryota > Metazoa > Annelida > Clitellata > Crassiclitellata > Lumbricidae > Bimastos > Bimastos eiseni. Next base: position 10,035,378 of record OY365814.1, read on the forward strand.
CATCAGACAAACACAGCGACGATTGGACTCATCATAAATAACCAGAGATCCAAGAAATACTGCGATAATTGCCAGAAACTGTTCGTACATCGTGCTTAGTACGATGGTCTGCTCTACTGCCTCTTACAATATATGTCGTCTCTGCTGCAAATGCCCTGCAGTGCCTGATGAGTAAATCAAATGGCGCCAAATGGAACCAATTATCCAGGCGAATTAAGTCACGTGATGAGCGGAAACTGTCAGTCCGAGGGCGCCATCGAGCGAGAGACGAATGTTTGGGAGTGGCATTGGACTTCTACAGCCAATCTTTCGTCTGTATCTTCCGAACGAACGACCTTCCTATCATTTCGTCCATATTTCACCCATCGATCATCCCACACACACACACACACACACATATACAGACACACACCTACACACACATATATGTTAACACACAAACACACATAGTCAGAGCGAGACAGACAGACGGACAGACAGAAAGAGAGATAAAAAGAGAGAAAGAGAGAGAGAGACAAAAAAGAAAAGAGAGATAAGGAGAGAGAGAGAGTGAGAGTGAGAGAGACAGACAGACAAACAGACAGAGACAGAGAGACAGAGAGTCCTGCGAAGTCTCAACCGGATTTCGTAATTGACGATGACAAAACCAGCAGAAACATTGAACTGTGATCGAGCAATCGCACAGTGGATAAAAGACAGTAGAACTTATTTCGGTTTGGCTCTGTTGCTCTAAAACTCAATGATTATTGGACAGAGTGCAGACTGAACAAACTGAGCGTATTATTATAATTATTATAAAGATGGTGGATGCCAGTAATGACGACGTGTTTAGACTTGGACAAGCGACTTCCAGTAGAATAGTTCTCCTCGAGTCTATTATTATTATGCTGGACCTGTTGAATTTGCCACACACTCTTTGTGTGCGAGGCAAAGTGGTTTTGGGTATGGGATAAAATATCTCGTTAGTCAGTCAGTCAGTCAGTCAGTCAGTCAGTCAGTCAGTCAGTCAGTCAGTCAGTCAGTCAGTCAGTCAGTCAGTCAGTCAGTCAGTCAGTCAGTCAGTCAGTCAGTCAGTCAGTCAGTCAGTCAGTCAGTCAGTCAGTCAGTCAGTCAGTCAGTCAGTCAGTCAGTCAGTCAGTCAGTCAGTCAGTCAGTCAGTCAGTCAGTCAGTCAGTCAGTCAGTCAGTCAGTCAGTCAGTCAGTCAGTCAGCCAGTCAGCCAGCCAGCCAGCCAGCCAGTCAGTCAGTCAGTCAGTCAGTCAGTCAGTCAATCAAAATTTGTTTGATGTAAATAGTAAGTTGACACAGACGCAAAGTGACAGAAAAAATTAACGTGTCCAGGAGCATTGTCTGAGAACTAACAGAATGAGTGCAAATTTGAAAACTTGTAGCGGATTCGGGCAATTTGTTATATTTAAGGGGTAATCTTTATGGTGCCGAGTAAGGATTGTTCTTTTATTTGTATATATGTATATGTGACGGTGAGCAAGCATTACACGTGAACCCGTGAATCATTTATTTAGCGCCTTTATGGCCTCACGAAGCAAGGTCATTGTAAGAGTTCTGAAAATATGTGACTCAAGATAAGCGAAGAAGAGCAACGTTTCTTTAGCTGATTCTGTCGATAGAGTTCAGTGGAAGATCATTGCAGAAAATACGGTCGAATGCTCTCACGAAACCATTCAGACGAATGAAACGACGCCTCCTTGGTTGTGCACCTTAACTTAAGCGCTAACCATGAGACCATGTTGTCGATTATCTACCAATGATGCTGTCTATAGAATCTGAGAAGAGGATTCGTTCCGGCCCATGAAGCAGGATTCTCGCTTCTTCCCGATTGGCTTAACGACTATATTCAGCAGAACTTATGTAGAAAGAATTGCTGGTATACCCAATGATATCAACCCAATGATACCCACTGGTATCAATGATTAGATTCTTCTCAGCAATATGTGATCTCAATTTCAGACATGTACGTTATTCCTAATCAGCTGATTCGAATGTGAGGCAAAGTCTAATCATTCAAGCGTGACCTATAAAGTTACTGAAGTAAAACGAAACAGCTGCTCTGCTGCCATAAATAGTTGACGCATAGTTACTAACTAATTCAAACATGAGCGTGAAAGTGAAAAGACGCAATGATACGAGGTCGCTGAGTTCTGCGTTCAAACGCTTCTAGATATGCATGTACGTCCTCGAGGGAGCAGCAAATCACGGCTGCTGACGCTTCTGTTCCTACTGCTACCGCTGCATCCAAGGCCGTTCGATAAATTTTCCACTGCAGGCACCGCACTGCAGTATCAGGCTGACAGTTTCTCTGGTGAAGAAAAGGGCTCTTATTTGCTGTGTTGGGTATTTTTCGTTGTATAAATAGTCACACATGTAGGCCTACTTGAAGTACTAAGGATACTAGGTAGGCGTGAAGTTTCAATTATAGCTAAATGGACCTGCATTTCTAAATACATTATTTATTATCATCACAATCAGACCTACTAACACGATCATTTACTAAGTTATAAGGCCAACTTATTGAGTTACGAGCTACGTATTTTCTCAAAGCAATCACAATAACAAGGATAGCAATGAAGTGCCTTATTGCAATCGTTTAATTAAACATTCATGGTCAAATACATTTGATCGTGAATTCCAGCAGTGCTATTTATATAGGACCATATATGCAGGATATTAATGAATAGTGTTAGAGTTGAAGACTTGATGCTAGAAGAGTGAGTGAGGCCACACAAAAGAGAAGCGATTGTCTGTGGTTAACAATAGAAATCATATAATATGCACCATCATATGTATAGGAATTTGTTCTCAGAAGTGGAGAAGAAAAGCTCGTTCGGTTTAGTTGACACCAATGAATATATAAATCTTAGGGGATGGAACCTCGTGAGAATAATTGAATGTCCGGTTGTCTGCATTCCCATAAATGTTGCCCCGCTTCATTCTTAAACTGGATATCGGATGTTTCATCCTCTACACAAAATATTTTACGTTTCTTGGGGAAAAATTATTCGTCGATTTTCTATATCAATATATAAGACTGCAATGCGTTTGCTATGTTAACAAGATCCGATTCTTTCACGTTGCACGAGAGAACTGTGCACAACCAAGTCACAAGATTCGCTTAAAAAGTACCAACCAATCCTTGTATTATAGATTCTTGGCTGAGCCTCAGCATTAGGCGACTTAAGCTCGGTTTATGACTGGAGTCGACGTCAGAGCGAAGCTAGAGTTAACCACCGTCGACATGAAAAACAGATTACCCTTTGGTCATCAGAGCGCATTAAGTACAGGTTGACGGACAAGTATAGGACCTAATATAATATAAGGTCTACACGAGATAGGACCTCATGAGGAGCAAAAGCTCATGGGTTTGGGAAACAGTTTCATTTGACTTTGGCTCTACGACTGAACTACATGTATAGACATTACGTGCCCAGTACTTCTTATTTTAAAGCTACACATTGTACCAAACATATTATTATAAATCAATAAGTCTGTGTGACGGCGAGTTAGTTTACATCTACTTGTTTGACTGCTTAAGTTTGTATATCTCTACTTCCACATTCAGTCTTTTGTTTGTCTGTCTTTGGCGGCGTGTGGCTGCATTTACCTATAATTATTTCTGTCTGACTGTCTCAGCTTCTGTGTCTTTCCTCTCTATCCTCAATTGTTTGTCACTGCACGAGGTCACACTTGTTTTCTATTTGACTTACTCTCTATCTGTCTGTTGATCACCAGTTGTACGGTTGCATCAGTTTAGAATCCATTGCTTGTCGTAATTTTGTTCGGAGAAGTAAACAACGATACAACTTGCGTCTTCTGCATTTAAACTGCTTAGATTTGTCTAAGGTCACAAACGTTGTTACCCATTTGTAACCAGTCTAATACTTCAGCTTCTGCTCAGTTGAGGCAACTGATAACATAATCCACTGGCTTCTATGGAGCTATGGTAGCAAGTACAACAAATATTTAATGAACTAGGAACTGGGTCTGAACAAAAAATAATTCTCGGTGCAACAGTTCGTCTAATGAGGGACAGAAATACGATGACTTTAAGGATAAAAATAGCAAATGTCATCTCGACTGCAGTTCGACTGCAGCTCGACTGTGGTCGGTCGCCGGCTGAGCGTTGCAGAACCCGAAAGAGCGAAAGAGAGAAAGAGAGAGAGAGAGAGAAAGAGAGAGAAAGAGAGAGAGAAAGAAAGAGCGAAAGAGAGAGAAAGAGAGAGAGAGAAAGAAAGAGCGAAAGAGAGAGAAAGAGAGAGAGAGAAAGAGAAAGAGAGAGAGAGAGAGAAAGAGAGAGAAAGAGAGAGAGAGAGAGAGAGAGAGAGAGAAAGAAAGAGCGAAAGAGAGAGAAAGAGATAGCGAGAGAGAAAGAGAGAGAGAAAGAGAGAGCGAGAGAAAGAAAGAAAGAAAGAGAAAAAGTGTGAGAGATAGTTGGAGAGTGTCAAGAAACTGTTTCACTCTTAAATGGTTTCTATGACGAGCTGTCCTTAAAAATGTTAGCTATTAAGATTTCCATTTTAGTAATTGCAATATCAAAACACAAATCTGGACTAGACAGGACCAAACTTCTTTCTTATGTTCAGATCTAGCAGTTGTCTGGTAAGTTGTAAATCAGCACATCTTGATTTCAGTCCAACCTATCATTTTAAATTCCAGTATGGCATGTGGTCTGACAGCATAATTCATCTGACTTGTCTGACCAATCTGCTCCTATGACGCCTCAATTGAGAAAACCTGATCTAGACAGAGTGTCTAGCTTATTGCAGGCAATTTAAGCTGGAACGGCATCTCTAAGCTGCTTGATGGGTGGATGGATGGGGTGGATACGTGGACGGGCGGGTGAATGAATTGGTGAATGGATGGATGAATGGGTGGGTGAATAGATGGATGAACAGATGGGTGAATTGGTGAGTTGGTTGGTCGATGCCTGGGTGAGTTATCAAATTATTTGTCAGATGCTGCTGTGGCGTTGGATACCTTTAACGACTTGCATTCAACATAATCTAATCTCAAACAATCTAATCCAAGATGAACACATCTAACCAATTCAATAGATTCGGATCTGAGCTGATCATTATTTTTAAAGAATACTTTAGTAGTTCTTATGACGCCCGTCTGAAGACGCCTTTGGGCGCGATGCAGACATCATTCAGATTGACGACTGTTTTATAAGAGGAGTGGAGAAGGATTGGTGAGAGACCAATCATTTCCGGTTTGTGATGAAAGGCTGACGACAAATCTGGAGAAGAGGCCTCTGGCAGCACTGGCGCTGTCACCAGACGACGCTGCTTAGCATTGCCAACACGAAGACACCCGCAGCCACATCGCCTACTCCTCACACTCGACAGTAGACACCCCTACATTATATAAAAAATAGATGGTAACACACATCAATATAGCGATATATAAAGATATATATACATGTATCTATACGGCTGATCGTTGGACCCATCATAAGATTTAACGATGAATAGACTCCTCATAAATTCGTTTCCAGATCTAACGAATAATCTTCTGCCTCTGTTGATGGGAAATGTCGACAAATTACGACCAAAATGTTTCGCCGTCGACCGAACAATCAGACGAATAACGAACGACCATCGAATGACTTCAATCGCCCATCTCCCCCTCTTCCGCGTCCACACCCCCACTCACACCCCCCACCCCCCCGCCGCCCACGGCGTCTTCTCCTACGCTGGAGAAAAGAAAGAGGAAATACCGTGGAAGGGAGGGAAAGGAAGCAATGATGTTCAAGGAGCAACAGAGCAACTGAATTATATTTACCAGTGAAGGACTTGGAACTTTATGTAGATGCATTTTAAACGAACATGTGTGCTTTGCCATGTCATTTTTGTAGCCACATATACGTATCTAATATCATCAAACATTCATATAGCGCCCATTCAGGATATCTACTCTGCATAGGCACGCTATACGTTGGCCTATATGATGTTAATTGGCATTACGAACGAATATAATACACCGATTCACAAACAGTGCATAGTGAACGAAAAGAGTGACCAGTGGAGGGCCCTCGCATGAGCGTACAAACAACCAGAGGATTCCAGTCGGCAGCTGATCAATGGCATGGATGTTCAGAGTCAAACTCTGGGCCTCGTTGCGTTGAAAGAGTAGTGCGACATTATTGTGAGCGCCACTCGCAGACACGGGTACGAAGTACACGATAAATAGTAGCTGCTGGTGGAAGATGACGCACGTTCGGACATTCATCGAGGCGCAAGAAGGACATAGAAAAGGCCTTCTCCGTGTTTTGGTTGGTAGATTGAATAGTGACCTTTGACTATGGGTCAACGGTCGCTCCAACGGCCGCGTGAGCCGCCCTCTACCGAAACGAAAACACTCGGCCAGAAGATGTGGCCACGGTTCGCATACATCAGAGGATAGGCATGAAGTAGCCACATGGCCTAAGTAACCTACGAACAACACATTCTTGACAAATTTTTAGAAAAAGTCCGGTACACAAACCTAGCAATATAGAAAACTCCAACAGATTCAAAGTATACTGAGCAAATTCTGCATATGGATGAAAATATTCGTCAAAATGACGCAGCAATCGATTAATCGACCGAAATGACCGATGACATGCTCATTATATAATATGATGCATTTATGTGTAGAATATATGCATGTCTGCCAGTATGCCTTGTATGTGTAGGTGTGTGTGTATGTGTGGGTTTGTGTAGGCGGTTGTGTGGGCGGGGTTAGGTGTGTGTGTGTGTATGTGTGTAAGGGCGCTGCCATGTATATATATAGCGAATTCATTTGATCTTCTCGGACCATCGAGTGTAAACAGGAACTGTTCTGCGCTTATTGCTCTGCTCCAGAGTCTGCATAGTCTGATGCAAGCAAATAATTTTCTTGAAGGCCAGCATCTCCACACCCACAGCCACACACAGTGATAAACACACACGCACGCACACACCCTGCATAGACACATACGACGACGAAGACTCACGTGCAAACATACGATCAGTCATATATATGAACATTGCCTTTGACCAATGGAGCAAATTGTACAGGAAAGATATATAGACTTAGTTGGCCAAAAGACAGAAAATTAGGAAGACAGTTCCACAGGCACACCAACGGATATAGATAGCAATAGACAGAAGAATAAGTAGACTGAAAAAGAACCAAACAGACAGATGTTAATGCGCGTCTCTTACCCGACGTTTGTCTTTTGCTTTTTTGTTGTGATAACGGTTTCTTCTTATTCATATATTTTTGTTTGTTTTTAAAACATTATATTCAGTTGTTGCACCTTGTGAGCAACTGCTCAGTGAGTTCATCTTTTAATCTCTTAGCAGTTACTAACATTTATCATGCGAAAAAAATTATGACTTTGTTTAAAATTTATGCTGTTATTTATACCCGTTGTAAGCTATTGTGCGTTCGCTGGAAATAACCTTACTTACTTACTTACATTTACCTTCGCTTGGATTGCACATGCAGTTGTCGATAACTTGCGATGTTTATGATGACGACGATTATGACGTCAGAACAACTGATCTAATTGTTGTTTCGCTTCTTCCACAATGGACAATATTTTGGCGTCATATGGTTCTTGTTAGTATAAGACAACTCTCTGCCATGCGTAAATGTAGGCTGGTGCCCTGCATCTGGCTTCGAATGACGCTTTAGAAGTTTGGGGATTACGATTAAAAAAATGTATAGTATTGAATGGAGAACTAAAGTTGATGTAAGTGGATATCAGTATTAATCAGTATTAAGAAGATGTTTTGCAACAGCTACATGTACTGTCACAATTACATGTCTATGTCGCATTTTCCTTGACTCTGCGTAGCATAGCGCACTGGTAAAGGCTGCTGCTTGCTGTCGGTGTGTTATGTCGTCCTCACTCTTCTCATCTGTTTTCGTAATATTTAAGAGACGTGCAACGTGAAACAACTGCTACCTTGCACCAAACACGTTTCTTTGCCCTTTCTTTCTACGTAGTCTACGTATAAAAGGTGCTTGATCTCCGTCGTGTCGCTTTTCATCAGTTAATCAATACTCGGATATTGTGTCGTTCTTTGAGACTTCTATAGTGACCGAGTGGATGTTCGCTGAGATAATTCTTATATTATGTTCTGCTTTGTGCGGTCTTTGAGCTTTTTGAGTATTTTTTAATCAACTGTTGTGTGCCACTTGTGAACTCTGTCAAACCTTTAAAGGGTTTACTGGTGAAATAGCATCAAGGTACATTTGGAAAGACTCCTTGATTAGTCCGTTCTATCTCTATTACGCTTTCTGAACAATTGCCGGCTGTGCAGTGGTGAGCCCGAACGCAGATTTCTCTGCCCTACGCGACAAATGCGAGGGTGAGATCGCTTATTCGTTGTTGTTCGTTTGTTACCAGACTAATCGGCCTTCGTTGCTTTCCTTCTTTGACGCTAAGTAGCCCATGAATTCCGATTATAGTATCGACTGCTTTGAGCTCTCAATGAGACTGCATCGGTTGGGTTCTGCGGCAATACGTCTCCAAGTTCTGTTCGATCATTGATTTACTTCATTGATAATTTCTCTTGCATCATTTCAAATGGCTTTTGTGACGAATTTAAAGACGCCATTGCACGTGTCTTGCCTTTCGTTCGATTCATCATTCATTTATCCATCTCTCTTTCAAATCCATATCTCAGAGTCCTGGTCGGACGCCTCGGACTTCGAAGGGGAGTACGACTTCCCAGAGTCTCTCTCGGGGATATTTTTCTCTCCTGGCCTTCCTTCCTTCCTTCCTTCCTTCCTTCCTTCCTTCCCTACCCTCCCTTACATCGTCATCTAGCTGCTGTCTCTCATTCTTCTCCCCTCTCCTCTACTTCTATCCATTCAACCGATAGAATGATGGAAGCAGAGAGCACATTATTGTACATGTATAATAGTTTGATACGTTGTCTGTATATTTATAATCCGCATTTAAAGATTGAGGTCTGTGATAAACGTATCGTCTTCTCATTGGCCGACGATGAACTGCTACGGAATATCTGATAACTTATACGATTCTCATTTCTGGGTCATTACTTATTGTCAGTCAAATACGAATTCATTAGACAATAGACGACGTCATTAGCGTCATACGTTTGAAACCAACAGATAAATGAAATGATAAGAGAAGAAATGATCACCATCAATTCCACGACCAACCGAAGACTCACCCACCTACCCACACTCGGTTGAGTGTGGGTAGGTGGGTGAGTCTTCGCATTCAGACGTTAATGTGTAAATGCACGCCTGAACGCTCATCACATATGGAAGACTGCAATCACGAGGTCACAAATCTCATCGCACCAAATACAGCGAAACACATATGACCACCTGTACTGGAAGTGGATGATTAAAATGCTACACATCGTATTTGCGGCAACTGTTACAACTCATATTCTACGATTTTAAACAAATTGACTCTCGATTTGCCCTCAGCCAATAACTTTAGCTTAACATAGCACGTTTACTCAGCCGAATTCTCTCGCTCGCTCTCCGCGTCCCTTGCTTTGAGTGGTCTCTCGAGCGAATCACTTGACTTCAGATAACACGTTTATGAGATGCTCAGCCGTTTCTGTTGCTGGCTCTCAGCATTCCTTGTCGTGAATAGTCTCTGTGGTGAATACCTCCTTTTGGCCTCGCGTCCCTTTATAAATTCTGCTCTATCTTCGACTTCCGGCTGTTTGTCCATTCAAATATTCCATTCGTCTTACTTACAATCATCATGTCACTTCTCTCAGCACTCTCTTTTCATATCTCGGTGTCACCTTCTTATACGCCTCTATATGCTTCTAACTGCTTCTGAACCATATCTTCCCCTATCTTCCTAATGTGTCTGTCCTCCTTCGTCTGTATCCTGTCCCTATACATCTCTCTCTCTCTCTGTCTCTCTCTGTCTCTCTCTCTGTCTCCGTCTCTCTGTCTCTATCTCTGTCGTCCTTTATACCAGATGCGCCGATCAGGTAGTGCACTGGGTGTCTGATTAATTATAGCACATTAACGAAATCATGAGCACAATGATTAAAAATGCAATTAGCTAACGGTTAGCTGGTCGGCAACTATAGAGTCCATATAATTATTATCTACAGCAATAGGTTTTAAATGCTAGATTTAAACATTACTAAGATTATCTTCCAATTCAAATATTTGTACTAACAAACAATAGTCCCAATTTTAACAAAATATTACACAATTACAATTATGTATGTGTGTGTGTGTATGTATGTATGTATGTATGTATGTATGTATGTATATGTCACGACTGGAGTTTTTGCAAAGGCGTTAAAGAAATGCATCAGGACTCAGGGGCTGCGTGGAGGATAGCTGGGCAAGTGAGGGTCTAGGTGGATCAATGGGACAGCAGGATCGTAGTCCGCATCACAGGAGCGATGGCAGAGGACAGGGTTTATCTGCTGTAGCAAGTAGGGCTACAGCATAGAGTGTCTGGACTTGGAAAGACATCGGATCAACAACAGGGCGTAGAACGGGACGATCTTCGAGAACCAAGTCGACCTCTGTCCAGTTAATTTCTAAGCTATATGTAGATAGACAGTCGTATATGTGATATTAATATATTTTTTTAAACATCAAGAAGCTCGTGTTTGGTGGATGAGAAAACGAACCGTCACGGATCAAGTAGGATCGTGACAGTATATATGCATGTATGTATGTATGTATGTGTGTATTTATGTATGTATGTACATACATGTGTATGCATACATACATACGTACATACATACATAAAAACAATAGATCTAAAGAGACCGTCGTCATTCTATGCATAACTCAGTTTCTCCGCTTTATGTCGATATAACATACCTACATGTATGTCCTAACATTAACATAATGCGCTGTCAAAAGATGTGATGTGGGTTCTGGTTTGTCGCCGTTTTCCATTTCCTTGCTTTTAACGGAAGAGATCTGTGTGATAGCCAAACAATGCGTCACCTGATGCCACAGTGATGCGACACATCAACCATAATTATGGTTTGGTTGTTTCGTTGCTTCTTGTGCTGAACGTTTACTGTTGATCGTTACAATCACCCACGATAAGCAATACTTATAATGAACATCGTCTTATTCTTTTAATCGGCCAATACAATTATTCAGCAGAGCTACAATCTATAATCATCAGATTCTGGTCATGTTTAGAGACCAATGCATACAGACAGGAATAAACCGAGAAACAAATTGTTATTGAAACATCAAAATCAAAATTTTACGTCGATTATTTATATAAGAACGAGGAACGAAGGGTGAGACAAATGCAGGGGTCAAAAGGTTAAATGATAAACACACAGAAGCAAATCAATTATCCCAGGAAAATCTAAAAGTATGAGAAGGATTAAATCGTACTTATCGTCTTTCGTCTAGGACCCCATTATATCAATACCATTCTACTGCAATTATACTCTTATCATATGATGCCACTCAATTCCTTTCACAACATCTTCGTCCAATAGCATAATATGTCATCAGTTTCTACAGAGAGAGAAGCAGAGGAGGTCGAACTCTGACCTGTCTTCTTCTAAACAGTCCACATAAAAATCCATTCAAAGACACGATGATTATTAGCCGCAAGAAGGAAACTTAAGTGAATCTCGTCATCGATTCATCTCGCAATTACGCAACAGACCATCCTCAAGATTGTATTGTTTCCTCGACCTGATGTACAGTAATCGACGGTTTAGTAAAATGCATGACATGAATAAGCCAGGCAGAAGACAAATGAAGCGACACTAAGCGACGACCAAAGCGCAACGCTCTCAGGGTCTATGGCCAACCTCATAACCAAGTTACTTGCATCTGACGAGATAGAGGGAGAGAGAGAAGGAGGGAAGAGGGAAAGAGGGAGAAATGGAAGAAGAAGGGAGGGAGGGAGGGAGGAAGGGAGAGAAGGAGGAAGGGAGGGAGGGAGAGAGGAAGAGAGCGCGAGAGAAAGAGAGAGTGAGATAGGGAAGGAGAGAGCGATAGAAGGATTGAGAGAGATAGAGGGATAGAGAGAGGAGACGGGGGAGAGAGGGGCGTATTCGGCTGCTGTTGCTGGTGATTGTTCTGAAAGCATGCTCGGTCTGGACGTGTCTTCCTCGGTCGACTCTTTCCCACGCAAGAACCGAGCAGATCAAGGAAATTACCAACTGTCTGTCTTTCTGTCTGTCTGTATATATGTCTTTCTCTTATAGTCTCATGATTCACGCAAACTTTATAAATACATGTATTGTATATACATGGAAAACTTGTTTGAAGTCTTTCATTGAACGGAAGCAGACGGACAAAGAGTATCGACAGCAGACACGAACATCGCTTCTTTAAGTCAAATCCATAGGCCATTCCCTACACTGCTCTCTCTCTCTCACCCTCTCTCTCACTCTCTCTCTCTCTTCCCTTGTCTCCCTTTCTCTCCCTTTCTGCTCTCTCTCTCTCCTTTTCTTACCCTATCTCTCCCTCTTTCTCCCTTTCTCTCCCCCTCTCATCTCTCCCCCTCTCTTTCTCCCTCTTCTTCTCTCTTTTTCTCTTTCCTCTCTCTGTCTCTTTCATTCTCTCTCTCGTCTCTTCCCTCTCTCCTTCTCTCTTTTTCTCTCTCCTCTCTCTCTGTCTCTCTCTCCATCTCTCTCCCGCCCACACTGTCTTTTACACAGTCGATCTACAATGTACGCCGCGTCTTAATTACAACGCCTACAACTGATACGTGTAGCGCAGCGCAACATAAGCAGTTAAGCACTGAAAGCTGTCGACCTACACGAGACAACATAAGATCGTCTTCTACAGAGAGAGCGACATCAATTTTAAGCAACGTCTTCAGAGCAACAACAGATCTCAAAGAGATCTTCTTCATTTCAGTTGGTGATTGGTCAATGAAAACAGAGAGCGTCAATTACTACATCGCTCCAACCGCTAGAGGGCATTTGCACTGGCTGTCAATTACGTCTTCTATTTATGAAAGCCATTATAGCCAACAACTGTTGCCTGCATCTTAAAGATACCGTTAACGACGTTGTTCCCGGAGTAACGGGAGGAACTAAGTAAGTAACGACGATGCACATTCACGAGGAGTTATCCTAGGCCTCATCATTTTTTCCATTCTTTCTGCGACTATGCATTTTAGGCCTGAGTCATTCCATCGAGCGCACATCCACACCGACAGCGCACGTACTTGTCACGAGATCGTTTTATTTCATCGTGAATGCCTATTTCCGGTCTAAGACCGGAAATAGGCATTCATTATGACCGCTTTTGACAAATCTTACGAAAGTGCTAACAACATTAACGAGACTGAACGAATCTTTCGAAGTCGATCTACTACTAATCTTCATCACTCTCTCATTGATCGCGGCAATCCGCACGGCTCCCAGTAAGTTCCACACCCGCCAGTGCATCATCGTTCATAGGTTTCTAAAGAAGTGGACGTGTGGGGTGGGTTGGTGGGGGTGGTGGGCTGATATTGTGACGTAGTCGGGTGGCACCATCGTCGCCTCTTGAATTTCCGTATCGAGATTTGTCGCCTGCGTTTTACTCGATGGTGAGTAGATTGAGAAGCGACGCGTTTTCTTGAATCTTCTGGTGGCGAAGAGCTCTTTTAGTTCGTAGCGAAACTTCCTTCCGGTCAGACAGTAGAGGAAGAAGTTGACGGCGTGGTTGGAGTACATCAGGAGGAAGCAGACTGCCTTAACGAGCATCAGCTTCGCACGCAGCGACAGATCGGGATTAGATGGAACAGCGAGTACAACGATGGTGAAGGGTCCAGTGAGCAGGAGATAGGTGAAGGAGACGGACAACAGCATATACGTCACCTTGGCATGTCTTCCCACACACGCAGACACGTAACACGACGGAACAGAGCGCAGAGAGCTGCTGTCCTGTTTTCCCAATAACAGCGTCGACCATTTGAGACGAGCTATGATGAGGATGTTGAGAGTGAGGATTATGACGAAGGGTAGGATGGAGTATGTGGCGAGCTTCATGTATTCGAAGGGAGCCTTCATGAAGGCGTCCTCAGGGGCTGCCTTGCAACTCGGCGCTCGATTCGGCTGTTCGTAGAGACTTATCGTCCAGAAGACGTGTGCGTTGTAGATCGCAATGACGACCATCAGAGCAATGGTCAGCAAGCGAGCGCGACCTACGCTGCACCAGACGGCGGCCTTGAAGGGAAACCAAACAGCGATGAAGCGATCGACGGTCGTTAGGACGACCAGCCAAGCGGAGAAGTGGAGGCAGAAGAGCAACAAGAAGAACGTCGCTTTGCACGTGAAGGTCGACACGTGAAGCAGCTCAAAGTCAGCGACGATACGAATCCAGGTCTTGAATCCACTGACGTAGAGAATGCAGAGGTCGGCCAAGGACAGAACCATCAGGTAGAAGTAGACGGACGTTGAACGCATCTTCGATCGAATGAGGACGGCCATCGACAGAACGTTTCCCACCGTTCCCACGACGATGATCACCGGAAGAACGAACTTCAGGAGGAACCTCTCTGCAACGGTCTCGACAAACGAGTCTTCGGCTGCGCTCAACGTCCAACCACGTGACGAGTTGCTGCTCTTTCCTTCTTCAATTGCTCCTTCAATTGATCCACTCTCTTCACTTGCAAACATCAAAAAACTCTCATTCGAAATCAATGTGTCGCTTTCATTTCCATTGAACAGAAACTGCGCCATTGTTAATGCGAGTCAAACACAGATGATATTTTATTTGACTCCTGACTCGTCAGAAGAAAAGAGTTTCTATTGACACAATGAGGCTCATGTCACCTTTAGTCTCTTTCAGCAGACTGATCAATTTGGTTGATTGTAGTATTGTCAGCTATGCGTATAGAAACACTTCTCTCACTGCTCTGAATGTCCATCTAGTGTGCGCCAGTCAATCCAACAATTCAGGTTCTAAGGGAGATGGCTGATTTGCACTTTCTAACGGCTGTTCATCTCTAAGATTCCGCTTTTTTTGAAAGAAGTCGTCCATATAATACCACCTGAAGACATTAATATGAATAGAAGTTAGACAAATAATTCATTGTCAGTGATTCGATTCCACTCGAAAGTGTTTGGTCAGCAGAATTTTTCTACACGTTTACGTTTTACCCAGAATTCTAGAAGAAATAATCACCAGAAAGCCAAGGACCGTATCGCAATCGTAGTCATAAATTTATATAGCGCCACTTAAAGAGAAACTCACCAGAGACGCTCCCGCTCTTGCAAAGTCAAACACTTGCGGAATGGGGCAAATAAAGACAAATGATTAAGTTCATTACGAAGGTTGCTAGGCAAACTATTCCAGAAAGATGGACCGACCACAGCGAAACTTTTAAAAGTGCTCCAGAAGTTAGAAATTGGAACAACTAGGTAATCTTACATCTTACAGAGCAATTAAATTACAGCAAAACCAAAGTGCCTTTCCAGGAAGCAAACTCTCTTCCAGCAATGAAACACTATTTCCGAATCAAAATATCATTCCAGAAGATATAGACCACCTTTTTTACAACCAAAACCTGTCCAGAGCGTCCAAATACATTTCCAGCAATGAAATGCTTGTCAAGCCATTAAAAATGCGGTTAAAGCAACCAAGCGTTCTTCCAGCAATACTTGTCTTGCAACGATACCATTTCAGAAACCAAATATTTTCTCAATGACCAAAATACCTTTCCAGCGGCCACTCTAAGTAATGCTCTTCGATTCAACCAAAAATGCCCTCCAAAACATCCAAATGCCTTCCAACAGCCAAAAATGACCTTTGCTCAACGAAATATAATTTTAGTCGGCATTTGATAACTATGTTTGGCGTTAGTAGAGCGTTACGCGATGTGCTAAACAGTTGGCACAAAGCAGAAGAACAAAGAAGGACTGATACCACGAATAATTAAAACAGAATAATAAACTACTAATTATGTTGAAATGTGTTATTGAAATGTGTTCGGTTAGAGTGTTGGTGCTCTTAGGTCAGTCGCACTTTGTCCTACGGACGGTGAATGTCTCTTAGCTAATGAGGCATCATAGAATGCCTCAACCTAAGCAAACACGCCTTTAAACTACTTTCTTCCGTCGATTGCTTGATTTGCATTCTTTCGCCAACGACTCGAATGCACGTCTTTGCATACGTTGTTGTGTGAAGCGCCAATCGTTTGCAATTCATCGCTTGTCGTAAACAAGGAAACGTCCGCTCAGAGTCGATGGTCTGTGGCGTCGATGCCAGAACGAATGTCTCTCCCTATACATGAGCACACAGCATCCTCACGAAACAATTCCCATTAATAATGTGTGTATCGTGGAGAATTATTGTGGCCAGAGTTGTGAGGAATTTTTAGTAAGTGAATGAACAATTCGAATGGCAAAGACTTCTATCGAGAAAAGGCTTAAATGTCTGATCGCATGTCATGAGTGATGGAATGACTTCAGCAACTATCTATTCACCAAGATGTGTTCGTTTAAGTCGACCACTACAGCAACTGTTTTATTTTGGGTTCTAGATTGATCAGTGCAGATGGTGCCCTATACAACACTATTCCGATCATCAAAATATATATGAACGAACACACGTTCCCGTCCGCACATGGAACTGCATTTGAATCCCCGATGGCTTTAATGAAGTCGATCCGCTTTATCAACTTTCGCTTTGAACTTAAATACAAGACGAAATGATTATCCGTTGTTAATCACTCCAAAAGCAATTTGTAGCGTATACAAAAACTATCTTTCATAATTGTTATTGCGGCTACAGCTGGTGGCAATGTCAACAATAAGTCGAACAGTGGGCGAGACGTTTAATCTTTGCATAAAGTCATCTTGACGCAATAATCTAAAGCATAGTATAATAAGGGATACGACGTCTAGACGATCAACGCCAATGCAGATCAACCTTTGAGGTAAGGATTTAGTTCTCTAAACTTTAAGGATAAAACGCAGTTAGGAAATTAAGTTGTACCCGCACTCACAAAGTTCACTCATTTGCATCTACACAGATGAATTAATACAAGAGGCGATGTTGGACGATGGAAGGCAATGGGGAATGATGGAAGGCAATGAGGGAGTGGTGGAAGACAATGGGAAAATGGTGGAAGGAAGATTAACATTAGCAGATGGCCAGAGGCAATGCTGGCAGGTTGTAGGGACGGGCTACAGAAAAATGATGGCTCTGTTAAATAAGATCTCAATAGAGTACATAAATGACAATCAACATCAAAAAGAGAAAGATTATGAGGATAAGCTAAAAGGATGAAATAACAGTAAATGTCACCACAGTTGGAAAGGAACTGGAATAAGTCGGAAAATAATGTTATACCTAGTGAGTATGATCACAAATGATGCAGCATCATGTAAAGATAAAGTGAAGAATAGCTATGGCAGGGAACTGATGGATATGTCGCTTTCTATGCAAGAAAGAAATTAACGAGAGCAAAGCAAAATTAGAATCGGAAGTAACGAATAATCAATTCAACGGAAATGGATTGTGGTGCTACACGGATCGGAAACATGGATTATGCGGAAGGAAGACATTAGCAGATTGGATGCCTTCTAATACTGGAAATAGAAATGAAGGAAGAAAAGAGTTAGCTGGATGGAACGCAGAACAATTAACAAGGTACTACAAATGGAAGACGGGAAGAATAATTAGTAGCCGACATAGAAATAGATTGGGCCACATGGTGTAGGGAGACTCCCTCGTAAGAACTATAATGAAGGGAAGAATGGATTGGAAAAGAGCAGGAAGACCGAGATAGAAGAACTGGGTGATGGATGCGGGTTACAGCGAGTTGAAGGAGAGAGAGTGGGAAACCTTGACGAATGGCGTCATTGTACATATGAATCTGGCTAGGAAGGCGGAGAACCAGAAGAAGAAGCTGTGACCGATCGGTTGTGTCTAGTCAACCCAACACAAAGGTCGCTTAGAGGTCAAGTGAACTGAACGGTTTCCATCCATATCTTTGTCAGTGAATGGTTGAATGAAGTAATCGCCTTTGAATGCTCACAAACTACAGATAATTGAGTATTAATATTAATTTACAATAGGAATAGATAATCAGCATGAATAAAACTAATTGGAAGAACCAAGAGCAGAAGCACAGAAGAGGAAGCGAACACTTCGAGGCATCTTCTAAGAAGGATAGAATTAAATGGAGAAATCAAAATATGCAATCATACAACGAATGCGAAAATAAATGGAATTTACAACAAAGAAATGAATAAGCCTGAGCAATTGTAACAGAATAAGTATACAAGAAGGAGGAGAGCTTGGAATAGCAATGAACATGTAGGCGATTTGTGGTTCCTGACCGCTGCCAGTGATGGAGTCGAATGAGGGATTCACCGAACGAGGCCCATCCCACTGATGACCATTTATTTTAGCTGTTCCTGCCAATTCATCTGCGTTTAGGGTCCGCAGGTCTTGGTATATGTCTGTCCTCGAGAGACTCTCTTGCCAATTCATTCGGACCATTGAGAGTAACAATTGACAATCTTCAGAATTCTTATATTTTATGGCCTAATGATAAATTGGGGTCACCGTGCTAATTATTATCATTATGGCCATCGTTGTCATCAGGAAAATGAGCATTTGTTAACCATAACTGCAGACAAAATTACGAAGAATATCAGATGTCGATGAAAAGCACGCTGATGATTATAGCCCAGAGTGGATAATTGTAGTCGTAAGTTGCACATCTCATCAGCGCATAAAGACTTGTCTGCATTACCACCAGTAAGAGAAGAAAATGAAATGAGGGAAACGAAAAAATAAGACGATAAGAGGAACAAGAACTAGAACAAGAACTAGAGCAATAAGTAGAGCAAGAAGAACAAGAACTAGATAGACTGGAAGAACAAGAGGAAGAGGAAGTAGAAGAGAATGAAGAGGAGTAAGAAGTGGAAGAGGAACACAATCAGGTAATAATTTGTCCGTTGGAGTTCCAGGAAAGCTGACCCACTGACATCATCATAATTATGTGCTCAGTCTGAGTTGTGTGAATATAATCTGGCGTCCTGTCTGATAAAACAATTTGTCAGTCGTATTGACGTCATTTGAAAAACCCATATTAAGCACAATAGTCAGTATAGAAGAGATTTATTGGTCGATGCATAAGAAGAGATATGGAAATTGGTTGCAAGGGGATTGAAGAACAAGCGTTCTACAAGCAGGCAGGCATTGGACACGTGGCAGGAATTCAATTGGTAGTTGTAGTGGTTGCAGTTTATCCACACTGTGTGATACCATAGATCATTAGCGTCACCTCTTCCTTTATCCAGGTTTGAGAATGGCACTGTCAGAGAGCGAACACTGGAGGAGTTTTCAATTGGGAATGACGCACTTGTTCTTTTAAGCGTCAAGTGACATAGGAGTTGTAATGGCAGTCATTTGTGTATGGAGTATGCCGTGCATGCGCAGTGGTGAGAGCATGGAAAGTATTAGAGACATCTGGGTATTGAGGAGAAGAAGGAAACATCGCCAGTATGGGCCTTCCAAGTGGTGGCCGCTAATTTCGTTGCAGATCATTTCTTCGCATTTCATTTCTTCGCATTTCATTTCGTCGCTTTTCATTTCGTCGGAGATTATTTCGTCGCATTCATTTCGTAAGATTAAGCATCCTGAGGGTCGGTTAGGGTCAGGTTATGCGTCATGAGGGTCGTTTAGGATCAGGTTAGGGTTGTAGTGTTGTTATTAAAATGCGACGAAATAATCTGCGACGAAATGAACGGGAACCTCTGGGTAAACACTGACCATCTGGGTCTACAGCATCTATGCTTCGACACATAAATATCTGAGAGCTACAAAGGTCAAGGCCAGACCAAAGACAGACCATGCATCACTTGCAATCAATGCAGAGACCTCAAGATGTGACTGATATAGCAGTTGGACAATCTGTAGATTGAGGAAACAACCAGTCAGTCTAGAGAGATACCAGGTTAATATTGATTCAGGCCATCAAAATTGACAAATTATCTCTCTCAACTAGACACTTCATTGGCTTTATGAAACAGAAACGCATACGTACATACTTGAATGCGAGTATTTGCTCCATCTTTCATGCATCCTATTTAATTCCAGAGTATCTATGAAAACTGGAAGGCGTCACGGCATGACACCATCGCCTCCTTACAGTGGGTTTCTGGTAGGCCTAATCTTAGTAGCATTGATAATAGTATTAATTATTATTCACTCATTGTTATTCCTACTCCACCTTCTCTCCTACTCTAAACCATTCTCTAGCCATTCTTTCCTTGCAGCTCTTAATGGTTGTGTTCATCATAAGAGCATATAGGACACAATGCGGCCCTAATTTTCATCTATCAAAAACATTAGGTTATACCACTGGCAAATGACGATGGATAGACAACATATTGATGAGGCACTACTTTAATAAATCCACGACAGTCATCAAGTCTCGACGAACCTGGATGTGAAGAATACACGCTTTGTCCTTGGACAGCTTTGCTTGATCCTAATAGTAACCTAATAGCATTCAGGCTGTAACAATAGTTTCAAGCTGCCTCGAAACTCTTTTAATATTTTGATGAGCTGGATACAGTAGATGGTCTCAGGTGCAGTGCGTTGAGATAAAAATACGAGGCGTAATTCAATCTGAGTCGTTATCAAGGGAAAAACAAGAGGTGATGATGGCCCTCATGTTGCGCGACTCCAGCATCCTGTGGCACCATGTTTTGAATTCATTCCTTCCACCGCTGAGGCCATAGTCACGCTTCATGATATCGATACTGCATGACTGAAACCCCTACCCTTACGAGGAAAGCGTTTTTGAGATAACAGGTTATTTAAATAATAAAAATGTGGTGTAAGAAATTTCCAAAATATAGAATATATTTATCTCACTTTGTCTTGTCACTGTTATCTTCTCTGGACCGAGTCTTCTTTCATTGTGTGGTATTATGACGTTGGAGATTTCGTGGTAACTTCGGACCAGTTTCTTCTAACTATTCAACCTGTTGTTCACTCACTACATCATTCTGCTATATATATGTGTATATATATATATACAACTCTGCCATTCAATACATTGCTTTAGCACACGTTAATGTCGT
Source organism: Bimastos eiseni (assembly GCA_959347315.1). Taxonomy (NCBI): domain Eukaryota; kingdom Metazoa; phylum Annelida; class Clitellata; order Crassiclitellata; family Lumbricidae; genus Bimastos; species Bimastos eiseni. Next base: position 10,056,412 of record OY365814.1, read on the forward strand.
GCCTTTGGCGCCAGAGGAATACGGAAGGCATTGCAAATAAATTATTGAGCCACGTAACCCATCGCTGCTATGAATGGGCTTCAAAGCGCTGTACATATCTCTGGATGGGAGACATGCTCTGATTACGAGGGCGCCATTGCAAGTGATGCGCGCAATTTAACCTCTTTCTACGCAGATAATAATAATAATAATAATATCATGTTAGCGCATGTATGCGGGGTTTAATTGCTCTCATTTAAGTTAATGTTGAACCGTCAAGCGGAAGAATGAGAAGCACTGAGAAGGCAATCGATTCATTTATTTACAACACATGACGTTCATCACGATGAAGAACAGCGCGAGCATGTGATAATCTGTCATGTTATATTAGCACAACACAATACAATCGAAAGTAACATCGCACTGTAACGAAAGCGCCTTTCGCTATAGTCATTGCCATGATCCAAAAGCAAACAGATAAGCTGTTAATTTTGATTCTGAATTGGAAGAGACAGATGCAGATATCTCCACTGAAGTTGGGAGACTGTTCCATTCTGAGGACTCTGACAACTTCCGGTCTGTGTGAAGTGTGGTTAAATTCCCTCGCGTAGATGATCGAAGTGTCTATGGATGGAGAGGGAACCTGGAGGACATGCAAGAATGTATCTGGCTATTTATATAGCGCCTTATTAGAACCCCTCGGTGGCGCTAGAACCTCAACCATGGACGCCATTTACGAGGGAGAGGTTCCAGATTGAATGTGATACATGAGCAGGGTGATCTTGTTGGAGATACGAGCGCCGATGGGAAGCCAGGGTAGTCGTTGCACTGTTGGTATGATGTGTTCTCTGTGACCAAAACCTTTTATTAGACGAGCAGCCGCATGTAGGACTGGAAGATAGGAATTGATGTGTTGATGTCGGTAGACCGGATGGGACTGAGTTACAGTAGTCGAGATTGGATGAGAAAACGCAGGCAGCGTCTCATTTACGCAACGTTTCACTCATCGAATTCGGCTGAGTTGGGAAAAGCTCTGGTAACGAATAAGATGCGATGAGTGACGTTTAATTAGCAGTAAAACAAAACAGCGATGTCTCGGATGTCATCAGATGGTGGAGTAGAGTAATTTGAGTCAGAGTTGTCTAAGGTCTTCAATTGATCATCGTCGTTGTCCGTTGATCTACTTTGACTCTCAAACCAAATGAATTCTCTTTTGGTGGCCTTTATCTCCAACGCATTGATGCGCAACATCATTGAATATCACGAACGTATGCAGCAATTTTGTGTGAAGTATGACAAAATGTCATCGCTATAGCCCTGAGATATTAGTTGATGTAGGCTTCTTATTTAGACAACATTTGATATTTATGTAGGATTTGTCTTAGGTTGCATTGAAATATAATAATATTATCTTCAGTTTTATTTGAAACTGACGAACTGCAGTATGATTATAAGTAGGCCATAATGTGAACTAACGATAACAAGTTATTGCAGGAATCCAATTTAATCCTCGGCTTCCTAAAGTATCAGGCAGTCTACAGTGCACCCATTGCCTTCTACATCTGGTTTAACCAACCCCACCGCAGTGCGTAAGAAAACTAGTCATCCTTAGAGGTACGAGGAGCAGCGAGCTCATCTCTACAGCTCTGCACGCCAGTTGTTAGCATAGCGCTTTAACGAGAACGCCTTTCGCTACAGTCGTTGCCATGATGCATATGCAAACAGATAAGTTGTTAATTTTGATATAACTGCAAGCTGTCGGCAGTCACTGCGGTAACGCTTTCAATGCCATGCAGCTCAGGTTATTTTTAAATGGAAAAAATATTTAAATAAAATAATAATGAAAACCAAGTGGAGGCACGGGCCTCTGCGCCTCACCGGTAGCGACGCCACTGGATCCGAGGCGCGGATAGTAAGTAAGTCGACAGGAGAAGATGCGGCTTGATATTCATATGCCTCAAAATCAAGGACAATAACGAGTATTTTCCCGCTTTTTGAAGGCGGAAAGTGAATTTTGTTTTCTATTTAGTCAAAGCCTTTTCAGAAATCACTTGTTTTAAGAAATCCGTAAACTGTTACTGCTAAGAAAAACGTTTTATTTTCACATGACACTAGCGGCTTCTCATTCTAATGATATTAGACCTACGCGTCTGTCAGATAATAAGTTAATTCAGGAAAGAGTTTTATAATAATCTATCAATCAATTAAACTTAAAATAGTGCCTCTTCAAGAAATCTACACGGAGGCGCTCCCAGTCGAACCTTGGACATATAAAACAGATTTCAGAGTGGAATAAAAATAGGGTAAAGAGTTCTTACATGTAGGGATGAATCGAAGATACAATGGGAGGATTTTCCAAGCAGTTGGGCCCACAAGCGAAACAGCACGAAACTGCATCGTAGAGGTCTGAGAGAAAGGGACAGGAAGAAGACCCTGCGAGACAGAGCGCAGCATTTCTATCACAGGCAGTAGGACAGCAGAGCTCCCGAAGGTTTAGTATTAAGTGGGTGCAGCACCACAAAGGCAGCGCCAGACAAGGGAAGATATCCGAAATGCAATGTCCTGGGGAATGGGTTACCAACGTAAAATATCCGGTACATAAGCGGACCAGTCCTGGATATACCCCCTTTCAGGCGAGCGCAAGTCCGATGAACTCTCTCGAGCTGCCCAATCCTACCATGTGCAACGCTAGCATTATAAGGTTGAGCTGTAGTCAATTAAGACGACTAGTGACGAAAGCGTGAACAAGAGTAGCTGCAGAACTAGCAGAGAGGGAACGGGAGACAACCCGAAGTTGACGCAACTGGTAAAAACAGGTGCGAGTTACTGAGTAACCACGCTGGGTGAAGGATAGATCCTGGTTACGAATGACTCCAAGGACGCGCAAAGATGGGGCGATAGTAAAGCAAGGAGAATCAGCAGAGAGTGAACCTAAGTCAATTTTTGCCAGTTGTTGCCTAGTCCCAAACCAGTCAAATTCAGTTTTAGTAGGGTTGAGTCGGAGCCGATTGTTCGACAGCCAGGACTTTAGTGAGTCTATGGCTATTTGCATGGTTTGAACAAGGACAGCCGCTTGAGAGGCCGAACCATGCATATAGGACTGCGTGTCATCAGCATAAAGCTGATTTAGAACCCCAAAGGAAGAATGAAGCACTCCGACTTCAGATGTTTATAAAATATAAAGCATAGGGCCCAAAATAGGTCACTGGGGCAAACCAAAAGGGACAGGAGCCCATTTGGACCTGGATGACCCAAATATGATGCTAGAGATGCCCTCACCTAGGAACGAGCGGAGCCACTCGAGTGGTTGACCAGTAAGGCCAAAGGAAACTAATAAACGGAGCCAGAGAATGTCATGATCCACGCAGTCAAAAGCAGCACTAACATCAAACAATGCTATAGTGTAACTTGAGAGTGGTCTACAGTACTGTAACTATCTGTCATTAGGCGGACAAACAGGGTCTCAGTCGAATGATTTCTACGGAACCCCGACTGTGATGAGGGCAGCTGATCATTTTCATTTAAATTGCGGACAATTTTCTCAACTATATCAATTGACGATTATGACATTGATATCTTAGATATTTGCGATCAATTTCTCCTTCATACGAAATGTCGAATGATTTTCTTAACCGAAACCAAGAAACTATTCTTAAATCAAGAGACCACCGTATGAACTTAGACAATACGTACGTTCAGAGGGTGTCCGTGTGTGCGTCTCTCGATGACCTATGACAATCTCCGTTGTTGTTTCGTCACGAATAGCACAGATGCTTCGAGATGCGGAACTAAAGCCTCCAACTTCCGAATCGGTCTGCGTTGACTTTGAGCCGACGTCGTAAGACTAGGGAGCGATGATCGAGTTCCGACGGATGAACGGATGCTTTGAATGCCACGCGCAGCAAATGCAGCAGTTCAGAGCATAAATTGAAGGTTGGCTGCGATGCCTTAACAGACGCGTTTATTAGCAGTAGATGCGGTTGCTGTGCTATAGAAAGAAGGCAAGGAGGGACGGATGGAGGGACGGATGGAGGGACGGATGGAGAGACGGATGGAACGCCCCTCCATCGGTCTCTCCATGGAGGGATGGGGATGGAGGAAGGGATGGAGGAACGGATGGAGAGACGAATGGAGGGGCGAATGGAGGGACGGATGGAGAGACGGATGGAAGGACGGATTGAGGAACGGATGGACAGACAAATGGGGGGACGGATGGAGGGACGAATGGAATTGAATTACAAATTACTTTGTGACATGAAATGTTGTTTCAAATTTAAAAAATTGTGAAATGTACTTGATATGTCAAATCTAAAATAATCGAAATTACGCAATTTTAGTTACGTTATTTCAAGTGGGTGCAATCTGTTATACAATTGATATTGCCAATAACTGCTGAACAGAAGAAGGTGCATAATGTATGCCTGCAATTATTATCTGCGAAAAACTCATCAGTGACTATTCCGACCCAAATAATGCAGACTTCAGAGTCTTGCGACACATTGGATACAGATGGACAATTCATGTGGCTAATAATGCTTCAAGTAAAGCGATTGCAATCAGCAAAAGCGAAGCTGCACTAATCGCAATTGCGATTAGCGCAGTTGACAAGAGTCCTTGACGTTTGTTGCCGCCAGAATAAAGAATGACATGAAAATAGAAAGAATATTTTGAGATTTGATGGCTTCTTAATCAACAGCATGACCTGGGACTGTGTGTCACAGTGGCCGATCGGTTAGAGCGGTCAGCCCGTGACGTTCAATATTCAGAATCCAGGGAGTCACAATTGCTCTGCCGTACAACTGCAATCGCGCCGTCCATGCGCGCGTGAGCACTTCTCAGCAAAAAATATTGGAAGAAGGGCGATATCAAATTTCTATAATAAAAAATAAATGACTTACCATCCTCCCGAATATATCGCCGCTTGTGACAGCTTAAATGAACGAATTACTTTATTGCCCGTACCCGTTTGTAATAAACATTTATATGAGAACTCAAATGAAAGCCAGGCAACATCATTAGGTCTATTTAAATATTATATTTAGCATCAGTGGTTTTTTCTTGCGGAACACGCCGGAACAGCGTTCCGACAACTTTTTCAATTGCTAAAAAATAAAGACTGGAGTTGTGCCGCACAATTTATGTTCACTGTTGCCATGAACAATTTTTAGACTATATATTTGTTTCTAGCTTTTTATTTATGACTGACTATGAAAACTGCTGTGTTTTTAACTTCTAACTTATAAGTCAGTGGACAAGCGAACTCTGTGGTATTACACAAAACGGGATAATTTGTCGGAAGAAAATTGGCAAGAACTCTTAAATATGAAATAAAACTTTCCAGTTTTAATTTTTTACATTCTAAAATTTACGAGTAAGGTTACTACTTATTATGATCACTGTGTCCTATAAAATTTATTTTATTTGCCAGCCAAGTTTATTGTCATTTCTTTCGTCAATACAGGTGCGTTCCGGCACATGTTTTAAAAGAAAAAAAGCACTGTGACATACATAAAATATTTATTATGTATAATATAATATATGTATAATGAAGTTCTCTGACTCTATGCATAAACACATGCGTCATACTTATATATAATTTTATATATACAAGTGCATGTGACGTGCAACTGCGCTCGAGAGAAATCCTTCGTGAGGTCGCAGAATCTACTTTGTGAGGAATGCAATCAGAAAACAAGCAGAGGCCTAATTGGGTCAAAACCAGCGCATTTATATCTATATTCCGTGTGTGTTACCAATCAAACTATTGTCACTTATGTAAAGGTTCGCTGTCTATGAAGGCTACATGACTGTGTAGACCCCATTTCTATCTTCAATTGTATTGTGAAGCCCTACAACGAAAATTAATTGAATAAGTCACCATAGTGCACTGTTTTTGCTGCGGATTTAATGCTAGAAATCAACTCACGAATATTCATCATGTCAATTAGCTTTATGGCTTGATTTTAAGAAAGGTCACCTCCATCGCATTCCAGTGTAGAATCGATCATGAATTTTCATTGTTTTAGGCCGCGTTAAATCTTTTATTAAAAGCGGTAACATTATGAGCAATTGATGTACATGGGTCTGCATGTAGCTGTTGTTCGATGACTGAAAAACACGACAACCAATAACAACAAACGATCGAAAACTTTTTAATAACTGAATTTTTCGTTTTGAATGAACGATTGATTTTCATAATAAAAAGTTAAAATGTAGACCAACGTTCGTCGGTATAGATGTCAGCATGCATAGACCAGTGCAGTAAGGTTTCAATACATATGTGGAATATATATATATGTGTAGGCCTAGGACTATTGGTTATTATATATACGCATATATCTGAGGCCAGTTGGAATAGATGGGCGTCGTTTTCCCAAGGCAGTCGTTGGGTCTCGTGTGCTGCAAAAGGCAGAGAAGACGACGCTTAGAGAAGAAGAGGTTGAGAGGCCGAAGGTGGAGAATGCATCATTCCGTTTATTAGGGCAAGAGATCAGCCGAGTCCTGGTCAGAACTAACCAAACACATAAAACAGGCGCCGTCTCATGTTCCATGCATGATACACGCTGTTACTTTTATCAATGTTATCAATCAGTATTTATGTCTTAACATTAGATTAGCTTCATCAAATAAATTGTAGCAGAAAGTTGAGGCTGATTGGTCTGAAGTGCCAGGGTGCCATTGGGCGAAGACATTTGTATGAAAAGTCTTCACATGTGTCTTCGGGTTTCTTCGGCCTCCTACGTGGTCGATTGTGCAGAGGCGTTGATGACGTCACGACACAAACGCGCACACTCCCCACTGCCGCCTTCAATCGATTGAAACTCGAGACTGGCTTGAAGCTGCCTTACAACGGCTACTCAAAGCAAACCCAGGTGGAAATTATGTCGACTGCATGCGAAGAAGAGCTCTACAGTCTACACCGCTATGTCATAGCAAAATCTGAACAGTTTATATTATTATTTCCTATCGACACTTAACCGGAACAGAGAAATTGGATGTCTTGCAGTGGCATAGCGGTCGATGGGTAGATTCACAAATTCACAAGCCTTTACGTCGTAGCCCGTATGCGTGTCACGAATATCGTCGTAGCCCACTGCTGCGTGATAAATGCCGCGGATCTATCACGCGTTCGTCAGTACGCGTGATAGATCCGCGGCATTTATCACACATCAGTTATAAGCAGCCCGCGTCCAACCAGCACTTGTAAATAAACAACAAACTTCAACATCAGCATGCACACATGCTTTCGCGTTATTAAAATTAAAGCCATTAAGTGAGAGCTAAAAAAACTGGTTGACATGATTCCACTCATTCCGCATAGCGTAAATAGCCTACGTCCTACTGCCACATTTAGTCTAAATAGGACGCTACTCATATTCAGATCCGTTGTACCGGCTGCATATAAACTCAGTAATTAGTTGTGTTCGTTGAATTGAATAAATTTTCAACACTTTTCTGTTCGTTGAGTAGAACTTTTTGAACTTTTCTGTACTTCTTCTGTTGGTTGAGACAACCAATGAAAGTGCAGAAAGAGAGCACAGCAGCAGCTGCATAGTTCTATCTTTTCTCTTACTTCTTCATGAGTCGAATTTAGCTGTTGACGGACAAATAAGATACCCATTAAGTTTTTTCATTGCAAATTCTTCATATCCCCATCTAATGCAGAACATTTCCTTCCCGTTGAGCCATTAACCGTTAACCCTTTAACGACGGGTTAGAGTCAAATGATCAACATAAATGTAGGTCCTTTAAGTCCTTCGTTATGAAGCGACCGAAGGTTCGAGTGTTTCTCTCAATCAAACAATGGAACTGTAAATGTAGTCGTAATAGAGCAACTTGGTAGCGCCTTAATAAGCCTCTTCAACGAGAAAATAATGGTGTGATGGAATGGACAGCGGGTCTAACCTACAAATTGAATGTCATGTCACGAGTCGTGTATCGAAATGGTCGGATGTGACTCTGAGACATCCTAGTTGAACTCATCATTATCATAATGACTGAACGCTCACTTTCTAGCACGAACTGCGTTGAATGCTCCTTCACATGCAAACAAATAGAGCATTCACACTGATTCAGCGTGGTCAAATACATAGTAGGCTATAGGGAGATACTTCAGACTGAGTTAGTTTAATAACAACGGTTGTGCTGCATGAATAGCTTAACAAGAGGAATGTTGTTGCGGTCTGTCCTATAGGTAACCGGTGAGAAAGGGCGTGGATGGTGGCTGAGTTTGACTATCTCCTGTGTCATGTGCATAGGTGCTCCGCTTGTTGGCTGCACGACTTCTTGTTTTCGATCGTTGCATTATGTTACGGTTGAGTTTTGATGATGGTTTTTATACGGTTCTTGTTCAAGCGCCCTTGCAGCGGCATGGCTGCGTACGGCGCTGTATATATTGTCCGCTTCATAGTAGTAGTAGTAGTAGTAGTAGTAGTAGTAGTAGTAGTAGTAGTAGTAGTAATAATAATAATAATGATCAGAAGACATGCTTCATGCACTACCTATAACGGCAGCAGGAGAGGTGCTAAGGATTGCAGCCGGTGTAGCGATTTCAAATTACCCCCCATTCACCTCACCTCCCAGTAACTTGAAATCGATTTTAAGTTACGCCCGGGGGTAACTTGAATGCAATTTCTAGTTACCCCCTACGATTTCAGATTACCCGCAGGGGTAATCTGAAATCAGCTTCAGCCTACCCCCGGTAACTTGAAATTGATTTCGAGTTACCCCTGGTAACTAAGTACTCCACTGTCTTGCAGTTCAGCAGTGCCAGTCCCAAGCCTGGAAAAAGGAGCAGTGTTCTGCGGAAAGCTTTTTGGCCGCCAGGTAGAACTACATCTTGCAATATAAACGACACATGAAGGCGCCGAATTGTCCCCGCGCTAAATTGTCCGCGCGCCGAATTGTCCGACTCCGAATTGTCCGTCGCCGAATTATGTCCGGTACCGAATTGTCCGGGAACCAGACAGACAGACATACGTACAGGCATATAAACACAAAGACAGAGACAGACAGACATATATATATTTACAGATATAGAGAGAGAAAGAGAGAAAGAGAAAGAGAGAGGGAGTGAGAGAGAAATAGAGAGACAGAGACAGAGAATGCCAACGTATAGGATAGGACAGATAGCGTGTGAATGCTGAAGCACCTGTGTATGGACGGTGGTCGGCTGAGACACAGAGCAGAGACCGATCGATTGTAGCTTCGTAGAAATGTTCAATTAGTCGCTGCTTGGATCGTTTAATTCTCGTCTCAATGCAGCCACTCATAAGTTCTCATTAATTTCGACGAACGTCCTCATTCCATCTGATTTAGGTCTTAACGATGAACTCAATCTGTTTCCATCGTCTTCGACCGAAATATACAGCAACAACAAAGAGATTACCAATCAAATTTACAACGACAGAAGAAGAATTTGCCATGATTAACTCTCAGTCGTGTCTATTTTGTCAAAACCAAACCAACCAAAGCTAGAAATTACACTTGTCTAATATGACACAACTCGCACCGAGGAAGCAATTTTCCAATAATTAAGAAGTTCACTTTAGGATTCTGTGAATGGAGCTTCTTTGGTTCTTGACCTATCTTCTGTTTGACCGATGGTTATATACAAACTCTGAGGTACATGACTACTCGATCTATTCCGCAACTAAGTAGGCCTATCGTCAACATCGTACGCATAAATATGCAATATATCAGTGTCACGCACGAAACTCTGGACGATGGCGCTATATAAAAGTCATCGACCGACAGCAGAGGCGTGGGAGAACTACGAATGAAAATGTCTACCATAAACCTGAGAGGGGAGACATCAATGGGTTTCGCCGGAGGCAGACAGCCTCAATATAGACGGCGAGAATTATGCAAAGATCAACGGAGTATCAAGCAACGAATCAGGTAGCTTAGTATTCGCATCTTTGGATCAGTATTCTGAAATTCACTCCCGAATGTACTAACTTGCCTCCATAGATTGCATCAGTTCAAAAACAGGTTGTAAATGTATCTTATGTTCACACTAAATTAGAAATAACCTTTACTTAGCATATTTTTTTAAAATTTGCATATTGTGTATCACATTGTGACATGTCTTTAATGATCTTTGTTTATTGCATGTTGCATGAACTATCAATGCAACTGTTTTCTCGTAGAAAACGACGCCATTTTAGCGTTTATTGGCACAATGTCAATGGGCTCATCCTCCTCATCAAGGGAGATTATGCGCAATGGCATGCAGAAGGTCGTCAAAACCTTCATGCTGGGGCTGGTTTTTAACAACATTCTGGAAGCATGTAACCATCTCATTATGAAAATGTATCATGGATCTACTGAACAGTGTTTCGTCAGCAATGTCATACTTGCCATGACTTTGTCAAATTTGATCACTCCTTTTGAAATCATTTGAATAAGCTACTGGCCTATACTGGTGGTTTTCGATGGTTGTGGAAGCGAACACGCTGCACAACATAACTTTGAAACAAGTTGGCGACATAGAAAGTTTGTTTGATACATTAGCTTTCTGAAGTCATTAAAAGTCTTCAGTTTTTAATCACCTCTAAATATTATTGAATCGCTATATATATATATATAATTTATATATATATAATTTATATATATATAATTTATATACTTGCATATATGCTAGTCATGGCGGGCTTCCCTTATTAGCTCTACTGACAGCGTATTGAGAGTAGGGTCCTGTCATACTATCTATCACACAGACGATCAAGATGAGTTCCACTTGCATATCTGTTGTAAGCAGCGGAGAAAACTTAATCTGAGGGAATACAATGGAATGTCCTATTTTCATCTGCAAGAAGTTTCGCAAGGGGAATTCAACGGCGTGGAAATCATTTAACGATCGATTTGTATGCATTCGAATTTCAGTTATATATTGTGTAAAGCTTCCATTTCTTTGAGAATAAGAAAGTTCGCCGCGCTGATATCGTAAGACACAGACACACACATACACATACACTCACGCGCACACACACGTCGGTTTAATTAATTACAGGGAATAAACCATTTAGTGTAAAGTTTGGTTTAGGACTCCGTCAATTATGACAGAACAGCTGCTCTACATCTCTTGCTTTTCCTTCTTCTTAGTTGGAATCGAGTTGCAAATGATGAACGTATTTGTTTCACAGTTTCTCTCAAACTTTGACGGACTTCGATGAAGAAATCGCGCTTGTTCTGTTCAGCTCCGTTGATAAACTAACGATTGCAAATGAAATCACAGAATCATTGAATTAATGAGAGCTGATTGAATCTATTCTTACATTAAGTCCTCATCCTCTGTTGTTGCTTATGTGCGCGAGCCGTTGTTGATACGATGGAACCAGTAGAGAAAATGATAAAACTTTTCTGTTTCATGGACATCTCGGCTGGTAGGCCTACTATGCAGATAGAGCAATATCTTTATGTCTTTGACCTACCTGAATAGTCACATCTTACGATCAGTTGACTCTGAAAGCAAGGAGGAGGTCTCGCGCATCTCACTTTTACCATAAAATCTATGCTTAGGTCTCGTCATATCAATTACAAGAGTTTCCGATTATTTGAATTCTCGCACTTGCAACATCCATTAGCTTTCTGTCTGAAGGAATAAACTTAAGAGCAGGTCGTCTAATCGCAATAATTATTCTCAAAATTTTTAAATCGCTGCTGAAAGCTAAGTAATCTCGCCACGCATCAGCTATAGAATAGCCACACAGACAAAGAAGAAGACAAAGAAGAAGACAAAGAAGAAGACAAAGAAGAAGACAAAGAAGAAGACAAAGAAGAAGACAAAGAAGAAGACAAAGAAGCAGACAAAGAAGAAGACAAAGAAGAAGACAAAGAAGAAGACAAAGAAGAAGACAAAGAAGAAGACAAAGAAGCAGACAAAGAAGAAGACAAAGAAGAAGACAAAGAAGAAGACAAAGAAGAAGACAAAGAAGAAGACATGAATTAGTTTTCATTGTATTTGCATTTGAGGTGAAGTGTTCAGTCATCTTACTCAACTCCTCATCTTCCTCGCGGACTCAAGTTTATTCACGAACGTTGACTCGTGTCACAGGGATTGAATTGTCGACGGATGCCGAGTCGAGACCGACATCTTCATCAAGCACCTGCAGAGATGTTGACAGTATAATTATCAGTCGAGCTTTTTCTGTCTCGCAAAGTAACACATAGAACGTCATTGAGAACTAAACGTAAACGTGTGTTGTTGACTTGAAAGTGTGAATTAATCAACCCAGACTTAAATTACACTAATTGTTATTTGCAAAAAATAATTGCGACCATGGTGCAATTGTAATTGATTAGAAAAGCAATTTTAACTTGACTGAATATTTTTATGAACGTGATCAAACCACGCAACGAATTCCTTTGGATCCCTCATAATCCACCTAAGAATGGTCTACAACTTCCTCCACTTCCTGGTCTCCTTCTCTTCCTCCTATGATTCTACATTAAAGAAAAGGACTAATGTTATCTGAAGGTAACTGAAATATTCATATGCGGTAGGAATACTGGTTCTAGGACGTTTATTCAATGGACAATTAGCCAACGGACGGTTGGTCACGGACGATTGATTGACGGACGATTGGTCAAGCAGACAACATACCACTTGACTATGGTCAAGTGGTCAGTTGATCAAGGGTCCTTTTGTAAAGAGGACGGTTGATCAGACATTTTAATTTTAGATATTGGAGACGCTTTAAATACATCAGTTCTCATAATTATGAGCACAAACAACAGCACAGATATACGATGAAATGAAATGGCCGACCAATTATTATTACATATTATGTCATATATCAGTTCTCTTCTCTTATTGGTACATGAATTCGACGACCACGAATTACACATGACATAATTATGGCAGTTCGCTTATCAGTACAAGCAACTGCACTGGCACAGATATATAGGCCTACTATTTGACTACATTTGATATAGAAACTACTACATTAAATGTATTATTTCGAGGAATAATGATGCATATCTATTCTTTAATTTAGTTTCAATAATTGACTCATAAAATATTAACTTTATAACTTCAATAATTGCTTTAGTAACTTCATATTCTATACAAATATTTCTTGAAAAACCTCATTGATTAGGGCCTACTTTATAACGGACTATTGATCAACCGTCCTCTTGACGAACAGTCCACTTGACCAATCGTATGTTGACCAAACATCCGTTGACCAACCGTCCGCTTACCAGGAAGACTTAAGTTGCTGACGTGAGACTGCTTGTTCTGTTCACAGCTAGAAGCAGCAATTCGCTACTGAGCAATGATTTATTCACCAGGAAAGCGCTTACAGCGATTTGCATCCTGTCGTTCGTCTACAACATTGGACGGTCTCAAGCGCTCTCGCCTTCAGGAGATCTCCGCTGATGAAATAGGCACAAAATCAGTTCAGGAATTGCTTTCTATATGGCACACAGATGTGTCGGATTCAGATGTATGCCTTCATACTTGCCTGAAGATGTGCATGAAAGTAGGCTTATATATGCATATATATGTGCGTGTGTGCGTGTGTGTGTGTTTGTATACGTACGCATGTATGCGCATGTATGTATCCATGTCAGTATGTAAATATGTAAATGCACGCTTATTATGGCGCATTTAGAACCTATCAAAGCTCTGGCTAAACAAGCTAATGTTAGAGTCACTAATAGAAACGTTAATCAATGAGCCTACAGGTCTTATGATTGGAAGATACACTAGAAAAATGGATAAGCAATTATCCCTCCATCTCCATTCTCGGAATGGTGTCTCTTTCTGTTCACCTTCTCCTTCAGTAAGCCCAAATCGATAGCTTAACTCTTGTGGCACCAATTGATGGCACGTCAATGTCAATCCAAATATACTTTCAATCCCACAATGCCATGGGCATTGGTTAAGCAGAAAGACACGCTGAGTATGGTAAGTAAGTTGACAAAACGAAAATCGATAGCGGCGGTTGGGGAACTCATCGGTGTTCGTACATAGCTGTTAATCAATTAGTAAATTATAAATAATTAAACCGGTATCTAATACACAAAGTATCAATCGATGTCACATTATCGCCAATTCCTTATCAGAGGACAACAGAGAACCAGTCGATGATGGGTAATATGATAGTGAAATGACGTGAACGAATGAGTAGAACGAGAGCTACAGAAAGGATGTCAATGAGAGCGATTTGTTAGATGAGGAAACGACAGGCATTGAATTTTAGAACCTCCGACAGAGTAGTTGGCTGAAAATAATTCTTAACAGGACTTTAAGATTTAAGATGATGAACTTTGCTTACTACCAAAGAACCAATCCATTTAAGTTGTATGCCAGAAAAAGGTCAAGAATACAGTGGCAAATCTTATCCAACAACACAAATGGACCATGCAACTTTGGAAACAGGTTGCACTGGATACCTATGGGTCTACGACTCTTGGACCTTGGTGATGATGATGATGACGATGATGATGATGGTAGTGGTGGTGGTGAATAAATAACAGACAAACCAAAACACACGCCAAACGTCACATTGTACACTTTGGAAGGTCAAATTTCACCAAGGAGCACCTCCTTCGTGGGAGGATACCTGCTGGTCTGCATACTCACTCGGAGGCGAAACCACTGGACCTTATCGATTTTACAGACAGTTTCAGCGAATGACTTTAGCGTAGATTCTCTGCCTTTAATTGTCTTGACTGATTCCAATTCTCTACATGAACACTGAACATTGACTGAGCTTCTGAAATGGTTGGTAAAAACATTCTATGATTAATAGATTAAAAGTTCATTATCAGTAGTCAGAATATTTTAACAATTCTTCTGGTTATTGCTTTCGAGAGAGTGAACGCTCAGCGATGAATCCGTCCGTGAATGTATATCATTGTAAAAAGGCGAATTCAAAGCCAAAAGCCATCGACACGATTTGCAGTTGAGGAGGATATCAGTTAACAACGACAACTAAGCGAAAAGACGACAACCTAAGTGAAAGAGAAGCAGCCATCAAAGTCGAAGCCTCATCTCTTCTCCTCCGCTTTCCATTCTTCTTCCTTCGCCCCTTGTCTCTTCAATACCTGCATGTTTGTATTTAGCACACTTGTTCTCCTCCTTTATCCTCCTTCTTTTTCCCTTACTAACCTCTTCTTATATATTTATCCTTCCGTTCCAACTCCTGTGATTTTGTTTTCTATTCATAAATGTTTGTGTTCAATCACTATCTTCCCACTTTTCCTTTTTTTCTGCTTCATCCTCCTATTCTTTCCAATATTCTGCTTTCTTTGCCCTTCTCTGCATTCCATCGCTGTCTTTCCATCCGTCATTCACTCTCTGCATTCTTCTGTCTTTTTCACAAATCAAGAACAAAGGAAGAGTTTCTCGTTTTGCATTTGCAACAATCATCATCTTGAGTCACTTAAAACGCGCAGGAGACGGTTAGATGAAATTTGTTCATAAACACGTACATATACACATTTTCATGCATGCAATACATACATGTACAGATGTATCCATCATATATCCATCAATGGATACATAGCTACATATACACATTTTCATGCATACATACATGCACTCCATTACATGCATAACTACATGCACAATGTACTTAAGTAAAATATATATTATATACATAATTACAAACATACATAGGCCTACATACATGCATACATAGTTTTGTTAATAGATACATTTATATAGGGTGACACATGTATACGGACGTTCGCTAATAGGACGTTCACTCATACAGGAAATAAATAACAACATATTTAGCAATTACACGGAAATCTACTACATTTAAACAAAGAAAGATGTTACCTGAACATAGATACATTTGGTGTGTCAAATTAATTATTAATTTTTCTGTAATTAGACAAGCAGATAAACATAATGAAAAGGTGACAAGGGACAATATCAAAAGCAACGATCAAAGTAAGAGTAGATAGCAAGACCACCATAAAAGTTGCACCAGTTCATGAATTGATTTACGGCTTGTTCAGTTTTCCTATCAGCCGTGTCATGCGCGACACTCTGGACGATGGCGCTATATAAAAATAATCGACCGACAGCAGAGGCGTAGGAGGACTACGAATGAAGTTGTCTACCTGAAACCTGAGATGGGAGACATCAATGGGTTTCGCCGGAGGCAGACGGCCTCAATACAGACGGCGAGAAGTATGCAAAGATCAACGGAGTATCAAGCAACGAAACCCAACACGTTAGAGCTGCCTGCCCCTCCCATCTCAGCGACCCACGGACAAGAAATTCATGAACCAGCTGAAGATCTGGTCTGGACCGGCTTGTTGACACTAATCAAGAATAAGGGACAATTCCAATACGAACGGCGCAAACCTATTAGGCAGTATAACTAAAATGATGTAACGCAATCCCTGGGACCTATTGCCTGTATATGACACCTAACAAGGCCCAGCCACGATAGCCGCTAGTCAAACAGTAACTGTATGCCCCTAGTAATTGACGTTATGCTAGGGGCATCAAGATCCGACCAACCCGGTTTAGGAATAGTTTTAGCAGGTGATTTTTCGTCCAATAGAGATACGAGTTTTGCGTTTGGGATGGCGAAGCAAATCGCCCCTAGCAGGGTTCTTATAGTGTAGCAAGGGAAGGAACAGGGACTTGCTTCGGAACTGGGGGAGACGTTAAGTCGTTCTGACGATAAGGGTAATCAACGTAATTCGGAATCCCGTCTCCAACGTAAACCAGAGAAAAATTTCTAAAAAACACAAATAACTCCAGTAATAGTAGATAGGATGAGTGGTGTATATATATATATATATATATATATATATATATATATATATATATACATATTAAAGCCATCAAGTGTGTCGTGTTGCTGAGCTTGGTGATAGAGGAAAGAACAGGCGGTGCTCTCGTCATCTAGAAGAAGGAGTTGGCGAGAGAGAAACCCGCGACAAGCCGGTTTACGGAACAGATGTGTGAGCGAAAGTCCTATGAGCGATCGTCCTATGAGTGAACGTCCTATGAGTGACAGTAACGCGTTTACCTATAGGCGCACTAGGATCGCGCCTAGGGCCCCCAAATCTCAGGGAGCCCCCAAATAACGAAAACATTAAAGACCCACTAACGTCTCAAAGGCTCCCAAATGAATGAAAACATTAAATATAAAATAACATCTCAGGGAGCCCCAAATGAATGAAAACATTAAATACAACATGATATCGCAGGGGCCCCCAAATGAATGAAAACATTAAATACAACATGACATAACATCATCATCAGGGACCCCAAATTAATGAAAACGTTAAATACAAAATAACATAATATCATCATCAGGGACCCCAAAATGAATGAAAACATCAAATACAAAAGAAATCTCATTGGCTCAAAAAATGATTGAAAACATTAAAAACCAAATAACATCTCAGGGAGCTCCCAAATAAATGAAAACATTAAACACAACATAATATCTCAGAGGCCTGAATGAATGAAAACATAAAATACAAAATAACATATCAGGGAGCCCCCAAATGTATTTAAGCATTTCATGCAAAAATAACATCTCAGGGAGTTCCGAAATAAATGAAAACATTAAATACAACATAACATCTCAGAGGTTCCCAAATTAAACAAAATAGCATCTCAGGGGTCCCTGAATGAACGAAAACTTTCTTACAAAATAACATGTCTCACATTTTAGATCTTTTAAATATAAACATTTTTATTCTCTATTTTTGCAGCTAAGTATTTGCATGATAAGTGTTTGCTTTGTAAAGGGGAATATGAATTGGCTAAATTTGCTGTGCTGGTAAGAGCGAAGGCTGCGCATTATGAGCCTCTTCGCTTCCAGAAGTTGGCTCACTGTTTAACTTCGTTGAATTTTTAAATAAAGTTGTATATTTCGATATTTGATGTGACGTGACGTCACATATCTCAGACTCCCTTCCTTTGTCATAAATCGTCAGATATATTATGACCCCTCCAACAGGTACGTGATGTCATTTACAGACTCAGTGTATAAATTCATAGGGCCTCAAAATGTTTGCGCCATGGGCCCCGTTTTCTGTAAACGCGCCTTTGATGAGCGATCGTCCTATGAGTGAACGTCCTTTAACCGGACACTCATTGGTGCTTACGCTTAGGGCCTACAATAGAAAGAATAAAAGTTATTGTTGGAAGACAGGCCTTTCGCCTGTCTTCCAACAATTACATACATATATTATATACATATGTAGCTTTGCATGTAATGGACTGCATGTATGTATGCATAAAATGCATATGAATTTTAACATATGCAGTGGTGTTTTCCTCGTCGGTAATAATCGATTAAAGTTCTTTTAGAAATGGTTTCCACATTTATTGGTGACATCATGAGATTATAATTCCACAAACAACTTTTTTCCATGGAACCTCTGCAAGGTTCGGATGATTAAACAAATTGATCAATTGTGTCACGTTGACATTCTGCTGCCTTTAAAAAAGGAAGTTTCTTATGGCGCTCATAGGACGTTCACTCACAACACGTTCACTCATTCTGTATCATGTTATCTTTTCGGGAAACAATGAAACCGATTGGTTGATTGAAAACGGTATACGTCACAGGCAGCAGAGTATAGAGCAAATGCTGAAATAGCCTTTAGGCGAATCAATTAATCTAAATAGGCCTATTAATTGTCTTCTGATTAGAACACAGTAAAGACGTTTTATGGCTAATTACACTATTATATAGGTACGCCCATATATTTTTCATATAATAAGCTATTTCGTATATATTACATGCTTGCATAGTTGCGAAAGTGGGCCTATACCTTTACATACTATACGTGTGTGTATCTGTAAGTATATATGTGTGTGTGTTTGTTTGTGTATAGGTGAATGTATAAGTGTGTGACTGTGTGTGTGCTATGTCATTGTTTATGCCTCAACTTGTTTATGTTTATTTCCGTTAATTTAAATGTTCAAATACATGTAGGTCTATGTCATACGTTTTTATGCTAAATCAATACAATAACATATAATGGACACCTATTGCAAAACTAAACCCACACATATAATATTATAGCCTAAACATGGATTCATGTGGATTTCGCATAGTAGGAGGCCTTTTTCTACATTACTAAATAATTATCATAATAATGTTATAAATTTGTTTCTATTCGTAGTGTATTATGCAGATCCATAGTTGGAGCAAGACAGGCAGACAGACAGAGATAGTGAGATACGGAGAAGACAAACAAACAGACTAGCGTAAGTAAGTAAGTAAGAATATTCTTTATTATACTAATACCAGGAAACGGACAGTAGCTTACATAATGTATAAACAATAGTATCAAATTTAAACAAAGTCAAAGAACATACTCGTATTGAAAGTACTCTTGACAAATATACCAACGCTAACAGAAATTGCAAATAGACAAAATGTGTCAACAATAGGATTCTAACAAACCAGTCTTTTAGATTCATATACAAATAAATCTGGATAACGCAGTTCAATGTGTGTCTAAAAATATAAGTTTCATGTGTGCAGCTGTAATTTAAGTAAGTAAGTAAGAATATCCTATATTAGACTACCAGCAAATGCATAATAGCATACAATTTCAAACAAAGTCAAATAACATTCGCACGATGAAAGATCTCTTTTCAAAGGTATCAACTCTAGGTAGGATAAGATCATGTGGCCTGGGTCGCATGTTGTAAGGGGTGATCTTATGGGGAGGGAGCAGGTCATGAAGGACGTGACTTGGATTCAATAGAGCTGAGCGGAAGAGAGCAAAGTCAGAGCAGTGCTGTTCAAAAGAAGGAACATTAACAGTAAGGAAGCCACAGCGGGTTCTTGCAACACCATTTAGGCGATTTCGCTCCTGTACATTGGCAAATCATCACCAAACGGGAGAGGCGTAGAGTAGAAGCTAGGGTGGTAGCACGAAAAATATGAAACAATCATTGACCATGGAGCCCATGGGCAACTAAAACGCGTAGAGCGAACATGGATTGTCGGGCCTTACAGCAAATTCGGTCGATGTGTGTCTCAAAACCAACTCTATCAGACATGGTAACACTCAAAATTCGTATCTCGTGGACCCTCTCAATACCGGGTAAGGGAGGAGGCAGGGCAATAAGTTTGGACTTGGGCCAAATAACAATCATTTCTTTAGATTTAGAATTGTTTAATTTAAGATTGTTAACACTAGTCCAAGTCGAGATTTGGTCAAGTTCAGATAGTGTACTGTCAATGCAGGAAGCTGGAATCAACAAGTAACTATCATCGGCATATTTTGGAAGACGATTTGCCACTATGGTTAAAGGTTGGAAATGGCAACGACAAAGTGCATTGGTCCCAATCCGGAGCCTTGGACTAGGCTAGCAATAATGGTACAGAGGGGAGAGATTTCACCCCCATATTTAGTGCAGTGCTGACGCTCATGCAAGAGGCGAGGACCCAATTATACAAGAAATCTGGAATGGGTTGGGCTGCTAATTGATCTGCAAGGTATTTGTGTCTAACTGTATCAAAAGCTTTACTGAAATCAAGAAAGATGAGTCTAACATAGGGTTCTGATTTAAGCATTGATTGAACCTCATGTGTTATGAAGATCAATGCAGCGGAAGTAGACCCGAACGGGCGGAAAACAAATTGGTCGGTGAAGATCCGGTTAGAGCTGGGGTCAGTGATAAAAGAGTAAAAGTACCTGCGCACAACCATTTTTTCCAAAAATGAGTGAGAGGATGGAGGTGATGGATATAGGTCTAAAGTCAGATTCTATGAGAGGGCGGGAAATCTTGAGTATGGGGGTTATCATGCTGAGGCGCCACTGTAAAGGAACGTAAGAGTTGGTAAGAGAACATGTAAACAGGTCAGCAACAGGTTGAGACAAGAGATGTGAAATAGTAGATATTAACCACGAGGGTAGACCATCAGGGCCGGCGGAATTGCCTTTTACAGTTGGAGGTTATCATGCTGAAGCTTTATAGACATCATAAGGATCAAAATAAACAACATCAGCATGTGAAGCTGTTTGGGGGAGGTGGGATATAACACGATCTGTGGAGATGTTCATGTAGTGAAGGTTGAGCAATGATGCTGTGATAGACCCTATGTTGTTAGAGATCATGACCGGTTGGTCTCCATCCCTCAGACGGTGAACCTTGATCCACAAACGACAAGAACCTCGCTCCAAAACCAACGAAAGACTCGGAATTTTTGCGGGAGATGGCTATGCTAATTCTGGCAGCAATGATTGTAGCCTCCTCAAAAAAGATTGACTTCTCTGACGTCGGATCACAAATATAAATAAATTTATATCCAGACTCAGAGCGCTCGTCTGAGGTCCGAATATAGAGACGGAGGCTGACGGACAGCTATGATGTATGTATATATGTATGTATGCATGCACATATGCACACATACACACATAATTGCATGCATGTATAGAGACATGAATTTTACATACATGATTTCAGATGAAGAAAGCTTGAAAACCTATTTCCTAAGCATGTGATCAATCGTTATAAGCAGTCGCTCCCCAAACAGTGGCAGCGACTGATAAATTGCGTCATTAATAAACAATAATCGCAATTTTGCCTCATAAAGCAAAGCGAGATGTTATCCACACGCGCTATCATTGACTGCATCTCGTCATCGATCTCCATTTTACCAGCAGACAAGATATGTATACGACACCCTATGCATAGTCCTCCTGCCACATAGAGGTTACCATCGCTTTCACAGTGAAACTGCTCCAGACACTCATCTGGTCAAACTCATGTGGCTCGTCTATGGCTTCCAATCGTTTGCTCGTTCAGTCTGTCAAAATACAATTCCCATCACGTACACTTTTGACAATAACCCTGAATAAACCGTTTAATGCGACCTTTTTGTGCTTGACCTCTTTATTAACTTTGACCCGGAATTTGCGTCCACCCAATTTATCACCATGCTTGAGCCAGCGATTCAGAAGAAATCTTACAACAACAATATGTTCCTATAAAACTATGTCTTCAAACAACAATGTTATTTTAAGGCTATGTCCTAAAACAACAATGTTCCTTTAAGAATATGACTTAAGACAACAACGTTCCTATAAGACCATGAAAAACAACAACGGTCCTTTAAGACAAGACTTAAAACAACAATGCTCCTTTGAGACTAAGTCTTACAAGAACAAAGACTATGAATCTAAACAACAGTATTCCCATAAGATTATCAATGCTACTGAGTAAATGAAAGGATCTGAAAGAGACGAGAAACAAAAATGACGTGCATAACAATAAACGAACAGAAATGTCTTAACTAATCATGAAACAATGAACTAGGCTAATTTCAGTTAGGCAGGTGGCGATGCTACTATGAGCGGCATAATAAAATAGACCTGTTGGATCGTTTGTAGATATAAATGTGTCAGACTTACTGCCCGTAGGGGTTGCTGGCTGCTCGGGGCCGCCTTCCGAGGTTACATTGGCCAATTCTACTTCCCGTCCAACTCCATAGTCTAAGGGACATTTTCCCTGTAATCGCCGACTTCGCCTTAAGCACGGAGTCAAGGCTTCTTGCCCATATCCTCCTATCGGCTCTATATCAGCACCAAACATCAGGGCCCCAGTGTACACTACAGGATTACTTCGTGCCAGATTGAACATAGTATCCGTGACCTCGGGGCTGATGGTAGCGATCATCCGCTGAGCGGATGAAGCACCTGGGCTGGTATGGTTCCTACGAGCAGACAGATTTACACTCCTCTCAATAGGGCACTTCACTATGACTAAGTCATAGTCTTCATATGCTTCATGTATATTAAGCAGAGACATAGATCTATTCTCAACGGCCAACTGGCCAGCAGCTTCTATCATTCTTGCCTTACGCCGAGATGTTTTATTAGCTTTCATTTGTTTTTGATTTGCCAGTTGATTATTCAACAGTTAAATGCAGTGCGTTATTTCAATAAACAAACATTCTTTATTCCGCTGAAGGTCTACATTCAGTAGTCATAATTGGACTGCTAACAATCAAAGTTCCTAATTTGCTAAAACTCGGGCAAATCTATAAAACCTTAATAATCATTACTTATGCAAAGTCAGACTGTATCTAGAGCTTTTCTGAGCTGATTCGTTCACTACTCTACATAAAACAGCTGCTATAAATACATACAACGGCCGAATACCTTGAGCCACACTGCACACAGAGTTATCGCCAGTTTCTGGCCAAAAGTTAATCAAGCTTATTTCTATGACCATTCGAAGTTTTCAAATTGCACTTCCAACACGCAAGTTTTAATACTTCCCTTTTTACTTTCGCTGCGTTTTTTACGCCGAAATTACTCGCAAATATCACGTTTTATGAAATTTTACCGACTCGACTTTCGAGAACCTTCCAGATCAACAGCTAATCACCAACTGACAAAATGGCCGCTCACGCGTCACCTACACGATAGAAAAATAGGTGACGCCTCAAGCGACTACCTCGGGAGCTTTAGCTGCAGGCTCCATTAGGCTCAGCAGCGAAAGCTCGAGGAAGACCGTTGCGCAGGGGCATTCGCGCAACAAATGTTGGTTGGCAAATCAATTTATATTGCAATCCATACAAATAAACCGACATAAATAGGCTGACCCTGCATGGACTTAGAGGTGAACGCATTTTCCCTGTGATTTTTCTAATAATAAGTCACATCAATCAAATGTTTGCCCGTCCTAGGACGGCAAAGTTTCGTTCACCTAACCTCTCGTCTCTATATCCGCACCCTTATCTCCTCCCTTCTCCATTCTTCTCCTCTCCCCTTCCTACTCTCCCCTTCCTCTCCCTCCCTTCGTCTACCCGGTTCTCTGCACCTCCAAATGCATTCTCCTCATCTGCGCATCTCCTGCTCATCCCTCTAGGACTAGGTTCACCATTTTCCATTTCCCTCTCTCCTCTACACACCTAACCCCTCTCAGCCACTATCTACTCCATCTACTGCCCTTTGTCTTCTCCTCCTCATTCTTTTCCACCTCTCTTACATAGCCCCTTCCTCCAATTCCTTCGCTTCATGCGCCTAGTCTTACACCTCCACCGCCTAAAAAACTCCTTATCCCCTGCGGTATCCTATTTAGCGAGTTACGAAATCAGTATAGTTTCCAATCAGACATGGTGTGCCTCCAATCAGACAAGGTGTGCTGCCAATCAGCTAAGGTATGCCCCAAACAGACAAGGTATGGCTCTAAAATCAGACAAGGTATGCCTAGAATCAGACAAGGTATTCGTAGAATCAGACAAGGTGTGCCTCCAATCAGCCAATGTATGCCTTCAATCCAGTTGTCACGGGTCCGGTCGGGCCGAAAGGTTAACTACTTGGTAGCACTACACTGTAAGAGGTTCATTCCAGTTAACCATGCAGGCAAACCATGTAGGTGATTTTGAAAGCCAATTGATACGAGACAAGATATTGGCCTACATGAATATAATTACTATATAGGTTATATATATATGTATATTTATAAATTTACGTATGCGTATATATACAGCGAAAAGATAGAGACAAAGAGACAGAAAGATAGCGATATAAATAGAGCATTACACAATTATACGACCCAGCTAATTTTGGATTGTGGGATTAATGACTTCTACGAAGGTATTAGAGCTTTACTAGCGATCGCCCGTTTGAATGGACGTCAGACCACTTAGGGTCCGAAAGTAAAATCTCTTAAATCAGCCGCCACCGAGATGTGACCGCGGTTACCATCAGCTAACTTGAATATGACGAATGTATTAGAACGAAGACTTAGGGCTACACAAGATTTGTTGCTTCAAAATGTTATATTGAATAATTTCTAATTAATGAGAAACAACCGAAAGGTCAACGGTTAGATCACAAGCGTGTGAGCTAAACACGGATGTAGCTGGGGTGTGCGGACTCTTACGTACCTCGTAATAATATCAGAAATTCTTTTGCATGAGTTTATGAAGAAAGTAAGTTTTAGCTTAAATAAATGGAATGAAGGAAGGACATCTTCTTTGATACGTTTCAAAATATGAGCTTAAAATGTGAATGTCATAATTCTCCCTGTGTAGCCTTTCTACCACATTAGAATTTGACGAAAATTAATATACGTGTAATTGGCACTAAGGCGGTCGGTCGGGTCACGCTCTTCTTGGGTCGGGTCGGGTCAGATATTTGGCTTCAGAAGTCTCATTGGGTCGGGTCTGGTTCATACTGGATGGGTACGTGGGGACATCATGGAAATTGGACCCGTGGTCAACTCTGCTCACCCAAGGTATGTCTCCTATCAGAAAAGGTATGCCTCCAATCAGACAAGGTATGTCTTCAATCAGACAAGGTATGTCTTCAATCAGACAAGGTATGCCTTCAATCAGACAAGGTATGTCTTCAATCAGACAAGGTATGTCTCCAAACAGACAAGGTATTCCTCTAATCAGACAATGTATTCCTCTAATCAGACAAGATGTGCTTCCAATCAGACAAGGTCAGCCATTGATCGGATAAATTAGACAAAGTATTCCTCCAATCAGACAAAGAAGGTATAAATATATCTTATAATATAACTATTAAGGTATTAATGTGAACGTATATTTGACATTGTTTAGTTTAGGCCATTAATTGTGTTAGTAGGCCCTATATACATGTGCATCTATATTATAGCTATGCAAATTATAAGCGCTACGCGATTGTCATGGACTTCCCTCCTTGGTCGCATTATCAAGGCTGGGCCTGTCCAGACGGATTCACTTCAGATCGATGTGATAATTAAACAAGACTTTAATAGTAAAAGAAATTAAAATAATCATCTGAGATAACGTTGAATATAAAAGTTGACGAAACGGCAGTTCCTGTAGATCGTGTTCATAGCTTCACATCGTCCGAAGGATTCTGAATGCGTGTGTTGATTTTTTGTACGACACCGTTCCATGTCGAAGATGATTTGGTGTCGCCCTCCTCCTTTCTCCAGGTTTGGGAATGGCACTGTCAAAGTCCAAACAGTGGTGGAGTTGATTTTGAATGCCACGCGCAACAACTATATGTACTCGTGCCTAAAACCCTCAGCGCAATTAGAGGGTCTTTGAGGTCCTACATCCTACATCCGGAGAGCGTCTGATCTGCCTGGCCTCTACGACGGCATCTATTCATGACTGTCTGTTCGTCTTTGCGCCAATGGTAGAAAACCGGTTAGATCCGCTTTTGTTCGGGTATCCTACTCGTCGCCTCCTTCACTGGCTTCCTCGTACACGGGTAGACCTTAGCCGGCGGCTGTTTATTTCAACCTAGGTCAACGGTCGAATAGTTCAATGGAGGTATGCTGAGTAATCGAGGCCCTCCGATACCGTGCCGATGCCACCCACCGTGATAGCGCTGACTGGAAGTTGCTAAGCAACCTGTCGATTTTTCAGGCGCCTATGCCACAGCTGCACAGGCGAAGCACGCGATGCCGTCCGCGCGCGAACTTATGAAAAGATGCTGACTAGCAGTTTGTACTAGTCGAATGTCAGAGTTAAGACTATGCGGAGATTTAACATTGTGTTTCTGTGTTATCGATCTATGCGATTATTAGTTTAGTAATATAGTAAATAATTTAGCAATGTTATTATACCAGTAATAAAGTGAAATAACGAAAACCGAGTCTTTTGTGTAGTTTAACATACATTGAAAAGTCGGTCTACTGTT
Organism: Bimastos eiseni; assembly: GCA_959347315.1. Classification (NCBI taxonomy): domain Eukaryota; kingdom Metazoa; phylum Annelida; class Clitellata; order Crassiclitellata; family Lumbricidae; genus Bimastos; species Bimastos eiseni. Next base: position 10,083,001 of record OY365814.1, read on the forward strand.
TATGAAGAGGAGACTTTTCACTGTTAGTTCGCCTTGAAAAGGAAGAAAGCGGGCCGACATTTTATATCATTGTTAGCGTAAGCTTTAATTCAGTCTCCAGTATCCTGATGTTGCAATTTGAGGTACCCAAAACAGACATGGAGTTTCCAGCTGTAAGAGCGACGCACTCACGTTTATGGAGATGGCTTTCCTTAAGTTGGTCACCTGTTCCTGCTGAGACCTTGCCCCCTAAGTTCTCTGATAAACTCCAATGACTCTGTTTTCCGGTCCCTTCCTTCAACTTGCTGTAACCCTCGTTCATCATCCAGTCCGTGTTTTATGCACAATCACTACAATGAAACGTATTCGTTTACTGTACAGTAAAATACATATGCACACTAACGTCTGTATATTATATATATAAATATATATATTTATAAATATAAATATATAAATTTTAGATGCGCTGTAAAAATTGGCGTCAAAAACTAGCGGACACCAGAACGTAAACAACGACAGGATCGTTAGAGTTCCCGTTGGAACACATTAGTTGCATTTATTCACTGACATCGACTTCCGCTCGCATTGTTATGGGAACATGCTTCCGGCAGCTGCAGTAAATTCATCACTAACGAGTATCTAGATGTACGCACATGGATCGTTCTAAAATATCAGACTATAGTATAGACCTATCAGCTAATGCGCTAATCGTTCTAGCTGCAATGTGCGCTGCCATTGATTTCCGAGAAGCTGGATTGCAGCTCCCTGCAATAGCAAGGTCTCAGTTGAGTATTCATTGTGTATGCTGCAAAACGTTGGATAGTGGGTTTATGATGCTAAGTTTTATCAAGGTTTTTCACAGCCTCTGTCAAATGTTCATTCACGGAAAATAATTCATACGTTCGTGCTACTTCACAACAATGGCTAATAGGATCCACGTTCATCCGCTCAACGACGCAGTCAATGCGTCAGGAATCTCTCTTGACGATATGAAGCAACAAAAGAATCGTGTGTGTGAATTGGAAAACTCTTGCGAAAAACTTTGTCGTAGGGCGACGGAAGAACTGAGGAATTACTTTGGAATTAAACAGTCGATGTTCATTCGAAGCTCAGAATCTCCTGTCAGTGGCATGAATAAGCTGCTTTTCTATCGATTTGTTATGGGAGGAAATGTTCCACTTGTTCTCACAATTCTTGACGGCATAAAAGACTCGGATCCTCTGCTACACCGTTGTCTACTTCTTGGAAAGGCGGAAGTCAGTCGCAGGTCAATTTATTCAGAGAATCATCCCGTTATAAGATGCTTTGAGGTCGTTGCTGCTGTAGTCGTCTATTTGACCGTTCTGTTGCCATCCTATTTGCTTCTAACTCCGATCTTTTACGTCATACATTTCTTGACGTATTCATCGAGCATCGGATGTAAGAGATCAAATGATATAAAACTTCCTCTGCTGTTTGCAGCGCTCAGTAAGAACGTGAATCTCGTCCAATTGTTTCTCGAGCATCAGCCTACTATTCTCACCTCAACCGACCACAGAGGTTGCAACGTATTCCACTACTTGGCCCATCTATCGTCCGACGACAGTCCTTCAGCCAACTCGTGCTTCGATGTGTTGCTTCGAGTCTTCGGCACATCGGCCGTGAAGACCGTCCTATTGAAGTGTAAGAACGACAGCGGTCTGAGTGGTCTTGAGTTGGCCATCATGGTCGGGTCTCCTCTCTACTTCACCAAGATCCTGGAGACTGAAGGAATCTTTCGCCAGATGAAGATGATCCTTGACATTGACCAGGTATACGTGGCCACACCCTTCGCCATGGACAGTGCAGGAGAAGGCTTTTCACCCACGATTTCCATCAATTCGCCTGGTTTCATCTTGTATCACTATGACGTATCGTTATACGAAGATGGAGACGTGTTGCAGGAGCAGAACTTCTTGCTGTCGCTTCTCAATACACGAGACCTGATGACATTGAGCGAAGAAGAAGTGACCAGCATCACGAATTGTTCGCTGTTAAAGAACTGGATCGATGCCAAAATCAAAGTCAATTCTCGCATGGTGGATGTCTTCTTTAGTCTCAATGCTAAGATTTGGTTACTGCTTATAATCTACGTCAACATTAACCAAGTGCTCGATGAATTGGATTTGCTGAAGATAACTTACTGGTCGATGTTCGACATCATATCATACGCTTTGAACATTGATGTGAAGAATGGAACCAGCTGTCATCTCTCATCGTTATCAAATTGGGTCAACACCAACAGCAGCGGCAGCAGCAACGACACATTGGATCTATTCGCTCTATCATTCTGCAAGATGAGCGAAATCTGTGGTTTTGATGGTAAGTTGGCCATTGCTAAAGCGCCGAGGAATCTGGGATTCTTTCAGATCTGCGTCGTTGGCATGTTGATTTGCAGTTCCGTCCTTGTTATGGTGTTCGATGCCCTGATGAGATTGACGTTCCTTCATCTTCAGTACTTCTGCCAGAATTGTCCTCATCTGCGAATGTCCGTCAAACAAGTCTTTAGGAGACGCATTCCGATGTCGTACGTCGCTCGACAGCTCAGCATTCTGTCCTGCTGCTTTGTCTCAATGATCGTCATCCTGAGGACATACGCCAAAGAAAGCGAAGTAACGGACGGAGCCTCGGCGTACATTAGGTCCGTGGTCATGTCCTTACTTGTGGCGCTGGTCGTTTTGGCTGTCACGTTTCGCGTATTGAGCATACTCTACGGAACACGTGTCCATTCCTTTGGTGGTCATTTTATCATAAGCATGTGCAAGATGGGAAAGGTTCTGATGCAGTTCTCAGCCTTATACATCAACGTTGCAATGGTCTTCGCCATGATTTTCCAGTACGCTGTCAGCGACCCAGAATGCTCAGCGAAAAAAGTATATCCGTTCGACGGCACAATACACGCTTTCTTCGGTACCTTTCGACTGATGATGGGTGATAATACGTTGCCTGATCCGATGTCTGATCAGGTTGTCTTCATCTATTCTGTCTACGTCATTATGGCCAGTGTCATCATGCTGAGTCTGCTGACTGGTCTGGCTGGTTCAGTGGCCGATCGAGTGCTATCGCCTGAATTGAAAGACACCCTTATGTTGCTGGAAAGGCTCGAAGAAAGCATTGATGCAGAGACGTTGGTTCTGTTTTTTGCTTTTCCATGGCGTAGATCAGTTCATAGATGGCGTTGTCGTCAAACCCTGGCAACCAATATGATTGTCAAATCAGCGGAGAAAGGCAACGATAGCAAAGTCATCATTGAAGTTGAACATATCCAAGACATTAACTGACATTAACCTATGAATAAATACGCTTTGAAGTTATTATTGCTGTTATCAGACGTTGTGCGTTAGAGTTTTTAAAACAATTCCAATATCGTAAAGTATGATATAGTCAGAGTATTGACAAGTTCTTGAAAACATTTACTTCCTAACATTACTTCTTATAGTCGCTCAGTGGCTGAACCGACAGAACTCACTGTCGTTGTATTGAATGACGTCGTCTTTTCGTTTGTGTCACCGTTCTACAAATGAAATCTTCTCCAGTAGGTCTACTAATTGTTCACCCAGGCATTATTTTGTATTTAGCGTCTAAATATTCGCCTATTTCTTATTAGCTATTTTTAGCCCAAGCAATCACGAGTCTTCAACACAAACGACCAATCGCTGATGAACTTAGCAAAATCGTTTAGTCTGAACATTTGTTAATATATTTATTTATAGTTGTCTGCAAAATGACAACATGGCGAATTGGAATGGACGAATATTTCATTTGTGCTGAGATCTCGTCATTCGAAGGCATTATGTGAAATATTGGGCTCTGACAAGTCATGTAGTACAGGATGTTATCTAGTGCAAGCCTTTATTGCAGACGAATCTACATATGGTCAGTTTGAAAGGCCGCCACAACATAATTGGTAAATTGGGTGCTGCGAGTGCTTTAGAAAGTCGCTTGGGTTGTGCGCATGCAACTGTGAGGATGATTAGGTAATGCTTTCAACGAAAAATTTTGATTAATGATGCAATTCACTCCATTTCATTTTCAAGGACATGCAACATACAAGGCTGTCAAATATGTTGAAATCACGACCCGGGCGGGTACTCGTCCACCCGCGCGGTCGGGTACCCGGGTACCAGACCGCGCGAATATTTTTTTTTTAAATGTAGGGAATTGCGTATTTTTACGGGATGTGTGGCACCCGATAATCGATTGCAATTGTCCGGGCAGTCAGCCAATATGACCGACAGAATATTTCTGGCATATGTTCAGGTAAAATCGCGCATTTAGGCCTGTACGGAATTTCGGGTACCCGAAAACCGATTTCATTACCCGCGTAGTCAGCCTCGGTCGGGTATCCCCAGGTACCCGACCGAGGGGTACCGATTACCCGTTGACAGTCTTAGCAACAACCCTAGCCATGGAGCTTTGCACCCGCTTACTAAATAAAAAGGCACCATCTATTCGACGTCTCATAGTCTGAAGTATTCTTTCCACTATCACATTGCGCAATATGCCACGTGCCATCATTTCGGTGTTTATTACATTTAGAGGCATTCTCGATCACTAAAATTAATTTAACATATTTGCAAGTGATAACCGAAGATTCTCACCATCGATCACGAACAGAAATTCTCTGTGATTGGTTGGGGGTAAAAAAAATAGCTGATAACGCATCCCTACCCTAATCAACCTTTTGGAGTGTAGATATAACTGAACATTGAACAGTTCACATGGATATCTCCAAAGAAAATATCCCAAAAATATAATCGGCCTATTCTTCCGCGACAAATACTTGTTATTAGGCCTACTCTTTATTATATCCTTATATACGTGAATTTATATTATTAGTATTACCGAAATTTGATACTGCCCTTCTTCCAACATCTTTTGCTCAGAAGTGCATACACACGTCTCAATTGGCGCAATTGCAGTTGTACTGCCAAGCAATTGTGCGCGAAGGACTTGCTCAAGGTCCCTACACAGTGACTCCCCGGACGAGGGTCGAACCCGCGCGCTCAGCGCACACTGAACGATACGGGCTGACCGCTCTAACCAATCGGCCACTGTGCCACCCAATGACACAAATATATGTCATGTTGCAATCTCGTTTGGGCTTCTACTTACTGTATCCACTTAACCATTTGACAACCATACAGAGGCGAGTCAGGAAGAATAATAATTATGTAACGCACCTCATATAGCTAGCAAAAATATTTATTTCGTAGCTTGAAAATATTACCTTTCGAATGCATTAATAAAGTAGGAGCATTCAAGTACAAAGTTAATTTCAATCTAATATCTTCAAATTTTGATCACTGGATCCGTCAAATGTCGGATGTGCATGACCAGTGACCACTATACTCGATCATCGAGTAACTATCATCAACCAATTGTGCACACATGGTATTTCATGACAGCATGGTATTTCAATATGTGGACCACTGCTCTGGAACTCCTTGCCAAATGACCTTACGAGTCTGCCTACAATACATAAATTCAAGAAGAAGTAAAAAGTTTATTTTCCTAATGCATTTGTTTAAAGTTGTTGCATTGTTTTTTGCATGAACACATGTTTATTTTGTAGTGCGTTATTTTGCGTTCGCCGCATTGAAGACAACCATGTTATTGATGAGAATTAAATAATGAATTGTGGACACCATAGCGATTAATTTCGGTCAATATGCAGCATTTGCGAACAACTATTACAATATATCAATTATATTATGTAAATAGGGTGATCCTGATAGCGGAACCTTATGTTACTTTGGGTTTTCTGTTTGATACCAATATGCATGACTGTTAAAACTATGTGCATGAGTTTATATAGTGAAAAATAAAGCATAATGATTGATTGATTGATTCATGGAAATGAGAGGCGAAGATTTAGACGCATGTAGCATTTGTGGAAAATCGTCTGTTATCTTTCATTGACGTTTTAGACTTTTGTTGGTCACTAATGTAAAGCATGAAAGCTTCTATTTTCATAGTACTCTACAGAAATTTACTGAAAATTACCTAGAGAGAGCAATTGAGTTTTGTTCAGACATAAGATTGGCCTAAATGATGACAGGAAGACAAAATTGTGAGATTGGCCTAAATGATGACAGGAAGACAACATTGTGAGATTGGTCTAAATGATGACAGGAAGAAAAAATTGTGAGATTGGCCTAAATGATGACAGGAAGAAAAAATTGTGAGATTGGTCTAAATGATGACAGGAAGACAACATTTTGAGATTGGCCTAAATGATGACAGGAAGAAAAAATTGTGAGGTTGGCCTAAATGATGACACGAAGACAAAATTGTGATGCTGGAAAGCATGAGGCAAGGTAACCGGAAGTTCATTTTTCAGAACCTGACTCTCCAATTGGTAAGTGTTTTACATCTGCAGCGCTGTGGCTTAAAGTTGGAGAAATATAATTATAAAAAAATATACGAAGAAAGATAAAGACGTGCTGAAAATCAATTTTGAGCAGAGTTTCAATAGTGTTTCGAATTTATGGCTACATTGCATGGTGTATTAAAGGTTGTAATCACTTGCTGACTTTTCATTTCTTTGATTCATTGTTCTGTACTAATTTAGATTCCACCGGTTAACATATGCACATAAAATAAATGTATTCTCAATGTTTGTGAACAATTTTATAACTTTGTTTCTTTGAATTGACGTGACAATAGTTTCTTTCTGACCATATGATGGATATGCGATATGGAAAACACCAAGAACAAGTATGTCACCAGTCCGTGCTTTTTCTGTGTATAGAACACATTCAGCGTGTTGAAATGAAATAAGGAACATGCATGATACGATCGCAAGCCTTCTATATCATGTCTTTTTTATGAGTCAATTGTGGAATAGTGTGATAATAATGGGCCAGCCAATGCTCTTCGCTACTTGTCTGCACCGTGTCGGAATTGTTCTGTGATCATCTTAATGATAACCAAGTTACCATTAACTAAATGTTTCCCCGTCCGTCCAAGGACGGCAGCGTCTTGTTCTCATGCCTTCCACTTGACTTCCTCTTCTCCTCTATTTTCATACCCTTATCTACTCCCTTCTCCATTCCTCGCTCCTCTCATTCCTGTTCCCCTTCCCTCCTACTTTCCCCATCATCTCCATTCCCTCGTCTACACATCTCCCCACACACCCCAAATTCCGTCTCCCAATCTGCCCCTCTTCTGCTCATCCTTCTACGTTAACCTCCCCTTTCCATTCTCTCTCACCTCTCCACTCCCTATCCTTTCAAGTCACTACCTCTTTCGCATAATTTTCTTGCCTTCTCCTCCTCATTCCTCCCCTTCCATTTTACTCTACCTCATCCTCCACTTCCTGCTCATCCGCCTCCGAATGAAGGACAAAACCCCCGGACAATAGTCCCCGGACAAACCCACCCTCAGTTTTAGGCAGGACATTATCCCCCGGATAAAACCCGCCATTTTGGGGTTTTGGTACGTCCAATGAAATACCAGACATTGAGTACGATTAAACTCAAAATGCGGCTTTGAGGTGAATCTGCCGAACAGATACCACCTTGCCATATAATAATACAATAAAACATGTTCATTTACTATACAGTAAAATATATATGCACACACAAGTATGGTGGCATTACATAGATAGAACTATAAGAAGACCTAAAACAGCAGTCGCATCAACCCGTTCGCATTAGACGTAGGTTCTGTAAAAGTCAAAACATTTTATTCTTAGGGGGGAGCTTTTGTTCTACTTTCGGGGGTTCGTCCGAGGGGTTTTGTCCGGAGGGGTTTTGTCCGTTTCCTCCGCCTCCTCTTCAACTTCAATCACCTCCTCCTCTTTATCCACCTCCTCCTTTTCCTCCACCCTCTCCTCCGTCCCACATGGTGTTCGCCATCTAGCGAATTACGTGATCAGCCACTCTACGATGCCACATACAAACACATCCACAGACAGAGCGACATTTCTGTACTATTATTATGTTAATAAAGACTGAATTGCTATTTGCATTAGTCTACGCAGAGAGACCTCCATCGATCATTGGTTGCTGTAAGCTTGTCGTAATTCTATCGCTTGTCACAGTCAGCCTTAAATTTGTTTTTTGTCAGAATTCGCTATAGACGCATATTACTTTAGGATAATGAAACCAGACCGCATACTTATCGTAAATTAAATAGCTATACATTTGATTTATTTATTACCGAAATTTGATATTGCCCTTCTTCCAACATTTTTTGCTCAGAAGTGCACACGCCTCGACGGCACAATTGCAGTTGTACTGCAGAGCAATTGTGCGCGAAAGACTTGCTCAAGGTCTCTACACAGTGACTCCCGGAACGAGGGTCGAACCCGCTCGTTCATCGTACACTGAAGGTTACGGGCCGACCGCTCTAACCGATCGGCCATTGTGCCACTTACATCCTCAATAACCGCTTTTTTGTGAGCCTTTTTTACACTGTTACATACTTAGTGGTAATAATACAGCTATGATTTATCATGTTCATTCAGATATCGTCCCAAATTTAACTCGACGACTGCGGTATCCAATTCAATTCGCCCTCACAAGGCCCAAACTTGGGATCAATCAGTTGATCAAGCATTAAGAATCTATAAACTATAGAATCTATAAATCTATTAAGCCTCTCATGAAGATATTTACCCAGATGCCCCCAGATCCAACAACGACTGAAAGGAACGAATTTTCGAGATAGGTAGAGTACAGACAATGAGCTACTTGGCAGGTATTCTTCCAATCAGACAGCATTCCTCCAATCAGACAGGATGTGCCTCCAATCAAACAATGCATTCCTCCAATTAGACAGGATGTGCCTCCAATCAGATAAAGTATTCCTTATATCAGACAAAGTATGGCTTTAAAAGCAGACAAAGTATGCCTAGAATCAGACAAGGTGTGCGTCCAATCAGACAAGGTATGCCTATAATCCGACAAGGTGTGCCTCCAATCAGACAACGTATTCCTCCAAACAGGCAAGGTATGCCTCGAACGAGACAACCAGACATTGTTTGTGCTTAAGATAGGCTTCTTCTTGTTCTCTGCCTTTTTTAAGCAGGTTCAAATGTTCACCGTCGTCATTCCTCTCTCCTCTGCGCCTCCTCTTTAAGTCTCTTTTAGCCATCTGTTATCATCAAGTCCAGCTTCATTCGTCTATGTCCTCCTCTTTTACGTTTTCCTTGCAACCTCCCTTCTATGATCGTCTTCGTTATTGAGTTTCTTCTTAGCACATGCTTTATCCATGTCCGCTGTCTCTTACTTATCGTGCTGTGTAGGGTTCTTTCTTCTCATAATATTGTTCCCAGTACCCCTTCGTTTGCTACATGCTTTGTCCAATTGATTTCTCTCCATTCTCATCCATATCCTCATCTTGAAGCCTTCCACTCTTTTTATATCTTCTTTCCTCATCGTTCATGTCTCTGAGCCGAACAATACCACACTCCATACCGGTGTCTTTATTAGTCCTTTGCTTGATTCATTGTTTATCTTTCCTCTCAATAGTTCTTTCCACTTTGTGAAAGATTCGTTGCCCATCGCTATGCTTCTCCTTATTTTTTTGGTTACATCTGGCATCTTTTCCGAGCATGCTTACCAGGTGATAGAATATCTTTATCTGATCTATTTCCCTTCCTCCAAGACATATTCTGATTGCGGTTCTTTGTCTATGCTTACTACCAGTACTTTTGTCTTTTGATGATCATCACCATTCCGTGATAATCATCATGCTGTGTTTGGTCTATCCATCATGATCTGTAGGCCTCTCAATTCGTGAAGTGTCAGTCCATGTGTTTCTGTTCTGCTCTTTAGTAGTCTTCAGTTCGAAGCATGCACAATCCTTCTCCATTTCTGCCTGTTCTCTGTAGCCCTCATCATCATCGTCCATTTTCTGATATTATCCAGCCAGTTTGTTCTTGGTTTCTCATTTCCTCTAACACCCTCTATTGTTCCTTGAGTTATCTCTTTCTCAATACCTCCCTCTTCTTTCCTCATAAAGTGTCCAAAATATTTCATCTTCGCTTCTATCACAGTACCTAAGAATTATCTTTCCACACCTGCAGCTCCAGCACCCATTCGTTTGTTTTCATGTCTTTCCAATATATCCCAAAGACAATTATCAATTACTTCTTTTCGAAGGCATCTATTGTTGTTTCTTCGTCTTTCCTTAACGTCCAACTTTCACTTGACTCATTTATTCTTCCAGAGGTTTACCAACTTAAACATGACTAACATTCCCACAGCCAATCTTGATTTTACCTCACTTGCACAGTCCCCATCATTCGTTACTCTGTTCTCCAAGTAGGTAAATAAGTCCTCCTGTTCCACTTTGTAGCCGCCCACCTTGATGAAAAGTGCGTCATTGATATTTGTCATTACTCTTGTCTTTGTTACGTTAATCTGCATACTGTATTCTTTTGCTGATATCTCAACACGTTGCACTAACTCCTGTAAATTCTCTGGTGAAGTGGCCAGCAGCACGATGTCATCAGCCTATCTAAGGTTATATAGTCTTCCCTCCTATCCTAAATCCCCTGTGGTAGCACAGTAGTGCTTTTCGCATTACCTGCTCTGCCAGAATGTTAAATAGGTTTGGTGATAAATTACATCCTTGTCGGACTCCTTGCTTGATTCTAAACCATGTCGACATAAGTCAGTCTGTCTTGACAGTAGCTCGTTGTCGTTTCTAGAGAGTTTGTAATAGCTGAATGAGGTGAGATGGGAAACCCATCTCCATCATTGTTGATCATGCTGAATCACGTCAACAGGTTTTGTAAGTAAATGAAGCAGAGGTAACGTTTAATGTTTCTTTTCTCTCGCTTTCTCCAAGATGATTCTTAAATTCACAATTTGATCTCGCGTGCCTCTTCTTGGCCTAAAGCCAGCCTGTTCTTCAGCGATCTCTGTTTCAAGCTTGGTCTAGATGCGTTCCAGTATCACTCGTAACAAAATCTTACTGGCATGAGAAACTAGCGCAATTGTTCTGTGATTACAACAGTGAAGTAGATTTCCCTTCTTCGACAGTGGAATAAAAATTGACTGTGGCCATTCTTCTGGCCAATCCCCGGTCTCCCATACGTCCACACACACCTCGTATAGTTTTGTCAGAGTCATTTCTCCACCAAATCTAAACACTCAGCGGCTACGTCATCTGGACCTGGTGCTATGAGAAGAACAGCCCCTCGTTGAACTTCCAAAATCACACTCCGTGGCGATACTGCCTTTTCTGAAACCATCACCACGAATTTTCCCGCGTTTACCCCTTTCCCAATTCCCGTGTCATTCTCTAAACTGTCTTCAGATATTTAAATCTCGGGCGTGCACGGGAGCTATCTCCTATTCAAACGGATAGATATGGTAATGGATCTTACCCGATCAATGGCATAATGTGCAGGGTCGAGGTTATATTCTTCTTTTCTTTTTCTAGTTCTCTGCCTTCCTAGGCAGGTTTGCACGTTCAATGTCACCATTCGTCACGTTTTCCGGTCCCTTCCTTCAACTTGCTATAACCCTCATTCATCACCTAGTCCAATATGTCATGTGCGGTCACTGCAATTAAACGTACTCATTTACTGTGCAGTAAAATATCTACGCACACACATGTATGCATATCATATATACAGGGTGGGCCAGCATAAATGAACCGATTTTGCACACGTATAACTTCGCCAATATCTGAGAGTTATTAATACTTAATATGTCAAAATAAAGATATTTCACTCTAGTATTTGTTTCCAAAAAGTCGAATTGTTACCAGTTTTAATTTTAAGTAAATGTTAGGTCAGCCCTAACAGTCATATTTTGTTGTTGTCTGTGGCTCAAAATATCGCCGTTGACAAACGATGACCGAGTTTTGATCCGAATTTTGAAAACTTAAAAAGGAATTGATTCGTTTCAAATGATTAAAGAGTGTCCTAACAAAAGATGGAATGAAAACGGGACTGTTCTGCCCAATTTCGAAACTGCAACAAAAACACTGTGCAAGAAATGTTTTCTTCCTTTCAGCACCCGTCCAGGTGTCATATCTCGCTTTTGCTAACAGTAGCACATGCACAATCATTTTGGGTGTATGTAGGAGTATGTAACGTGAATTTCTTCTCATCGCTAAACCACGTCCTTTCAATTTTATCAACACTCATGCGCTGCTTCAGACGTTTGCAATGCTTCCAGTTGTTTCTTTTCGTCAGACTCGAGACCTGTTGAACTTTACGTCGACAAAAGATCTTCGAATTCAGGCCATGCCGTGCAAATACGTAGGCCCTAATATAGTCCTTCTCGAAACGCCTGTTTCACACTGAATTAGCTGAGATTTGTTTGTACCCAGGTTATCATCTTGACTGCACATTAACTCCGACACCCGAGCAATGATAGCGGGTGTGCGCGCCGTGCGTACCGATTCGCTTGGTTGACGATTGGTAGTTCCTGGGTCATTAATTTATTGGTATCAAACGATTCAAGGTATTCTTATTACACGCTCTGTTAGAAAACCGTTTAATCATATGAAATGAATTAAAGCCCTTATCAGTTACCAAAATTCAAATCAAAAATCGGTCATCGTTTGTCAATGGCGCCATTTTGCGTCACAAACGACAACGAAATATGGCAGCTAGGGTTGTTCCTAATATTTACTTAAAATTAAAACTAGTACCAATTTAACTTATTTGAAGCTAATACTAGAACGAAATATCTTGCATTTGACGTGTTAAGTACAAAGAACTAAAAGATATTGGGAAATTGGCGAAGTTATTTGCTTGCAAAGTCGGTTCATTTATGCTGGTCCACCCTGTATATTATGCTTTTAACATAGGCGTCAATATCTAGCGGACACCGAAAGGCAAACAACGACAGGATCGTTACGGTTCCGTTTGGAATACATTAATTTCATTAATTCACTTAAATCCTTTCGACTCGTATTGCTATGTGAACGCGCTTCCGGTAAGAGTAGTAGCATCAAATTCATCACGTAGCAAGGTCAGCACACTCGTTGGAGCTGTACAACTAACAAGTATCTAGATGCAGACACATGGATAGTATACTGTCATTGTCAACTATCAAGCCACGCGCAAATATGCGCTAATCGGTCTTGCAACAAATTGCACTGCTATTGATTTCTTAGAGCGTTCTGCTCCCTGTAAATGTTAGCTCATAGCTGAGTTCATCGGGCATTCATTCAACTTACTTCGAATGCAGCAAAACGTTGAATATAAGGTTTATGAAGCTAAGTTTTATCAGGGTTTTTCACAGCCTCTGTCAAATGTTCATTCACGGAAAATAATTCATACGTTCGTGCTACTTCACAACAATGGCTAATAGGATCCACGTTCATCCGCTCAACGACGCAGTCAATGCGTCAGGAATCTCTCTTGACCATATGAAGCAACAAAAGAATCGTGTTTGTGAATTGGAAAACTCTTGCGATAAACTTTGTCGTAGGGCGACGGAAGAACTGAGGAATTACTTTGGAATTAAACAGTCGATGTTCATTCGAAGCTCAGAATCTCCTGTCAGTGGCATGAATAAGCTGCTTTTCTATCGATTTGTTATGGGAGGAAATGTTCCACTTGTTCTCACAATTCTTGACGGCATAAAAGACTCGGATCCTCTGCTACACCGTTGTCTACTTCTTGGAAAGGCGGAAGTCAGTCGCAGGTCAATTTATTCAGAGAATCACCCCGTTATAAGATGCTTTGAGGTCGTTGCTGCTGTAGTCGTCTATTTGACCGTTCTGTTGCCATCCTATTTGCTTCTAACTCCGATCTTTTACGTCATACATTTCTTGACGTATTCATCGAGCATCGGATGTAAGAGATCAAATGATATAAAACTTCCTCTGCTGTTTGCAGCGCTCAGTAAGAACGTGAATCTCGTCCAATTGTTTCTCGAGCATCAGCCTACGATTCTCACCTCAACCGACCACAGAGGTTGCAACGTATTCCACTATTTGGCCCATCTATCGTCCGACGACAGTCCTTCAGCCAACTCGTGCTTCGATGTGTTGCTTCGAGTCTTCGGCGCATCGGCCGTGAAGACCGTCCTATTGAAGTGTAAGAACGACAGCGGTCTGAGTGGTCTTGAGTTGGCCATCATGGTCGGGTCTCCTCTCTACTTCACCAAGATCCTGGAGACTGAAGGAATCTTTCGCCAGATGAAGATGATCCTTGACATTGACCAGGTATACGTGGCCACACCCTTCGCCATGGACAGTGCAGGAGAAGGCTTTTCACCCACGATTTCCATCAATTCGCCTGGTTTCATCTTGTATCACTATGACGTATCGTTATACGAAGATGGAGACGTGTTGCAGGAGCAGAACTTCTTGCTGTCGCTTCTCAATACACGAGACCTGATGACATTGAGCGAAGAAGAAGTGACCAGCATCACGAATTGTTCGCTGTTAAAGAACTGGATCGATGCCAAAATCAAAGTCAATTCTCGCATGGTGGATGTCTTCTTTAGTCTCAATGTTATGATTTGGGCACTGCTTGGATTTTACGTCGGCCTTAACCAAGTGCTCGATGAGTTAGATTTGCTGAAGATAACTTACTGGTCGATATTCAACATCATATCATACGCTTTGAACATTGATGTGAAGAATGGAACCAGCTGTCATCTCTCATCGTTATCAAATTGGGTCAACACCAACAGCAGCGGCAGCAGCAACGACACATTGGATCTATTCGCTCTATCATTCTGCAAGATGAGCGAAATCTGTGGTTTTGATGGTAAGTTGGCCATTGCTAAAGCGCCGAGGAACCTGGGATTCTTTCAGATCTGCGTCGTTGGCATGTTGATTTGCAGTTCCGTCCTTGTTATGGTGTTCGATGCCCTGATGAGATTGACGTTCCTTCATCTTCAGTACTTCTGCCAGAATTGTCCTCATCTGGGAATGTCCGTCAAACAAGTCTTCAGGAGACGCATTCCGATGTCGTACGTCGCTCGACAGCTCAGCATTCTGTCCTGCTGCTTTGTCTCAATGATCGTCATCCTGAGGACATACGCCAAAGAAAGCGAAGTAACGGACGGAGCCTCGGCGTACATTAGGTCCGTGGTCATGTCCTTACTTGTGGCGCTGGTCGTTTTGGCTGTCACGTTTCGCGTATTGAGCATACTCTACGGAACACGTGTCCATTCCTTTGGTGGCCATTTTGTCATAAGCATGTGCAAGATGGGAAAGGTTCTGATGCAGTTCTCAGCATTATACATCAACGTTGCAATGGTCTTCGCCATGATTTTCCAGTACGCTGTCAACGACCCAGAATGCTCAGCGAAAAAAGTATATCCGTTCGACGACACAATACACGCTTTCTTCGGTACTTTTCGACTGATGATGGGTGATAATACGTTGCCTGATCCGATGTCTGATCAGGTTGTCTTCATCTATTCTGTCTACGTCATTATGGCCAGTGTCATCATGCTGAGTCTGCTGACTGGTCTGGCTGGTTCAGTGGCCGATCGAGTGCTATCGCCTGAATTGAAAGACACCCTTATGTTGCTGGAAAGGCTCGAAGAAAGCATTGATGCAGAGACGTTGGTTCTGTTTTTTGCTTTTCCATGGCGTAGATCAGTTCATAGATGGCGTTGTCGTCAAACCCTGGCAACCAATATGATTGTCAAATCAGCGGAGAAAGGCAACGATAGCAAAGTCATCATTGAAGTTCAACATATCCAAGACATTAACTGACATTAACCTATGAATAAATGCACTTTGATGTTATCATTCTAGTTATTAGACGTTTTGCGGTAGAATTTTTACCAACAATTCTTGCATCCTCAACGAATCTCTCAAAGAAACATTTCATCCTTACTTTACTTCTTCGGAATATCCAGTCGTTCAGAGACTGAACCGACAGAAACCACCAGCGTTGCATCAAATGATTTCGTCTTCTCGTCTGTGTCTCAGTTCTACAAACGCAATCTTCTCCAGTAGGTCTACTATTGTTCGCCCAGGCATTATTTAGTACTTAGCATCTATATACTTGCATATTTACACAACCAATCACGCGTTTTAAACACATGACCAATCGCTGGTGGGCTGTGCAAAATCATTTTGTCTGAGCAGTTGTTATAATATTTTCATGGTTGTTTGCATAAGGCCAACATGGTAAATTGAAGTGGACGAATATTTGCTATGTGCAGAGATTTCGCATTCAAGGGCATATATGAAATATTTGGCCTGACAAATCATCCTTGCAATATCATGCACCCCCAAGCGACTTTCTAAAACACTCGCAGCACCCAATTATGTTTTGGCATCCATTCAAACTGTTTTTAGCGATGTCACTCAAATTATAAAGTAAACAAACGTAAAACCAGTTATTTGCATATTTTCAGGAATGTCTGTTTAACTCTGTTGGTATCAAAAGTAAAGAAAATAAGACAAATTAGTTGGGTCTACTCAGGTTAGGAGCCGTCCACATAAAATTATTACGTACGCAGCTAAGGGATTTCGAATTTCGACGATTTTGCGTACGAGTGCGTATGGTGCGGGAGAGGGGTTCTGAAAATATGTGCGTATGCAAATATAATTGTCTAATTATGACGTCCTCAATACGGAATATTAAAATCAGAAATGTAAACCCAATCACAGACTACATTCCTGCTTAATCAATTTTATGGTTCTACGTCTAGTAATTTGTAATTTGGTGTCATTGAAATTACGTAATTTGTAATTAGCAATTTCCAGCAAAACTCGAACGTAGTTTGGAATATGTAATTTAATTACATTCCACCAGTAATTGGCAATTTGTAATTCAATTACAAGCCAGCCTGTAATTTGCCCATCATTGTTTGACTGATCGTTTTCATCGGAGTGACTACTTCATGGCTAGTGCTTACTATATATTTTCAGTAGCAATTATATTTAGGGTTGTAAATTCTTGCGATAGAAAATTAAAAAATTTGCTGCCAATTCGCTGCCAAGAACATTGAATTCGCGGCGTATTCGCGGTCATAATATTATGTGTAACACAATAAATAAGTCAATAATTGAGTATAATCAACGATCATTCATGCGAATAGCGGGTTCTGTTGCTGCGATGTCTGCTTTGCAAACACAACCAAAATAGTAGACATTTAGATGCTTAGTGCAACTGTTCCTCCGATTAAAATCGACTTGCAAAAATAGTAGCTCACCGCTCACCTGAAACGTACCAGGCTTAAACTGAACGTCTTAGCTATCGAATATTTTCGCACACGAAGTCGCTATTATTTAGAACCTTTGCGTTTACCACATCAAAAACACGAGCAACGCGAAAAAAACAGTTAAGTTTGTGGCCAATAGCGTTGAAACGTTAAAATTCGTTGTATATCCAAAATTCGTGGATATTGCGAATCCCGCGATGACAGCGAAAAATTTATAGCCCTAATTATACGGTCCTTATTTTTCGCGTATTACTTAAAAGTAAGTTGGTCTATTTACTGCTAAAAATATTTCACTGTTATAAAATATCGAATATCTTAATCCACATGAATGACAAAAATGACAGATGGGTTATTTGGTTAAACATTTCTTGCGCGTTATTGCAGGTCTATGTTGTTTATCCCAGTCTCGTTGTACAAACAGTGACCACGACATTTAGTAATGTGGGCTTGATGGGGCAAGATGGCGGGGGCAAGTTTACAGATGCCTTTAATTGAAACGAATTTGATCCAAGCATAACGCATTCACTTTCCACTGTCACAAATCAGATTTATGTGTATGATTTGTATTGTCACCATCTTGCCCCAAGCAGACGACCAAAAAATTGCTCCAGGGAGGGGCAAGTTGGTTGATTTTCAGAATACTTTTAGCTCGTTTTTACAAACTTATAAAATAGTGTGATGCCTGAATTTGTGCTCCAGTGTTGCCGTTATTAATAGCTGTGTTGTGAGAAAAAAAATTATGATGTTAGCATTATCGATGACGATCACGAGTGATAAAACTTATTTTCCGGCCAACTTGCCCCCACCTCCCCTACAAAACTAGTGTGTAATTTGGGTTTATGCGTGCTTGCCTTGCATTACATTCCAATTTCAATGAAACAAAAGTATCCGACAGGCATTTGGTGAATTTCAAATTACAATTAAGACAAGCTATCATACAATATCATTATCAATTATCTTTGCGTTACCCGTACTATGAGTTCCGCGAGTCTTTTTCAACAAGTTTCTAATCAGTTGACTTTGCGTTGCCGCTCTCTTCCGCTCACGCTCGCATTGTTCCGCTCTGCTCGTTGAAGTGAAAATAAATATATACTAGATTAAACTTATATCAATTAGTCAAAATACAAATTCAAGTTCGCACTATTCCTGATTAGTATATACCATTGAGATCTATTATTACATAACGTCATTGGTCTATAATACCCTAGAAAAGATTTGGCTTCCAGCGCGCCAAAATTGTGACGTCATTTAATATTGTGCGCAACAAAGATCTTAAAGAATTTCTACAAGCTTCAAGAACATGGGTTCTGTGGCGCAATTATTTAATAACATAATTATGAAGCTTAGCGTTTGTGGTTGCGTTGGTTGATGGTTATCTACTTAATAGACAATGCAAATATAGCTTTTGGACTTATACATTAAGCGGACCTTCCCTCCAAATTGGATGATGCATTCGCACATTTCGCATCGCCCTTGACTACGGGTTTGCTATTGACCGTTCCATCGACATCCGATTCCACTGGGAAGGCATGGAACTACATAAAATCCATGTCCTTCATTGGATGCCTCACCGTCAGATTCAGGCGCTCCAGATTGAGCTAATCTCCGCGACATCTCCTCACATGCATGTAGCCTACGTGATGCGCGTGGGCCTGGTTGTTAAGCAGTCAGAAAGGGCTTTCATCGCAGAACAGAACCTTCTCTTTCATCTCCTATCCAACTGAAGAACCGCTGTCATAACATGATATGATTGCACCTCTGGACGTAGTCGCTCATCAGTGGCTTTCTGCTTGCCTTGCACCCCTACATGTAGGCGACATGCGTTCCTATCACAATGAACGTGAAATAAAATGTCAGCAATCTTCAGAGGTTGATTTTAACAGCTAGATAAATTTAGTCTAACTTAACATAGAATTCATGGTATTAACTCCATGGCTGAGAAAGACAACAGCTTTGGAAATTGAAGATATTTCTTTGGCAATTGCAAACATTTGCACACCACTACAACCATAATCTTTCATGCCCACGAATAATAACAAGTCAGTGCGCTCAATTGTTTCAATGTCTGAGGCCAAGGGTTGATTCGACGCCAGTCACGTCATGAATAATGTCACATGCTAGCTGTCTGACACAATCACACACACACATACATATACCTAAAAAAGACCCACACAGACATGCACACAGACAAACAGGCTGACTTGACTCACTGTGCACATGAAGAAACATCGTGGACGGTCGACGATTCACCTATTCGTCCATTTGGTACATAGTCCTACACAAATGATTACTTCCTATCTCCACGATGAAATCATTCAGATGCAATTGTTTTGGAGGTTATTGCTATTGAGGTGTTCCAATCTATTTCGTCATCCTCTTCATCTCTAATGTCGTCATCGTTTCCCATTCTCCTCAGAAAGATTGATGACGTGGACGGTTTCGGCAAAGAGTAAATTGTCCGTTTGCTGTATTTAATATTGAATCTGTTGTGGCCGCACTCCGCTGAACCGTCCAGGACAATGCCACGAATGTAGCAAAATAGAACCTTAAACAATATATTCAACTTTCGAAAGTCCCGGTATAGACTTTCAGGAATTGATGTTCACCATGGCCATTACCTGGGAACAGACAATTGCAACCCATGACAATTGACCGCCTCCCCGAAAAATTCCCCCGGACAATTGCCCCCGGACAATTGCCCATCCCTCTCAAACCAAGGGTTCGCCCAAAGTATATATGTATGCTTGTATGTGTGTGTGTGATGCTTGATTGTATGCACGTACATGCATGTATATGTTTTGAGGCCCAACTTATTTGTCCATTACTAAGTAAGTTTTAGAAGTGTTTAAGCCCATTGTTAAAGGCGAATCACATTGGCTACTTGATAGGAGCTACTTTGTTTGGGGCTTTTTTGTCGGTGCTATATTGTCGGGGGCTATTTTGTCAGTACAGGTGCCCATCCCGTGCTCTATACTATTCCGCAGACTAGCAATGAAAGTTTCAAAATTGGATTAAGCTATTCATTGGTCAGTGGTTAGGATTTCGGATCGCATTGGTCAGTGGTTAGGATTTCGGATCGTTTCAGATGATGAAGACGGCGTTGAGATTGAAATGAAACAGTTAGGCCTTACCATTTTTTCTAAATTTATAGCTATAATGCACCGACAGCTAACCAACAAATCGATGGCCTTCACTTTACTTGTCTTAGTTGAGTGCTTCGGCTTAAAGGCGATAACAGGCACACAGTTGGAAAACATATTCAGTTCAAGCGTTACTTTGCCCAATAAATTATTACAGGATCACAATTCCTTCACAGATTTAGGTTAACCGCATTCAATGTCGATACGTCATGTCCAACACGTCTCATACATTGTACATTAGGCCTACGATATCTTCAATGGTGTGGGTTACATTATATGAGAGAGTCAGTTCCCATGACAAACTCATGCTAGAAACTCGATTCAAACCTTTTCAGTTCCTTTCATTTCGTGTCGAAACGATCGAAATGAATGCGTATAGACCGTGCAGTTAGTTGAATCCAACCTATGAACGATTTCGTAGCCGAATATAATTATCAGGGTCGATAATTAAAATAAGGTAAATATTAGATAAGTTGGGTTAAGTGACTAACCTATTATGTCATTTGCCTTAAAGAACATTAATTTTGCTGATAATCGCACTCAATGCCTCTTAACGGCAACAATTGCTGGTCATTGGAGATCAGAGCTGAGTATAAAGGTGTGTCTGGTAGAGGTCAGAGGTCAGCGGTGGAGCCAAAGCAGAAGTCGCAGTGTTGATCGGACTCGTCCTGACGTTGCGTCTAGATGACGATGACGTCAGATCGGCGATGAGTTCACGTATTTCCGATCGGAGTTCCTGTTTGAAGGTGTCCATGTCGTCCCAATACCCTCCCTCGCCCCCTCCCCCACCGACCGCCCTCGGGTCGTAGCCATTGCGCGTTCCTCCCATGGTGGCACCGTCTACAGAATGGTCTCCCACTCCAGCTGACGACGACACGGCTGAGCCAGTGTTGTAGGGCGGTGGCTTAGAGCATCGACTCCCTCCCCCTACACCTCCTCCATGCAGGGTCCCTGCGATTCGTTTGATGTCCCTCTTCAATTTCTCAACATTGGCTGTGTTTTGAAGATCTGTTCTCTCTCGATCCACTCGTAACTCATATCTATTGTAACAACAGATGACATCGTCATTCGGCCACAATATTGCATTTGAAATAATTATATATAATCAACAACAATAGTAATAATAACTGAGGTCTAGATATTTCACGCATTTATGTTTATGATGCGCATGTTTGCGACGGTTTTGACGGTCGCTGATGATTGCTTTCGATCAGAGGTTTGACTGCGAAGAGTTTGTCATGAGACATGTGTCCACCCTTTGGCCTTCGTGAGATTCAACTTTGGCAATTCTGTCTGCTTAACACTTTTAAATCAGACATAACAAATCTATTAGACTCACAAACCGACTGCTTTGGATCAGACTCTTAATTCAATGGTCTGATGGAAATTAATAAAGACAACGAAAGACGAAAAATGTCACTGAATGCATCTAAGAAAGATTGGAGCGCATCAGCAAACCTCAAACTCAACACATCATCATTATAATGGACAGCAATGCAGCTCGTTCTACGTACATTTAATAGTCGTATACGTACGACCTTGCCTTGGAATCCCACCAATATGCCGAGTAGCGAAGGATTAAACTGATAAATCCGAAAAAGAGAAGACCCGCATCATTGACATTACAGTAGTTCACCCCAATGTATGTGAATGCATGCATCAGGATAGAGTCATCTCTGACAGACAGCGAGTGACGTGTAATATAGAGCTATAGTGGCGCAGACGATGGATGAATATTCGACATAGGGTCTTCACATGCTCTCTGTAAGTCTTGGATGGCCATTCCTCAACTACAGTGTCATACCCAGGTTATGTGCCAAATTAAAAAAGATGCATTTAGAAAGTGATGACGAAAGACAATCATCTGATGCTGCCGAGAGTTAGCATGCCAAATCAGATGAGGTAACCAGGGTTAAGTCAAAAGCGGTTGGATGACATCCGAACTGTAATTTGTGGCTCCTACCACAAGCACGCTTACGCTGTTACTAAAGCGGAGCACTATCGACATTCAAGCGCCCTTGTAGCGGCATGGCTGCGTTACGGCGCTTTAGGAATCATCCGTTTAATACTATCGAGAGGCGCTATGAAATCAGTTTTTACCACTACCGTGCAGAACAGAATTTCTTCTTTTGTCGGTGGTCATTTAACGGATGTATTGAGTGAGATCTGCCACCTACCGAAGACTCGAGATATCCTGTTTGATCTCGAGCAAATCATCTTCACTGACTCCATCCTGGTGTAATTGCTTCTTCCACTGGTGAATATAACGACTGACTAGACGTCTCATCACATCCTATCACATCATCATGAATGCCGTTGTTCATCGTCATCGTCACCGTCACCGTCATCATCATCATCATCATCATCAGCAGCAGCAGCAGCAGCAGCAGCAGAATCAACAACAACAACAACAATAGCAGCAACAGCAACAACAATAGCAACAATAACAGCAACAACAGCAACAACAATAGCAACAATAACAGCAACAACAGCAACAACAGCAACAACAACAAGGCAATATACGTTAGATAAAGCGCCGAACAGTTCGCTATATAGATTTGCACTGAGTAAAAGGAAGAGTTTCGCTTTGAAGTCATTGCAGATGACAATTATTGCTGGATAGAACGGGACCATGGCAGGTTAATGTAGTTCACCCATCGATATTGTTGTGAGTTAGAATTGTTGGGGAGTTGTCCAGAGGTGCATGGTTAGGCTGAACCATGAAAGAGGAATGAAACAGCAAAAAAGATGTAAAAGAATAGAAAAACGCAAAGAATAATTATGACATGTAAGAAAAGGAGTAAAGATAGGAAAACAGCAATAGATCGGAAATAATGGGAGGAAAGTGTTTAGGGGAAAAGCGGCTGGAGCAAGTTGCAACAGTCTTGTGTCTGGAAAGTGGTCCTGTCAGCCGTTTTTGGTGGTAGTCGTCTGACAGTGGTGAAAATAACGTCATTGGTTGTAGGCCTTTTTTGGACTCTTCTACCTTATACTTGTTTCTTGGTTCCGAGAGAACGCTGGGTGAACTAGCAACATCTCCATTTCGACTTGGTTTCTGCAAAAGAAACAAAGCCTTTTGTTTAGAAAGTTACACGTAAGTCAAGACCATGAGACAGAAGAATTAGAAATGAGTTCTAAATTAAGTAACATAATACTTAACTAAGAGAACAAGTCCACATGAGTAGTAATACTGGAAAGCGAAAGGTTCATATTAGCTATAGATGTAAGAAGTTCTCACATAATATAATCGCTCAAGTAGGCTTATAAGAAGTTTAGCCCTGGAATACTTTGACATATGATGCCCAGCATTTGTACACTGTTAAGTCTATTTTGATTCACCTAATTATCATTGCTAGGTCATTATACTGTAGTTCAAAACAGAGATCATTCGTGGATTGAAATTATAAAGCAGTAAAGAAAACAAGCCTTAAAATTACATAAACTACTCTCTTCTAGTGAAGAATTTTAGTGCAACAATTTTATGAGCGGTAAGAATGATATTCAGTCAGTCAGTCAGTCAGTGTTTTATTCAGTAAAACAGCATTGATCATAATACAAATGTTTTGAGTAATAACAGACAGTACTGTTGCTGAACACCAAGGGAGACCCAAATAGGGACTGTGAAGGCCCCACTAGTTAGGGCCACCCCCCACATTAAGTAGAATTCTAGAAAGTCAGATGACCGTACATCGGTAGATCGATAGTTTTAGCTATCTAAGCATTTCAGAACTATAACGAACTTAACTACCCTTAACTATATTCAAACAAACGCAGGTTACAGGCTAGAATATCTACAGTTCATGTACAATAGCAGTTTAAACACTGTTACAACAATGTTACAACAATCGTAATAAGCATATTTAATATTAAAGGAATATTAATGGAACCAAGCAATCCTATTTCAACCGAGGTAGACTTGTGACCAAGCGTATTATATCCTACTTTAAGCTTCTGGTAATTTGAATTGCCTAAATTTATATTTAAATTGCTGAATATTTGTCACAATGCGTATGTCAAGCGGTATATATATTGTTCCAAATTTTTGTGCCCATGCATTTTATGGATGCGAGTCTGATGTTAGTTCTCGCGAGTGGGGTAAAGAGAGTATTTGGGTGTCTCAATACGTGCAGATTTTCATTTGGTTTGGGTGGGAAATAATGACGGAAAGATCGAGGTAGTAATTTGTTTGAGTATTGATACATAAATAGTCCAACTTGCAATATTCGTATTTGTTCTATTCTTAGTATTCCTTCTCTTGAAATTCACTTTCTATATGTGCATTATACGGCAAGTTAGCTAAAAATCTTATCACTCTTTTTTGTAAGATATGCAGGTTGTTTAAGTTAGATTTATATGCAGTGGCCCATATGATGTTACCATATGTAAAGTAAGGATATATGAGGGTATAATAGAGAGTGGCTCGCGTCTTTGCCGGCAGAATTTTTGAAATTTTAGTCAGTATGCCAAGAGTTTTAGCAATTTTTGATGATATTGCCGTTATGTGGTCAGTCCATGATAGATGTTGGTCTACATAGACACCTAGAAATTTGGTTGAAATGACCTGTGTGATGGAAGTATTCGTGATAGTAAGCGTAGGTATATGCTGCGGTGGGGGTTTGCTATGAGATCTAAAAAGTATGAAGTTTAGTTTTATCTAAATTGAGAGTGAGTTTGTTTGCTGTAAACCATTCGGCTATATTATTGAGCTCGTCATTAGTTTGACTAATCAAAGTAACTAAACATGGATGCGATTTAAATAAATTAGTGTCATCTGCGAAGAGTATAATGAATAGACTAGGAGCAACAGAAGGCAGGTCATTCATGTAAATGATAAATAATAGTGGTCCCAAGATGGAGCCTTGCGGGGCTCCATGTTTTATTGTTAATAGAGTAGAAGAGGCATTTCCAGATTTCACCAATTGCTGTCTGTCTTGGAGATAGCTTTTAAACCAGTTGAGTTGAGTATTTCGAATTCCGTATACAGATAATTTTCTTAAAAGGATAGTGTGGTTAATAGTATCAAAGGCCTTGGCTAAGTCCAAAAAGATGCCAACTGAATACTCATTTTATCTATGGCGTCTGAAATTTTATCTTGCATAGTGCGTGAAGGCATGACAGTCGAATGGCCTGACCTGAAACCATATTCAGCATTGTATAGGAGATTCGCTTTTGATATAAAGTCAGTAAGACGTTCATGCATGACTTTTTCAAAAAGTTTGCTAAATACAGGTAAAACCGAGATAGGCCTATAGTTGGATGCAATATCTCGCACGCCTTTTTTAAAAACAGGTACTACTTTCGCAATCTTTAAATCGTCAGGAAAGACGTCTGCTCTGAAGGAGCAGTTTATAATTTCAGATAGAACAGTAGATATTTTAGGTATACTAGTGATAACTATTTCAGGATCCAAATCATCTACTCCTGTCGAATGAGATGTCTGTAGACTCTTTGCTAGGGCCATCACTTCATGGGGGGAGACTACAGGTAGACCAAACGAGTCACATCTGGGTGATATCATGAATTTGTCAATGGGTGTCAAATTAATAGGAATACTATTAGCCAGCGATTGAGCTATATTCACAAAATATGTATTTAATTCGGTACCGATCGCTATCGGATCAGTTGTAGGCACTCCATCAACCAATAATGACTTTATATGCTTATGTTTTGCATCACTACCATTGTCTAACAGAGATCTAAGGATCTGCCAGGTTTATTTCAAGTCTTGGCTATATTTTGAGAATTCAGCGTCTAAGTAATTTTTTTCTGCTTGTATTTTTACTTTTTGAAATAATTTCTATACCTGGTATATTTAGTTTTGTTGGCTACGGACGGGTCCTTTATAAACTTAAGGTGGAGTTTCGATTTTTTTAGCACATGATTTGATAAGTCCTTGTGTCATCCAAGCCTTTTTTGGTAACATCCTTTTATTCTTTTTGCGTATAATTAACGGGAAGGCCCTATTATATTCTTTTTGGTAGTTAGATATGAATATCTGATATGCCTTGTTAACATCTAAGCTGCTGCATGCATCAATGGTTTGTGTCCAGTCGGTACAGCCAAGAGAATCTAGGATGGAATTTGTTGCATCTGGGAAAAAGATTCGTTTGGTCATAGAGGTTAGATGGTGTTGGACCGTCAAATCGTAATCAAATACGGCCAGAATTGGTAAATGATCAGATATATCCGATATCAAGATAGACGATAGTTTCACCTTTTTCCAAATATTAGTAAAGATATTATCAATTAAAGTCGTAGTAAATTCAGTAATGCGCGTCGGACGTGTAATAATGGGAAGATGATGCGATAACAGGCAATTTAGAAATTCTTCTGTTGGTCTGTGTGTAACGTTTTTAGAGAGGTCTATATTAAAATCACCGACCAGTAAATGCTCCTTCGATTTCTGCTTTATGTTACTAATGAAAGATTCCATTTCGGTAACAAAGTCATTGACGTTCTGATCGGGAGGGCGATAGATAACTCCTAGAATTGTGGTACCTTTATTATGCAATATTCGAAGAGTAAGATACTCAAAAGAATTATATGGGTTTGCTTTGGAATCGTTAGACATAGTTTCAAATGTCAGATCTTGTCTAATCAGAAGGACAACACTTCCTCCCCTGCCCTCGGTACGTGCCTTATGTATCAAGTTGTACCCTGGTATGCTCAAACAGCTGGCTTGTTTTTCGTCTAACCAAGTCTCTGTGAACGCTATTATAGAGGCCGGAACAACCTGCAGGAGGTCAGTAATTTCAGTCACTTTGTGCAGCATGCTGCGACAATTTATATGGAGGATTGATAGTTGTACAGTGGTTTGTTCAAGTTCCGAAGTTAATGATTGGGGTATTGCGTAAATAGGAGAGAATGGAAGGTCGTTAAAGAAGTTTAGGTACAGGGTCCAAATCCATGTTATTGATAAGAGCTTGGTTCTCTGTCTTTGGCGAGAAGATAATTAAGTCGGGCTGTTTTCCTGTGGCTACGCTAATATGATTATCGTTCACTGTACCATCATCGAGTGCGTTACCTGTGCTAATATCTATGCGGTTATTCATTGCCTGTAAAGCGTACAAAAAAATCAAAAAATGTCTTAACTACTACGCTAAACTAGACTAAATCTATTAAACCTAGTAAAGGATGATAGCTTCGCTATTGAGCCTTTTTCACATCCCAGAGGCTGCGCGCAAACTGATAACTTAGAAGTATTTTATAGTTGCCTTAATGGAAGCTTCTCATCGGCGAATTTAGTTTATATTGAAACAATTTGGTGTGCAGAAGTTTGATATGCTTGTTAATTTACTAAGAATCATGACACTGATCGACTCATGACAATACTAACAGTTATTGTCTCCAGCGCATAAGGTATAATAAGAACACAATTCGACACTATAATCAACTAAGAAACATTTGAAAATAACGAGACCTAACAGCTTATCAGAACATATATAAGCAAACGTAACATAGGTTAATCTGTATAGTATCACATCATAGTCATCTAACATAAAGTAGTCATCTTTCAGTGCACATCATTTGAGATATACGTAAGGAAGATTCGTGTAAATAAATGGCCATGATCACTGCAATCATACTCAGGATAGCAGAACAGGAAGGAGAGGAAATAAAGATAAACGAAGAAAGTATTCACCATCTGGCAGGAAGATCTTGATGGCGGCTGGGAGGAATAGAGAAAACATGTGTCCTCATGCTATTCTTGTTCTTGGAAACCTAGGTGAATCCGTGAAGATAGCGACTAGGTGTTTACATTGGCAGATCGCAATTCCATTCGGGCTGGGAGTGTATTTGGAGGTTCCAGCTGGTGAATCAAGGACTCTGAAAGTTCCACCAGTTGTTTCAAGGAGAGGATTTTCGTAGGTTTCTCTTCTTGGGAGCTGGTTTTCTTCACTGATACACGTCCACCCGAAGTCCATGTGGCATGGAGCTTGTCTACCCTTACCAGCCTTCTTGTTTCCGCGTAGATTTGAGCATTCATGTGGGTCAAATGTTCTGCAATGTAAATCCTTGCGGCTCCTAGTAACGGTTTTTCTTTAAGGACTTTCTTTGCAGATAGTATTTTGTCGCGGAGCTTCTTAGTTGTAAGCCCCACAATCAGAGGGCTATGGAGGGCCTTTCTACGAGCCGGTATGCGGTAGGCGAGGGAGATGTCTTCTGAGGTGACATTCAGACCTAGAGATGTGTTGCATAGCTGGCGAGACCACACGGGTTTTGGATGCTGCGTCGAGGACATTGCAGAGGAAGGTTTTTCCTGAAGCCCGTGAATGACCAGGTTCATCTGCCTTGAATTATTTTCAATGTTGTCAATTTTTAACTGCATTGTTATCATTTTTAAGAGATGAAATCCTTTTCTCCTGTTCCCAAAATTTCCGTTCAGTATCTTTAGTGGACTCGCCAGTAACACGCTTAACAATTTCCTCGACGGTCGCATTTAGATTTGATGTTATTTTCTGAACAATGGTGTCGTTAAGTGGGGTAATCTTTGTCATTAGTCTATCCCACATCGCTGTTGCAACTTTATCGTCTTGTAGGAGCTCGACTAGCTCATCCGCCCTAAGTCCTCTCTTTGCCATCGTTCGTGTGTTGTAGCGGAACTATTCGCAAAATAATATGTTCTTACCAAAATTTTAAATTTTTTTTGAGAAGCTGACTTTAAATGATTTTTGTCATCGTCGTTAACGCCCCTCAATCCAGATGCGACTCTACTCACGAACGGCCATCTAGCGAGTCCCCCATTAGCGAGTATTCCATTGCAAGTATAGGACTACTGATAAGTAAGTGAATCACAAGATAAACAATTGGACCATGCACATAGACAGTACTCTATTATAGACCAACACATACAGCAATCAGTTTTTTGTTTATCGCTTGCTTAAATCACTCCAGAAACCTGTGTACTCTGTTATGCGTTAATTGTTGAATTAAAATCATTAGTGCGGTTGAACTTTAAACCATCTCGGTTGCTTAGAAAATACTTACGACTTTCTGGCAGTTTTTGTTGGCGTCCATCGATAAAAGCTGAAGAGTAAAAAAACTGTAGGTCTATAGGTTAATGTAAAAACAGATAAAAAATCATACTGAATAAAGACTATAAGTGGTCAAACAGTGCTAAAGGTCGATTGCTTAAATCAAATCAAGTGCTGGTAACACCGTTTATTGCTTTAAATGCATGATACAATTTCAACAACGATTTTAAGCGCAATTGGAAAACTGACGGTGCACTAGAAACGTAACTCGTCTCTCGTATTCAGAGATGCCAAGTTCCAGAATGTATCTAAAGTGCACAACAACAACGAAGCAGAATAAATGGAATATTTACAGTTCATAATTTTTTTATTCGATGCGTGATTGTAAATTGATATTGACAAAGTAAAAAGTTTTCAAATGTGTCTTCTCTTTATAATTTACGTTGATGTCTATGTTCGCATCCAAGTGTCTCGGGTTGGGACCTATCCAATGTCAACAGCAAACAAGTCTGGTCCTATTCCATGATATAGTGATAATATCAACGACGCAGAAGAAGCGATGGCAAATAAATGTGGATGGCTGAATAAGATAAGATTAGTACGGGGCCGTTTTGAGTGGGTTGATAATTTTTTTTATTTGGAGGATTTATATATGGACCATCTACAGAGCAGCGCTCCCGACCCAACTCCAGATAAACAGTACAGTCTTAAGGTTGGCATAAAACAACAGCACAGCCGGATTGAACCGACGTAAACAAGCCACCCATCTAAATAATAAATGTAGACAGATACAGGAGCAGATGGACGAGGAATAGAGAACATTTATAAGAGACTGAGGCACTTGGTTGAGCTGTTTGGCGCATACCACTTGTCACCCTTGTGCTTTGCCAGTGACAGATAGAGAGACAGAGAAACAGAGAAACACAGAGATATAGACCTACAGAGACACAGAGACACAAAAATATAGCAAAATAGAGAGACACGGAGACACAGAAAAAAATAGAAATAGACTGACACTGAGACAGACCAACCTTTGTGGTGCTGTTAGAGGCATGTTTCTTCGACTCTTTGCGCTCAGCAGGTGGTCGTTGGTCGCAGACGCAGTTCATGAGAGCGCGGTGCATTCGTCGCAAGCAATAGAAGATGGACTTTGGGCTGATGAGGAGGTTGAAAGGCGGAGGAAGAGTGGAACCGTCGTCGAAATAACCCATCCACAGCTTTGATCGGGCGAACTTCCATTCTCGGTCTGCGTGGTCCTGGAAAGAATACACGAAATGAAATCGAAGCGAAACATCTGCAACTGAAAATGCGCAGGTTTAATTGTCTTCATAATAATTTTAATTTATTAACAATAATATCATGCAATGCATTCTTCGCCAGGCGGATGAAACCTTTTTACCATTTTAATTTAAAAGAGTTCCTGGGAAAATTGCCTTTTAACATGCTGTTAAATCTGATTCTTGTCTCATGGTTTCGCCTTTGGGGCAGATTGCTTATACAATATTCACGTCAATGGACTCTTTGTTCTTTGATGGAAGTGCATCAGTTGCCAAGGTTGCTGGTTGTACGAATTCCCAGTGAACACAGACGAACCTATATTTTCGTGACTTTGTGACTAAAAGACTCCTATTCTCCCATATTCACTGACCAACTGATATTCACTGCAGAGGCCAACGCCACATAAACAAGATTCAACCGAGCGTTTCAACGATTCGCAGAGGCAGTGAATGATTCCGTCCATTTTTTCCTGTTCTCGACTGAACTCAACTGAAAAGACTAATTTTCCTATCGACTGTGGCTGTTTTTGTAGACGACTCAAGGGAGATCCGAGAGATAGTATACATGGGAAGAGAAATGCACATGCCATGTCCACAGAAACCAGTGCAACACCGACCACCACTGGGGTCCTTTATATCATAGGCCTATTCCTTGTCGCTCAGTCTGTAGGGCCTAAATATCATGTCTAAAATATCTATTTCAATAGAGTTGTCTTATATCATGAGACAGTCAACAGAAATTAGTTGAATTTCTTATTGTCGCGTTTAATTATCAAATGCATGCTCCTTTCTGCTATGAGTCAGTCCTTCAACAGATGTTTTGCTAATACGGGGTCATGGATCACTCGTAGGTTCCAGGTATTATGCAGGTGATGCATATGCTACTAAATTTCGGTTCCCTTGTAATGATGTGCTGGTAAGTTGTTAGCTGAGTTGAAGGTATTTGTCTAGATTTATATCCGAAATATTATCATATGGTTGGTGGATGCAGTCAAGAAAAGCGCCAACTCAGATTGCTCACAAGCCATCAACTACCTGATTCAAACATTCATGATGTCACTTTGGACGAAATATTAAGTGATAAAACGGTTTAAAGATTGAAATTATTTTTTAGGTTTTTAACAAAAGGCTTGACATGCAGTAATACAGAGAACAAAGACATGTTAAAATAGGAATCAAATCATCTACGATGTCAAATCGTTTCTAGATTAAACTGAATAATTACTTCAAATACGCTGGTCATAAATGAATTGATTCCATCTGGAAAACAAAACTGTTCAGAATATTAAGCGGGATATAATGTTAAGTGTCTAAAAGACTCTACGTATAAGGAGGACACACACGCACACACACATATGTATACAT
Organism: Bimastos eiseni; assembly: GCA_959347315.1. Lineage (NCBI taxonomy): Eukaryota > Metazoa > Annelida > Clitellata > Crassiclitellata > Lumbricidae > Bimastos > Bimastos eiseni. The sequence continues at coordinate 10,114,869 of OY365814.1, forward strand.
TATATATACATGTGTGAATGCATGCTTGTGTGACTTATGTATGGTGCATGGGATGGATCATCTAATTTTGTTGGCCTGTGCAAATGTGAATCCTAGATGCATGAACTGTTGGCTAAGAGAGCAGAGAGGTGTAACTACGTAGAGAAAGAGTGATATTGAGACAATGGCTTACCACAGTGATATTGAAGGACTTGGACATCATAGCAATGAGCATGTTCAGAAAGAGAATCCTAGCGGCCACATTGTAGAGGCCAAAGAGAAGCTTTCCAAAGCCTTCGATATAGCGAAGCTTAACTTCGAGGACAGCGAGAGAGATGACGCCGAACAGCGTCCAAAACAACGTAACAAACGATGTATCGAGTCTGTAAGAGAATAGCAAACCGTTACAACGATCTAGGTGAAGTTCGCACTACAACCTCCTCCTCTTCTTCTTCCTCCTCCTTCTCTTCCTCCTGCTCTTACTCATCCATCTCTTCGTTCTCTGACTCCTCATTCTGCCTCTCTGCTTCCTCCTCCTCGTCTTCCTCCTCCTCCACTCATTCTACTTCTTCCCCTTATGAGAATTTCTTATTACAAGAATTTTCAGGAATCGAGGAAATTGTGGTCGATTATCAGCTTTGCATTTTTGTCAAATTTTGAAGAAATTTCGTCACCTAAAAGATTTTCAACGAAGGCGATGAATATTATCGAAGGCTTTGGAAATTCAACGATTCTTCAGGACCATTGCAAAACCCAAAACTCTCCGACAGATCAAGTCCTCTGTGTTCCAGTAACTGATTATATAATAATAATTGAATAAATTGTGGGACATAGCCCACTGTCTAACCTCCTAACGGAATCAGTTAGATGTAGAGCTGTCGTGATATTGAACGGATTGTTTAGAAATGAGACTCTAAGAGACGACGACCGCAATTACCTCGATTTCCTGAAATGAGTTGGACATCATAGCAATTAGCATGTTAATGAGTACAATGACGGCCATTGCGTGATAGACCATCAGCATGTATTCTCCGATCAGCTTAGTCAAAGGCTGAGTGTCGCCCTCTCGCACTGTACTCAGCTGAGTCAGACCGAACAACGACCAGAAGAGCGTTACGTAGCTTTTGAAAATACTGAAAGAAGAGAGGACGACCAAGAACAACAACAATCACCATCAGACATTAATTCTATTATTCACAACTTATGTAAATGCACCACAGCATCAAGTCAACTAATTAGGCAGAACATTCAGAGTAATCACCGTAGAAATCACTGATTGCGTTGTTTAGCCTAATATTCTAGTTACTAATGACATCTTAACATTCTCGTGGACTATCGCAGAAAGCGCCTTTGAAATGTGTCTCGTGAGGAGTGGCGCGATCTGAATGTCAATTAAAATTGCATTTTTATCACAAGATAGTCGAATACTAGGCCTATAGTTCTAGTAGGAGTTCGAACCATTGCAATGAATTTGGTCTGAAGGCCTAACGACTACACAGGCTAACAACTCGTGAACCTAAAATTATTTTTCGCAATTTCAACAATTGTTGGTGATATCGATTGAAGATCTAAAACTTTTCATCGATTCTTCCTTCAATTTATCTATTCTTAGTTGTCATCATAGTAACCGTCACCGTCATTGTTATCGTAATTCTCATCATCATCATTATTATCACAGTCGTCGTTGCAATCAGAAGGAATGCGGGGTAGAAATAGTCTCTTGCGCTGTACTTTTCATCCCTTCCATAGTCATATGAGTAGGCCTATACTTGCTAAGACTCTGGCTATTGGTCTTTTGTTAGAGCCGATCGCTTTCTATGTCAGCCTCACATAGGAACCAGAATCAGTCGACGAATGGCTCTGCGTCTTCACCTCTGACGACCCAAATGCCTCCATCTTCTATTCATTCTGCTTTCAGATTAATTGATCATTGCTATAGCCAAGCGTTGTCCACACGAACGCCTCTCGTGACAGAGTCACATTGTCTCCCATATGGCTTCATTCTCCACCACTTGCTTTTGCTTCAATGCACCCGCAATTTAAAGTCTTTGGACATTACGTGACCAAGAACGATAAGAAAACTCATGAAACTCATGTTTCAGTAAAGCCACCCTTTTCAACTAACCAGGTCTTTTAAAGAGGTTCACACAGAAGCACATGATCCAAAAATTATGATCTCATTCTACTGTTCGCCATTTGTTAAAATACATTCAAAGCTGTCATCTATAAATGACAGTCTGTGCCGCCTTCAGACTCTGTTAAAACACTTGGGGTTACCCTCGACAGCAAGCTCACATTTCGACCTCACATAACAAGCCTTTGTAAATCTTGTTTTTACCACATCAGGGCAATACGTCACATAAGGTCGGCTCTAACCCAAAATATGTCTGAGACTATAGCCTGCTCACTTGTCTCCTCTCGCCTCGATTATGCTAATTCACTTTTTGTCGGTCTCTCAGACCTTGAACTCAAAAGGCTTCAACGTATCCAAAATACATTAGCTCGAGTAGTGCTACGTGTCCCACTACGAACATGCTCCTCTGCCCTACTCCACCAGCTGCATTGGCTCCCTGTTGAATTTAGAATCAAATTTAAGTTAGCTTGTTTTACCTACAAAACCATCATCACCAGTACACCTACCTATATTCATGCTCTACTAATTCCTTACATTCCTCCTCGTTGCTTACGATCATTAAGTACAGGTCTTTTAGTTGAATCACGATGCAGAACAGTTATGGGCTCTCGTGCATTTCATGTCTCTGCTCCTAGGGAATGGAATCGACTGCCACTCTCTCTTCGTAGCTCAAATTCACTTCCTTCCTTTAAAAAGCGACTCAAAACTCACTATTTCTCTTTGGCTTTCAAGGATTTGGAAATCTAATTGCATCTTCTCCTGGCGACTGACTATCCGCGCCTCAGATTCACATTAACGTGTGACTTTGTGCGCGTTAAAAATTTATTAATAATAATAATAAATTTTTATGTGTCTTTTAAAATGCTTGGACTGCTAAATGCAGCCTACTCTACTAATTGTTTTGTATAGTTGCTTTGCAAATGGAGATCATCGTGTTGATACCACGTAAAATCTTATGAAATTCTCCAGATGTCTTGCATATCTAATAAAAACAGTCTAAGTACAGATTGAAACTTGATGCAAAACTGAACTTTCGTTATTATTGTTTGTGTCAGAAATAAACTTTGAGGTTTAAGCCAAATCCAAAGCACGTCTGTAAAAGTCATTGAGCTGTAAGACGATCGAACGATGAAGCATAGTTTCAATTCCGTTGAGAGATTCCAGAAGACGCCCAACGACTTACCATAACACAGGCAAACAGCTGGGCGTAGCAGAGGCAGACGCACGGATACATCTAGACAGACGACTGCTCTAGAACCGATTGCGTGGCATGATTGAGTCTGTCCTCATTGTCACGCCTCCACCACTGACTGATGACAGTATACTGTTTATCCCAATGGCTCACACTCATTATATTAAATTGCCTCGTGCACACTTAATTACAGATCCAACCAACTGAAACTGATTGTTTATATTGTTACACGAATGAAAAGAATGCAATGAATTATATTTTTATCTAATTAAATGGTCTTAACTATATGATTAAAGATAAGTCAGTCTAATCATATGATTAGGTCTAGTCGTTGTGCATGAAATGCTAAATATTAATAATAATAATGCACTGAATATTTGTTTTGCTATAAAATATATATTCTCTGATTCAAAAGAAATAGAAATGAGATTAAGATAAATACACTCTTACGGATCGAACGCATTTTCAAAGTCTGGATCTGCGTCTACGTTGGATGCTGCGACTGTCGTTCCTTTGTGGTCAGCTGGATCTGCCGCCGCAGACGAAGGAGTGGCGCTTGGACTCGTTGTTAGACTTCCGGTGGCTGAGTAGAAGTAGTAGAGTTGGTTGAGGCCGCAGGCGAACGATGTGATGACAAGGAAGAAGATGAAGAAGAACTTTCCGATGTCGATGAGCATACATCCTAGGGAGATCTGGAGAGGACCGAGCTGAGGATTCGCCTGGAACAGGTAGATGATTCGAGCGAAGCTGAAGACGTTGGCGATGGCAAAGACCCCTTCGGAGACGAGCGTAGGGTCTGCCTCGGGCCAGAGGGTCCGCGGAAGAGTGTTGGGCCAGTACTTGGTCGGATTCAGAGAATGCACGTAGGCAACAAGACGCAGAGAAAACGTACAGAGGTACAGAGAGAGCATGATGAAGTCCAACCAGTTCCACCACTCGCGAAGGTAAGCCTTGAAGCCTTCCTCCCACAACTGCTTACACTCAGCCCAGACGAATCCTATCCAATAAAAACATCCCTCGCTATATACAAAAGTGTGTAGAGTCTCAAGCGCTTTAGAATAACATGCGATGTGGATTATATCAAGGTCTTTCTACTGCATGAAATTGTAAATGAGGAGCAGCCATCATTCAAAGATTAGCTTTTCAGTTGATCGTTGGCTGAGGTACATGTGTGTTTGTCCGAAAGTTAGAATTGTATAACCAAGAAGTATTCATAAGTTCGGTGACCTAAGAATACTATTGACCGTTCCTTCATGTCTCAAGTTCATTTTCAATTGATAGAACATTAACCAGATAATAATTATTTATGTTGTCAGCGTAGGCTACAAAAGACCTGAAGTGAGTTTCGAATGCCACTGTTCGCCAATGGGTCGATGGGTCAAATGGGACAATGGGTCGATGGGTCGATGGGTCAAATGGGACAATGGGTCGATGGGTCGATGGGTCAAATGGGACAATGGGTCGGTTGGTCGATCCATCGTTGCTTCCATTTATACTGTAAACTTATTGAAATGATTGATTGACTGTGCCATGGGTCTATGGTTCGTTCTGTTTACGATCTCCTTCGAGTGTCTCTTTGACTCGACAACTAAGAACTGCACCGATGCATAAAATCACATCGATGGATGCAGCATGTACGCTCGTGTAACTGTAGGTCTATGCAGGTACATACTGTTCTCAGACATGTTGTGTATGCGTATCCGGTCATTGATGACCATCATTTAGTAATTCGTACCCATGACGTAGAAGACAATGAGCCATTCGAGCTTAGATGGAGGAGGTCCCCTCTGCTGCTGCCGGATCTTATGGTCTCCATCTTCCGTTCCAATGTTCGTCGATGCTAGGATGAGGAGGAAGAGGAAGACGCCGAAGGAGGCGCTGTGGTACATGAACTTCATGAATGGGGTTCGAATGAGCTTCCCCACTCGACTGCGAGGCAGCAGGAGATAGACGACGGCCATGATGGGCATGAGGCAGATGAGGCTGACGATGATGACGACCTTAGTGGGGAAGCTGCGTCTACGCCAACCAGGGATGCCTTCGTACCAGACGGAGGAGAGCAACTGCTGACAATGAGGATGAGCCACGAACTGAAACAAATCAACTCATCAACTCAACAACAAATCACATCATAACCGGAATAATAATAATAATAATAACATCTAACGAACTCTGTCGTTTGAGTGGTTTGGAAAGATTATTTCTTCAATTTAAATTAGCACTACATGTGTTTATCATCGTAGCCATAATATGCCGTGGCTCATTTATTGGTGTTAGACAGCAGTCAATACAGCAAGAATAGAGCGACGACGACGAAGACGACGATGATGATGATGTGTGTGTGTGACTGTGTGTGTTCTGACATGGTAAATCGTGCTATATTTGCTTATATTGTCCTTCACACTTCATGAGTTAACTGATGCAAAGTGTCCTCAAAATTCACTTACGCTAGATTCGAAGCTAAACCAATCGATATACATTCGTCATTATTTACATGACATGAAAAGACAAAATAGATTTCTTGTGCAAATGATGGGCATGGACTTTCTAGAGTGGGCGCCGTTAGTTCACTTAGCGTCCCACTTCACCAGAACTACACACACACACATACACACACACACACACACACACACACACATGTAGGTGGTTCCTAGCTCTGAATGTACATTGACTGTACACCGCTTGTTTTATTGAGAGTAGCTGAGAGTTCCACTTAGACAGATTTTCGGATGTTCTTTTCAATACGCATATTCAATTGATAAACAATATTCGCAATGACTTTGTTTGCGATTATCATGTGAGACGCTTTAGAAGCCGAGAGATTAAAATGCAAATCTGACATAAATGAAAAGGACTTTTCCCAAAGAGCTGCAGCGTACGTCTGCTTCTTAAATCGTGTAGTGGTACAATTAATGGCCATTTTAAAATTCACTGTTTTGTCCGGGCTGGAGTTGGGGCGCCTTTCAGTACAGTTACCTTGAAAGGGCGCCGTATAAAAATTTTAATGAATGAATTAGTAAATCTCTTGATACCAGAAGTATCCAATAGCAAGACATACAGGAACCGAATCTCGGTTTAAAAAACTGTTCTAACCTTAATGTACAAGACCTTTTTCATGTTTCATGTTTCATTTTTCTAGTCTTCGTCGTCTATTTTGGTTCCCGTTCATTTCGTCGCAGATCATTTCGTCGCAAATCATTTCGTCGCATTTTAAAAAACCACACTAACCCTAACCCTCACAGTAAACGACGCTCACGACGCATACCCTGACCCTAACCGACCATCACCACGCATAACCTGACCGTAATAGACCCTAACCAAGAATAACCTGACAGTAACAGACCCTCACCACGCATAACTTGACCCTAACCGACCCTCACAATGCCTAACCTGACCCTAACCGATATGCGACAAAACAAATTGCGACGAAATTATCTGCGATGAAATGAACGATCACAACTATTTCTGGTTGATTTGAGCTCTTCTAAAACTTTTGTGGAGCATCTTCTGAAATAATGCTCTTCCTTTTGTGCACATGTTTCGCCCATGATTAAGTCAGCGTTTAATCATGGCAGCATTTGGAATTCCTAAGGTTCCACACATTCTCAGATCTATACATTTAAAAATCTGTTTAATCTTTATGGACAAGTGTTGCAGACCAACTCAAACCTGAGTTCATTTCAGATTCTGCGACTATTCTCTGGTGAGTGTCAAAGTGCAGCGCATGATTTATCGAAAGTTAGATCAGTCGGATTTCACTTATACAAACCTATTTATTGTACTGTAGAGCAGAAGTGTCTGGTGGTGTGACTTACCTGCTTCTGTTCATATTTGAGAGCGAGTTTGAATCGGTCGAGTGTGAGTTTCTCTTTGTCCGTCTTTGTATCTGTCGATGTATCGTCATCTTCGTCTGTCGTCGGTGAGTCACCGAAGCGTGGCTCTGATGCTCGGTTGAGCACAGCGATCACTTCCTCACTGCTGCGACATTGGTCGAGCAGACTGCACGAGTACTGCTTGCATTGTTCACTCAGCTCAGCATAGATGTCCTTGAACTCATTCTCACTCATTGCCAGATGATCCAACTCCCAGGACAGTTTGAAGGCAGTCAGTACAGGGTCAGGACTGGTCAGAGAGATCCAGGCAGGACTCGACAGGGCGCGGTATGTATGGATGCGCAACAGCGAATGGCGGAGACTGTCTTCGGATGTTTCCTTGTTGCAGCGGTGACAGCTGCACGTGAGGGAGTGAGGTTTCGAGATGGAGGCTCCTCTTGATAGGAGCAGCTGGAGGATCTCGAACTGGTTGCAGTGCGCGGCCAGGATGACCGGCGACACATCGGGTGAGTAGTCGGAACTCTCTTCGCCGTCAGCCAACTTGTGGTTGGCCCACTCAGACCCGAGCATCTCCGTAGAGATGCTAGGGTGATCGATTAACATCTCAACGATGCGATAGACCCCCTCGCGGACAGCGTACAACAGAGCGTCGCCGATCTTCACTCCTTCCTGTTTCAGCAGCAGCTCAACTATCTCCACGTTTTCATTGTCAACTGCGATCTAAACAACGAATGCCAGAGGTTAATCACTGCCACCAATCGAATCCTAAACAGTTTCTCTCGAATTGCGGAATGCATGCTTGCGATTAGCAATAAACCAGCGCCGATTAGTGTCAAAAGGAAAATAAATTACTATGCTGACGTTACCTGAGCTGTTAATTCATGTATTTACAACAACGTCAACAACACCATTCCATCAGCAGTTCTTCTTTAAACTATGCACTTGGGTACTATAGTCACGATGACAAGTTGCTTGCTCATTAAACTCAGCCTATGTGTTGAGTACGTATTTAAACATTTACAAGACCACGTGATGCAATCATTATGCAACATTTCGCTTACTCGCTTACTTGTCTACTTGTGTATATCGCCAACTGTGTTGAGCCACATTTCGTGTACATTCATGGCTATCAAACACTTTTCTAGTGCTTGCTAATGCCAAACACAGATCCTGACAGTGCAGCCGTCTTATTTATTACAGGTAGTACAGCTAAATAATTATTAGGAAGCACTCAGATTGCTTCGCACTATAAGAAGATTTCCCTGCGGGTTTTGCAGTAGGCCAGAGGGTGACATATCTTCTGCATGTCGTAATCTTAGGGCGACTAAAATACGGCACCCAGACGGATAAAGATATTTATAACCGTTGGCCAATGTGTTGATGGGTAGACATATTCATCGATGCCTATCCTGTAGAAATTGCAAGTCTTATCTTGTACGTATTTGCATTTAAATGGGACTAAATTTGCCGCAGAAATTCTTTCATCTCTGTCTCTGTCTGTCGCTCTGTCTCTGTCTGTCTCTGTCTCTGTCTCTCTGCCACTGTCTGTCTCTGTCTCTGTCTCTTTTCTTTCTCTGTCTTTATCTCTGCCTCTGTCTGTCTTTCTGTCTCTTTCTCCTTTTTTCTGTCTCTCTGTGTCTCGGTCTCTGTCGGTCTGTCTGTGTGTCTGTCTGTTTGTCTCTGTCTCTCTCACACACACACTCTCTATAAGCAAACCACGAATCTGAAACCGGTTCACGACTACAAGCCTCCTTGGTTCCGCTATCTTATTTTCGTGTACCTGCCTTGAGAAGACAGCAACTGCTTGTCGTCCATTTCCATGGAAACGCTGGCACCCGCCTAATTGTTTGCCTCGACTATCGCAATATATTGGGATTTGGTCGACGCCCGTCTGACGTTCGTTAAGTATTGCTCGGTCTCGTTTGGTCAACCGATCGCGTCGCCTTCTGTAGCTATATGACGTCAGTCGTATTAACTGCAGATTATTGACAGAGAGAAAAGGATTCACAGAGAAAGTGGCTGCCTTGAAAGGCTAATCCCTCAATCAGACAGAGCTAATTCTTGATTCATCGTCTGCTTATCGACTTACAAGGGATGTCATGAACAGAAATTCCGAAGAGTTCATGCCATTCTACATGCAGCCAAAAAACCTGACAACTGAACGACGTCATTTTGTATAACAATAGATCTATATTTGCAACTGAAATGAAGTCCATTGTCAGGAGCTGCGTTGTTTTGTTATGTGGTAGGATAAGATTGTAAGCTACATTCTCGCCCAGTTTTGACTGACCATTGATATCACTTTGGTTATCGGAAGACTGTACTGTCTGATGGAACTGGAATGGGTTTGGGAGATGAACATCTGACGTCAGACAGCAAATGTGGAGAATGGCTTTCGACCGGGCTACATAAATATCAGTCCTTGAGAGATAAGGGCTCTGGGTTAAACAGATCCAACACGTTGGTCACACAGCTAAGAGCTCAACTTGAGTGCCGAATGTCAACTGGAAAATGAGATCCCGACTTAATAAACGCCACGTTGTGCGTGTGTATGTGTGTGTGAGTGTGTATGTGTAGGTGTGTGTGTAGGTGTGTGTAGGTGTGAGTGTGTCTGTGTGCAAATCCGGCGACCATCTCCATCCAGTAAGCCATCCGTCATTGGCTAAGAGTTAAGTCAACACCTGCAAAGTGGAGCATAGACTAAGGTCTGTGAGGGAAAGAATTCTGTTTTGCCTCTTTCGAATCTTACTGAAATATTTTATTAGTTGTACAATGATAGCAATCGGTGATTACTAAAAAGCACTTGTAACGTAAATAAAACGAAGGAACGATCATGGAGCTAAAGCCATTGTATCGTTTCTTTGAGGACGTTTGATCCTCTTGAGAGCGTTTCATAGCATTGAGGACTGCCACATCCAAATGGCCGACTTATTCATCTAAATGAACACCATTGCAACATAAATAAAATCGAATTCCTCATTCATTACAAGCACAGTGTAGGACGGCAGAAGCGCCCAGAGTAGACAGACTTAGGAGGTCGACCATATTGGAATTCTTAGCACTCAACGTGCACGGTGTAAGATATATCTTACGCCATGGCACTCATTAAGGACTGCGCTGTATTTGAGCGGCAGACTGCATGCATCGCTTTGCTATAGCAGTTTGTCATTGCCAACAGAAAAACTGGAATTGAGGGTCAGCCTAATTTCATTTGCACATTTCCCATGCCTACCATGTTTCCACGGTGCAACTATTTTTACGCTTAACTAAATTAAGCACAGTAGAAGCCAGAAATGTCTAATCCCTGGCCACCTGTATGTGGTCTTTCTTCCGTAGAATTCTGCTTCTGTTCTACCAATTCTCATCGGAATTATTTTTTGGCCATACGTATTAATGTGTTCCTCCAGTTTCTGCAATGCCCTGCAATCCAATCGACCTGAATTCAAGCGAATCGTTTCAATGATAAGCGATCTAATAGTACTTTTGTATTCTCTCGCTTCCAATACCTTTCTATTCATTAATTTTCACTGGGTTCCACTAATTGAATCTGCCTATGCCTATTACAAATGCCTCTTCCTTTCTTCCATGCTCTGACTTGCATCGTCTGCCTTTCCCATCTTCCAGCCTAATGTGTTGTCCAGCGGAGACGTTGATTAAGAGGCAGACGTGGAGATTAAAGCGATGGCGGCCTTAGTTGTTGCTGACCCCGGTTGGTCATGCGCACAGGCGATGCATATAAGCCGCATCAATAATACATCAGCGCTGCCTCCATTTGGCCATCGCTATGCAAGAAGGTGCAGAAGGTATGTTATGGCTGACACTGCCCGTCATGCAACATTATCTGTCCCAAGCTCTATCCATCCCACCCCAGGCTTTCACTCTGAACTTAAGTCTCACCTTTTCAAGAACTCCTACCAAGACTCCTTACTTGATATTCCATCTGTCAATCATCGACCAAAAAGACATCCTCATTAACAGCTACTCTGCCTCCCTGCTGACCTCATGGAAACCGAATTCTGACCCCCCCACGGACTATATCCTTTGGACAACCCTTTCATTTGACGCAGCAGTCGTGAATAAGTTAAGCTTTCAAGTGGCGCTTTAGAAATTTGGAGATTACGATTACGACAGATGTTCCTCTCTTTTGTCTGGCCAGATGCATCTAGCGCCACCTTCTGTCCATTTAAGTGCTGAGGTGTGCTCTGATTAGCTAAACATTATCAAGTGGATGGCCGTGGCTCTGAAACTCTTAAATTGCGAATTCTGACAGGTTCAATATTAGTTCCTTCAGTGAATTGGGGAAGTTAGACGAAGACTGGAAGAACAGATGCAACAAGCAAGTTCAGTAGATGTAGGTGAGCTTATATGAATGTTCAATTACATTAAATTACATTACATTACATTACGTTACGTTACATGTAGAGAGACATGACACCAGCTAAAGAGACGAACGAATGATGCTAGCGCGTACTTGTATAGCAGTTCTTCCTAGGATGTCTGTGCAGTTGACGTTGACTGGGGGCGGGCGATGACCCTGGACGAGGCATCGGATGATGGTGTGTTTATCGCCCCTCTCGGCTGCCTCTAGAAACATCCTCTCCTGAGGGTCTATCAGGTGCCCGTCTTTGATCGGCTCCAGTGGTGCCGATACACCGGTGGCTCGGACGCCGGCCGCTCCTGCTGTCCGGCGAAGACTACGAGGCATCCTAGACAGTACCAGCAGCAGCAGCAGCAGCAGCAGCAATGCCGACCGACACTCGCCCCAATGACACCTCTACCGTCCGATGCTCACAAACAGCAGGTCCTGCTGACAACAGATGACATCAACTCTTCATCGTTTAGAAATCTACAAAGTAAACGTTGAATCGTCACTGCTGTCAGCGTAAAGAGAATACGCTAACAATACAAAAACACTACAACAAAGCACAATACAATACAACACAATACAATACAACACAATGCAACACAATACGATGCAACACGATACAATGCAAATTATACAACACAATATAACACAATGCAATATAAACCCAATGCGATACAACACAATATAATATAAATTACACAACACGATGCAATACAACACAATGCGGTCCATTTAAAACAGTCGCTCAGTTATGAAATCACAATCGACGTAAGTGAGCATACATCTAGACATACACATGCATACATCTAGATACATACACATGTATGCATACGCCTACATATAAACAAACATGCAAGCACACGCATGCATTGGTCGGGTCAGGAGGCCTAGTGATTGATGTTGACTTCCTGGAATTATGATCAGTTTTGGAAAGACATCAAGTAATGAAACACATTTCAATGATAATTCAGATGTGATCGAATGCAAAGAAACGATGGCATTCAACTTGCAATAATTGCTATTAGTAACTTCTATGTCGCCTGTATCTAATGCACAAAGCATCACTAGATGGCAAAACCAAAACGTAATCAGCTCAATATTCTGAAAATCAGGTCATAGGCCTATATGCATGTAATATTGTCCCAGCAGCTGCTTGATTCTATTGTTGCAAAGATGTAAACCTTCGTTTATCTCCTTCTCTTCCTCTGTGCTTCATCGATCTATCAGCGATGGTCGAGTGATTGTCGTCAAGTGACAGAAAGCGAGCTGTCTGATCCAGTGATGCGTGAGATGCGGATGAGGTGAATGAGAATGGGCGAATCTAGGTTCATCCCACTTTCCTATGGATGACAGAGACAGACCTCCACCTATTATTCATCATGCTTCTTAGCTCCGTCTCTGCAACCAAACCATCTTCTCATCGATTTCATCACAAAACGAGGTCCATGATACTCACTCTCTGATATTTTCCGTCCTCATATATATGCATGGAGAAATATCTGGACTATAATGAGTGCTAATAACGATACCATACAAATAACCCGACGGACCCATGAAGACAAAAACTAAGTTGAACCTCTGGAACACCTTCTCCAACTTATGCTGGTTCGAATATAATTTGTAGAAAGGTTCTTTCTCTAAACCAAAACTCTTCAGTTGAACGTTTAAAATCTCATTGCACACACTGAAAAGCTAGAGAATGTTACGTCTATTACGGCCTATCAACATGAGTGCATGTATCTATGTATTTATGAAAGGGTGTTTGTATGCTCAGGCATGTGTAAACTGTGTATGCTTGCATGTATGCATGTATTCGCCTCTGTACAAATGTAAGCATGATGCATGTACCTGGCTTGGGTATATTACATCACCAAAAAGTCAATTAAATTTCTATTACATTAATGTCAATGATGAGTGCATATAATAATCAACAAGTATTACGTTGCAGTCGACCAGCATCACATGCGTTTACTTTATCAAAGGTAAGAAGACAAATTGCAGATAAGCGCATTAGAATCGCGTCATATTGCTGGAAGTGTTTACTGCAAATTCACTTCTAATTTGCCCTTCTTTAGGCTAAACTTCTTATTTCTGACCTATTTCTGTTTTGTCGGTTGTGCTGAAAAGTCTCTGAACTGGAGTTGAAGAAATTCGACTAGAAAAATATTTCTTGCAATCGCATCTGCATTTGTGAATTCTTCCACCAAGCGCAAAGAACAGCGCTACATAAGGGACATTATTTCGCTGTGAAAATCCGTTGGACAGATCTGAAGAGAAGAACAAATGGCAGAGATCACGTGACATACACCAGCAACGGAGAGTAATCGGTGCTGCGTGAAATCGTCCATTTCCTCTGACCTCTGACCTCTGACCTCATTGCCCTTCTTCCTCGACTTCGTTTATCGCTCTTCTTCTGTTTCATCATCGACTGCCCGTCCCTCTCTCTCTCTCTCTGTCTCTGTGTATATCTCTCTCTATATCTTTGATTTCTCTCTCTCTGTCTCTCTCTCTCTCGCTGTTTGTCTCTGTGTATATCTCTCTCTATATCTTTGATTTCTCTCTCTCTGTCTCTCTCTCTCGCTGTTTGTCTCTGTGTATATCTCTCTCTATATCTTTGATTTCTCTCTCTCTCTGTCTCTCTCTCTCTCGCTGTTTGTCTCTGTGTATATCTCTCTCTATATCTTTGATTTCTCTCTCTCTGTCTCTCTCTCTCTCGCTGTTTGTCTCTGTGTATATCTCTCTCTATATCTTTGATTTCTCTCTCTCTCTGTCTCTCTCTCTCTCGCTGTTTGTCTCTGTGTATATCTCTCTCTATATCTTTGATTTCTCTCTCTCTGTCTCTCTCTCTCTCGCTGTTTGTCTCTGTGTATATCTCTCTCTATATCTTTGATTTCTCTCTCTCTCTGTCTCTCTCTCTCTCGCTGTTTGTCTCTGTGTATATCTCTCTCTATATCTTTGATTTCTCTCTCTCTGTCTCTCTCTCTCTCGCTGTTTGTCTCTGTGTATATCTCTCTCTATATCTTTGATTTCTCTCTCTCTCTGTCTCTCTCTCTCGCTGTTTGTCTCTGTGTATATCTCTCTCTATATCTTTGATTTCTCTCTCTCTGTCTCTCTCTCTCTCGCTGTTTGTCTCTGTGTATATCTCTCTCTATATCTTTGATTTCTCTCTCTCTCTGTCTCTCTCTCTCTCGCTTTTTGTCTCTGTGTATATCTCTCTCTATATCTTTGATTTCTCTCTCTCTGTCTCTCTCTCTCTCGCTGTTTGTCTCTGTGTATATCTCTCTCTATATCTTTGATTTCTCTCTCTCTCTGTCTCTCTCTCTCTCGCTGTTTGTCTCTGTGTATATCTCTCTCTATTTCTTTGATTTCTCTCTCTCTGTCTCTCTCTCTCTCGCTGTTTGTCTCTGTGTATATCTCTCTCTATATCTTTGATTTCTCTCTCTCTCTGTCTCTCTCTCTCTCGCTGTTTGTCTCTGTGTATATCTCTCTCTATATCTTTGATTTCTCTCTCTCTGTCTCTCTCTCTCTCGCTGTTTGTCTCTGTGTATATCTCTCTCTATATCTTTGATTTCTCTCTCTCTCTGTCTCTCTCTCTCTCGCTGTTTGTCTCTGTGTATATCTCTCTCTATATCTTTGATTTCTCTCTCTCTGTCTCTCTCTCTCTCGCTGTTTGTCTCTGTGTATATCTCTCTCTATATCTTTGATTTCTCTCTCTCTCTGTCTCTCTCTCTCTCGCTGTTTGTCTCTGTGTATATCTCTCTCTATATCTTTGATTTCTCTCTCTCTGTCTCTCTCTCTCTCGCTGTTTGTCTCTGTGTATATCTCTCTCTATATCTTTGATTTCTCTCTCTCTGTCTCTCTCTCTCTCGCTGTTTGTCTCTGTGTATATCTCTCTCTATATCTTTGATTTCTCTCTCTCTCTGTCTCTCTCTCTCTCGCTGTTTGTCTCTGTGTATATCTCTCTCTATATCTTTGATTTCTCTCTCTCTGTCTCTCTCTCTCTCGCTGTTTGTCTCTTTGTATATCTCTCTCTATATCTTTGATTTCTCTCTCTCTGTCTCTCTCTCTCTCGCTGTTTTTCTCTGTGTCTGTCTCTCTCGCTGGCTGTCTCTCTAGTTGGACGCTAATCATCGTCTTATATTCGATCCATCAGATCAATATAACGGTCATTCTGCATCATCGCCCACCTACTCGCCTTCCTCTTCATTTTCATCTTCCATCTACTGCTACACCTATTTACGATCGTCCATCCAATCATCTCCATCACTCTCATCATCGTCATCATCATTTCCTGTCTCTTCCTCCGGATTCAGCGGATGGAACCAGCCGTATATATCACATTTCCCTCACGTCCTCTGCACCTGCGACGACGATGATGTCAGACATTAATGTACACAAATTGTACATGTGTCATCAATGACTACACCAGCGTCTTTCTACCTGTCTATCTGTCTGTCTGTCTGTCTGTCTGTCTATCTGTCTGTCTATCCGTCCATCCATTCGTCCATCCGTCCATCCGTCATTTCATCCATCATTCCATCCATTAATCATTCTATTTATTAATCCACCTATGAATCATTCAATTAATCCATCCATCCATCCATCCATCAATCAATCCATTCATCTTTCCATCCATCCATCCATCCATTCATCCATCCATCAATCAATCCATTCATCTTTCCATCCATCCATCCATCCATTCATCCATACATGCATACATACAAACATGTATACATGCATACATACATACACACATACATACATACATACATACATACATACATAAATACATACATACATACATACATACATACATACATACATACATACATACATACATACATACATACATACATACATACATACATACATAAATACATACATACATACATACATACATACATCCATACATTCATACATCCATCTATCTGTCTATCTAAGCGTTTGAATGTATATGCTTATCTTTCTATTATATAAAGGTCAATGTGTCTATGAATCTATCTGTTGTTCTGTGGTGTAGGATGGTCATATTATAGATGATTATAGCCTATGCGGCGAATGAATGTCGTATACAGTGTCATAGATCAGAATAATGATTAAGCGTTGGCAAGACCGTTAAGGTCAAGGGTCACCATTTGCGGAGAAACTCCTAGAAATCCATCGGTTTAGTATAATTATTATATCAACGATGTTGCTATCATTAATAGCTGACCTTTCAGTTTATACATGACTGAAGATTCATATCTTCAGTTACTAATGTCAGACACTTACCCTCCTAACTGCTCTAACTAAGGGTGACAATTCGGTCCTCCTCCTTCCGGTTTGCTCTTTCTTGCCAGATTCTCTGACCTCCGTCTTACCACTCGCAAGCATATATACACACAGTACTCTGTTTGTCTGTCTGTCTGTCTGTCAGTCTAGCTGTCCCCCTCTGCCCCTATTTCCCTCTGCCCTGATCAATCTCAACTTCCTTGGTCGACCATTTGCATTACTTTAGTATGATGGCATAGATCTGAAAGTGGCTAAATAGGTATCTGATTTCTCACTCTCTTCATCTTTAGTACGACATCTTACACTTTCTCTCCTCTGTCCTTATTCGCACAACATCGGCTGAACTGTTTTTGAGTGTCGCCTTCATGACTTGACATTTCTCATTCGCAGATCCCATCCAAGGATTGACGCTTCTCTTTAGTCCAGTGACTTTCATGTGGCATAGGGCTCAGGTCGTACCTTTGGTCTAAACAAACGACAACCTCTTTCTCTTAATTCCTCTTTGACTAATATATAGAATCGAATGCTTATCAAACTAAGCTTAATGAACAGGATATCAGCAAGTAAGACTAGGTGATTCAGTCCAAAGGTGAGGTTACGTAAGCCCCTCGTACGCCTCCCTAAAATCATGTCTATTACGGTGGCCATCCCCGTCTGGTTATAAAAAGTCAACAACTGGACCACGGACAGAACACGAATGACATTTATCTTTTGCTGTAATTGACTTTTGAAATTGCATTTGCCATACGACAGTATATGAGCACACTAAATTCGATGATAACAAGAGATGATTACGACAGCAACGACGACGAATCTGCTATAATCTGCCCAACGCGTACCACCAGTGTCTGTAGAAATTGGCCATAGTCAAACGTTGCCATCGTCACTTGATGTACTATAATCGCAGACCTCTGGGAGGCTGCGACTCGCTCTTCTGCATCTTTTACTTCTCTCACGGTCTGGCTCTGACTCTAATTATAACTGTCCTCTCCATCTGACTCTAATTATAACTGTCCACTCCACTTTAACAGTTAACTCCAGATTTTCTTCACTTACTTTAACCTTTCCGAAACATCATCATAGAGTCTGATAAAGGTATACTGCTGAAGTCACATTTTCAGTCGATTAATCGTGGATTTCGCAGTCAAATAAATATTGGAGGATGAAGGAATTGGAGGAAGGGAGTATTCGCTGCAGTTTATTCAATATACCATCTATATTGCGCAATAGGAGCACGTTGCAATGTTCAATCAATCACTAAGCTAAAATTGTGATGTAATTACTAAAATGTACAATTATACATGTATATATTTTGATGTATTGTTAATTAATGAGACTGCTGTTGCTTTTCAAGGAACTTCTGCCCAGACGGAACTTGGCGAAGGAGCAGCTATTCCAGAAAAAAAATAATATTCTTCTTTATTGACTCTAACTGACAATTTCGCAGTGTCATAATAATGATAATAATAATAATAATAATAATAATAATAATAATTATTATTATTATTATTATTATTATTATTATTTATTATTATTATTATATTATTATATATTATTATATTATTATATTATATTATGATTATTATTGTTATTATTATAACTGTTATAGGTTTTCGTCCCCATCGAGCTGAACAAAAGAGTCCCTGAATGCCACTGCATTAATTATTATTATTATTATTGAAATATAGACCATGACGTCATATAACTGTCTGCCCATGGCAGAAGTGAGGCAGAGAGATACTGAGATAGTCTGTCGTTTTTCTTGCGATTAGTGCCATTAGTTGAAACAGAGTCCAAGAAGAAGGAGTGGCGTTCAATTAATTAGAGTTAGAAGACTTCTGTCGAAATGACAAAGATGTCTCTCGACCTGTGCTCGATTGCAAATGAGGGCAAACACGACGGTCCCTGCAGCAGAGGACCAAGCGTCGGTCTCTGCTCTTCGTTTCTGTATTCTGCACAGGCGTGTCAGAGAGTGAGAGTGAGAGACAGACAGACAGACAGAGGGAGAGGTAGAGGAAGAGGAGAGGGAGAGGCAGAGAGAGAGAGAGAGGGAAAGCGAGAGGGAAAGGGAGAGGGAGAGCGATAAAAGGGAGCGCTCTGAAGAGACGAGGCCAATGCGTGTACGTGGACTCACACAAGCGGAAGAAGGGTGCTGAACATTTGGCAACACGGTGCGGCTGTCGCCCTCTGTCGTCGCCCTGAGTTACTGCGATCAAATGGTATTCCGCTTTCTTGGCTGCGTTGGACAGAGATTCATTCTGCACTTAAACTCTCTTAAGGGACCGAAGGGTTCATTGAACTTCATCTTCGCAATGGAAGAAATTGATATTCCGCGCAGTTATTCCACCGTAAATTGACTTTCTTGTTATGTATGTTTCTCTGTTCTTCGGTTGGAGGATAAAGACTCTGCCTAAGGTCGAGAAATAGAATCGCTGAGAACAACACAATCGGAATGATCCTTCCGAATGCACTAAAAGTCGATTAAGTGTTAAAAGGATTGAATGAGAATTTAGAAGTCACAGGCCTATATAGGGAGACAGGCAAGGACAAAGACGTATACAGGCAGAGACAGAAGCAGTGACAGAGACAGAGACAGAGACAAACAACTGGTGAGGTCAGCGAATTATTTCAATCTACTGACACTTGCAAGATGTTTAGTCTGCTCATATATCTACCTTTACATACAAATCAAATGTGAAGCACAAATTCAGACAATCCGTAATAATTGATGTCGAAAAGCATTTCTTCAAAACATTCATCAGGGTATTTCATTGGAAGTGCTACACACGAAAAGACAGAGAGTTCCCAGCTTTATCAAACATCGTTCGCTCTGGTTAGTCATACGAAGAAGATAAGAAAATTATGCCAGAGACAAAGACTAAAAACAGGGAGGCAGCGCAAGTCGTCACGTGATGCCAAGACAGAGCGAGACGGAAGAAAGGAAGGGTGAAAGAGGCAGAGGCAGACATCCAATGAACTGATGGAGATTGTTGAGAAGACACAGAATGATGAGAGGCAAAAGGTCAGTTGCATGAGGTTCCAACATCTAATCATGTGGATTCAGCTGTTGCAGCAGGAACTGATGATTCAAACTCTACAGCTGAGACATTTCTATTCGAATGAAAAATGAACATAAATATTATGGCGATGATCGCAGACCATTCGACATCGGATGAACTAGATTAAAATATATGAGAACCTTCTAGAATTAAACAAAAAATAATCAATCGAAGTGTTCAGAGGTAGAATTTCTTATTTGTTACAAGGCTTTTGTTCAAAATATGGAAGTTGCTGAAGTGAGTCTAGTCTCTCAAGGGTCTTTTAGAGGAACGATAGATTGGAAATCGGCCGATAAGTTTGATGGGAACTGAGTCCAAATGTTTTTCAAGCTCTGAAAAACTATGGCCGTAGACTTCTGGAGGGGGCTACATAAATGTTGTAATGAATGAATGAATGAATGAATGAATGAATCAAGCACCAGTTCATTGTCTGTCTCAGCTTTATCACAACTACATGCATAGTTAGATAAGAATGTTTCGGGTAGGGCTTATAGGACATCGTTATGTGCCATGGGACCTGAGAGAGACAGACTAATTACTACTTCTTCTATTTTCAGCCAAATGTAGTAAAATAACAATTTAAAGATATCGACAGCAAAAAACCGATTGCCTCTCCCTGGGCGCTCGCCCTGAACAAATCACCAAGCAATTGAAATTATATGTAAGTAAGTTAAGTAGACTTTATTTAGACTTTATTCTTTGTTTAACTAACTGCATATCCACAATCTGATGAACAACACATTTAAAAGAACAGCATTCTTATTCAAAACGATTATCGCGCCCGATTGTCTACCTGTGAAATAACACGATCATGATTTGAGACCGTTGTTTGCATTCTGGGATCCATTTTCAGCTATATATCTTGATGTTTATTTCAAAAGCAAAGCTGCTTAAAGTTTCATTGTTTCATGGTCAGGACTAGTTTGGATAAATATTAAAATATGGATGAAAAATTCATAACCACTCATTGTTGGTGATGAGTAATTTTTTAGATATGCCCAACATCCAAAGGATGAATCATATCTTGTCCTTTAAGAAGGTCAGTTCTGTGACGTCACAAGTAAGACAGAATGCACCTGAAAGGGAATAATTTAGTTAAATGGAGAACACGATACAAGCTCTGGATTGCAAAGAAACGCATTCCTTGCATTACTTATAAATGGATGCATAATGTATTGAATGCACAGAAGGATGCAATCCATGTCTTGACTTATAAAGACATCTCTCGCCTGCACAGACGATGAGTCTGAGTAGAGATTTACCTGATGACGTCGTCTCTTATGCGTCGCTTCAGTTCCGCTGATGTTCAATCGTATGCGTCTGTAGCATTTCTCCTCTGGATATGTCGTCGCTCTTGACCGTCGTCGTCTCACGCTATGGCCTTTATGCTCCTCTCAGTCGCACTCTACTCTCACCGCATGCGTTGCTGCCGTTGCTGTCATTGCTGTCATTGCTGTTACTGCCGTTGCTGTTGCTGCTGCAGGCGATGCTGGCGCAGCCGGTGCTGGAGCCAGGCGCAGTCAACGCTGTCGCCGCCACATCCTAGGTTCAATTGATCACATCATCGCGTGTACATAGTCGGTCAGCTGCTGAAACCGAGCCACTGATGCCACAGCTACAGCTGCTATGGCTGCGTCTGCTGCTGCCATTACCTAGCGCTGCTCCATCGTCGCACTGTCTTTTGTGTCACCCTCCCTCTCTCTCTCTCTCTCTCTCTCTCTCTCTCTGTCTTTATCTTTCTTTCTCTCTCTTGATCACTAGGTGTGCCTCTCTCTCTCTCGCACGCTCTATTATTATGCACTTTGCCTTCCTACAATTTCTTATTCCGTTACACGTGTGTGTGTGTGCACGTCTGTGTGTGTGCGTGCGTATGTGTGATATATTCTGTATCAACATATACATGTGACCAACGCTGTGACATAGTGTATCATACACATATTTGTGCATACATTATGCAGATATCTGCATATACGTGTGTCTGTGCATATACACATTTGCAAAAACCTGGTTGTCAGATTTGCATATGAGCGATGAAGCCTTAGACGACGAAAGCCAAGAGGTTCACTAAGAGATGAGCAACTAATTGGTCGTATCGCTCTCTTTCGTTCCACTTGTCTCTGTACTCGACACTCTCGATGTCTTGCTTAG
This sequence comes from Bimastos eiseni, assembly GCA_959347315.1. NCBI lineage: Eukaryota > Metazoa > Annelida > Clitellata > Crassiclitellata > Lumbricidae > Bimastos > Bimastos eiseni. Next base: position 10,136,851 of record OY365814.1, read on the forward strand.
TGTCTGCCTCTTACTTATTGGTCCCTTGTCTCTCATCTTCGTCTGCTCCATCGTTCGCCTCATTCGACAGACAAGCAATGAAACACTCGCTGGTGATGATGATGATGACAACGACGGTGGTGATGACAATTTTGAAGATGATGACGATAATGAATAGGCAAATGACTACATTGGTAGGATTACATAATGTCATAGTGCAATAGAAGAATCTGTTGATTACCAGGCTGCATAAAGGGCATGAGAGAAGAGATTATCTAACTTAGACTAGTTCTGTCCTTCTGATAAATTCATCTGAAATGGTTAAACCTTCAGATGCATATTGTCATCATTAGGCATAGGGAGAACATTCACATGTTGAAGGATTCACGGAAAATGGAAAAGATCTGTATTCAAAAACCGAGGCCCATAATTATACGGTTTCTACTGACACGAAACAAGTCTTCTCTAGTCAGAGTTTGGTGTAACTTAATTGGAGATTAGATAAACACGTACGATGTGAAAGAATTCTTTCGATTCAGGAATTGAAACCAATGACAGGATATCTATTCTCTCAGCGAGAAAAGAACTAAAATGGCTTTTCATGCATTCATGAAATCATCTTTTATTTATAATGCTATTTATGTTCAACAAATGGATCAAGCGTATTTAATTCCTGGTTTATTCACTCCAAATGTCAGTCACTTGACACCATGAACGCTGATTCAGATTCTAATTATGTTATGTATAACATACGGTGGGAACAAAGCCGTTCAATTTGGCTGATACGTGCATCTGAAAGAGGTTTCCTTTTGCTCTGAGTGATGCTGCTCGAGGCCAGTGTTGGCCGCTGCTGCAGACTGTGACATGTTTCTATGGCAACCAGGATTCTAATGCTGAACAGGAAATTAGGTTTCAGGTGCATTAACTGATATAAGAAGTATTGCTGCGTAGGCTCTTTAGAAAAACCTCTATCGCCTTCTAGTTTCAATGATAACAATAATAAGACCAATTATGGTCACCATTGTAATCGGATCCCATTGTCACAATACTGTTGTAACTTGTAATTATTACCATAAGTATTCGCATAGGCTTAATCGTAAGATATTTTACGAGATTATAGGAATAGTTGTAACGACGTGGAATTGAACATAATGGCACAATAAACATGATAAATATGATCTAAACATTATCATATATTGTAATAGTAACAGCAGAGTTGGACTAACTCCAACTCGTCATAATATCTGTGGCCCACACAAATGATCATCAATTTTATCAATTACTGTGATTCATCGGTGTCAGTCAATATGAAAATGCTAGTAGCATGATAGAGAAAGCCATCAAGAGAAAGGCTGAGAATGAGAATTGCCACAAACCGCTTGTCGTCATGTAAGTTATAGTCAACTGAAATTTGAAATTGCCCTTCTTACAATTAATTCGTAAGCACACCCACGCCTCGACTGCGTAATAGCAGTTGTAATGCAGAGCAGTTATGCTCAAAGGACTTGCTCAAGGTCCCTAAGCACAGTTATAACTCCTCGGACGACGATCGAACCCGTAGGCCTACTCTCCGCGCTACAGGTTGACGGTTCTAACAGTCTCACACCGTGACGCACATGACGATCAATAATGTGTGTGCTGGATAATATTAGTCCATAATACACCTAGTATTATTTAGCAATGATATTAAACAAAGATTTATTATTTATTATTATCTCAGAATTAAATATAAGGCCTATACCTGCGCTTGAGCTTACTGCTAAAACAGCGTAGCGTGTCTCAATCAAGCCAAAGATGTTTTGAAACCATTTACAATTTACAAGTAATTTTCAAGGATATTAGCATTTAAGCCACTTTTATTTCAGTAGTTGTCTTAAACATAGATCTCCTGTATTTATATTATCATATGTATAATACTGTAAGTGAGTAAGTGTATATAAATGTCGATGAATCAGGCACAAATGGTACATTTTTCATTCAAATGTATTCACTATTCAATGGGGAATAAAGCAACGCATTGGAATAAATTGACATCTGTGTGCTCATTTGTGTTCATTTGGACTGTAATTCGATATTTAATTGTCCTTTGACCCTTAACCTTTTGCTGGCTGCTGGATTCGTATGAATATATCTGCGTTAGCGTTTTATTAGTCGGCTCTGTGGTCGTGCTTTTAAGCTGGCGATGACCTTTAGGCGACCAATTGACGGTTGGAGGTCATCAGATGATGCGCATTGCGCATGCGTGCAGACAAGACTGGTCCCTGATTTATTTATCCATTCATCTAGGGCATCTAATCGTCGCATGAAATTCTAGTCTGACGGAATAAAGTGTTGCTTATAAAAATGAGGTCAATGTGTGACTCTCCTAACCATGAATAAAAGACGAAGGTCTAAATTTTAAGGATCTTCCAAGTCGATAACCTGTTGACTGACTGATCATAGTCAGCTTAGAAGACTTAGATCAGCGTTCCCCATTCTCTTTTGACCGCGGAACCCTTTTGACCTCCATTTTTTTGGCGGAACCCCGGTCCAAAACTAAACACTGTTCTGGTTTAGCAAACGTTTTAGAATGCAGACAATATAGATTTAGACCTAGATTAGATTAATAACAACACAAAAAAACGATGACAAAGACACATAAATTCTCTTCATGAAAAAGCATCCTATAGACCTACGCATAATGTAAAATTTGCAGTTTAGGTGACTCACTCTCGTCCGTATCGGCCTAATACGTACGATATAATTTCCGTAATTTAAGCTCTATCTTAATTAGAAGGCAGATTGATTAATATATATATATATATAATATATATAATATATATATAATATATATATATAATATATATATAATATATATATAATATATATATATGTTTTAACTACAGTACAAGCTTGATTGATGAAATGATGTTAACTAGAAGGTTAATTAATGAAAAGAATTGATGAAAAATGCCATTTAATTGGAAGCGGAAATGATGATGAGATTTTAACTGGAAGGTGGAGTTCTGCCTAAGTAGAAGCGGGAATCGTGAAAAGATTTTTTTTAAACTGGAAGCGGGGATTATGAAAAGAACCATGCAATCCAGTAAGGCGAAAATGCGTCAAATATACTGCAAGTCCGCCTGAAAAATTGGTATAATTTATTTGAAATTGTTTCAAGCTTGTTGAATGCTTTCCGCGGAACCCCTGTTTTCGCCTTACGGAACCCTTGGGTTCCGCGGAACACAGTTTGGGAAACGCTGACTTAGATGATGGTGGTTGACATAGTTGACATGTTGACATGGTGTGTTGACCCCAGCCTTCCACTATGATCAAACGACCTATCTCAGCTCCTGTGGACGCCCTCTACGCTCCTTGGACCGTCATGACTATCTAGTAGTGATGGCTGCTTCAAATAATGCTATGGTTATGGTAAATTGGGTGAGTGATAACGACACTGTGATTAAATGACTATCAGCCTCAACCAAGAGGTGTCGTCTGCAGTAGGCCTATAGGTCGACTCTTCTGGAGGAAGCCTCATGTGGCTGTTGCAGCAGAGATGGAGTCAGTCGCTGCGGTTCTCAGACAACGCATCTGTTTCAGAGAAGCCTGATACTGCAGACAGAGGTGATTAGGACGATAAAGATGATGATGATGATGGTGACAAAGTTGATGATTATAAGGATGATGATAGTCTATGATGCTGCCGCTGCCGATTATTATTATTATAGTAGACTAACGTTGGTGATTATGATGATGGTGAATGGGCAATGATGGTAACTACGGAGCCCCTAAAGGGACATGAAAGAAGAATATTTTATCTCGTTCCCTCGACTTAATAAGTCGTTCGAATGAGATAATAACTCGTTCGAACGAGATAATAACTCGTTCGAACGACTTAATAAGTCGTTCGAACGACTTAATAAGTCGTTCGAACGAGTTATTATCTCGTGCGCACGACTTAATAACTCGTTCGAACGAGTTATTATCTCGTGCGCACGACTTAATAACTCGTTCGAACGACTTATTTGACCAATAGCAGGCCGACTTTTCTGTGACGTAAACACACTTCTATTTTAGTATTTATGGGGAAACACGTAGTTCTATAAACGAAACAATGTCTAAGACATAGAGTGTTTCGGGCATTCCATTCTAAACTTAAATCTCACCTTTTCAATCACTCTTACCCAGACTCATTAGTTGACATCTGTCACTCCTCGACGAAAGCGATGCCCTCCTTAACAGCTACTCTGCCTCCATGCTGACCTTCTGGAAACTTAACTCTGACCTCCCACGGACTATCATTTGGACAACCCTTTCGATTTGACGCAGCGCTCCTGAATAAGCTGGTGCCCTGCGCATAGCTTTCAAGTGACGCTTTAGAAGTCTGGAGATTTCGATTACTACTACTATAGGGGTGTATAATATGTGGTGTGAAAGGCTTTGGCCTATAAGGAAGGCATTTAAAGCTACAATGTTATTTGTGATGCCGTTTGTACGCTGAGCGTGTGCCAGACTGGGGATATCACTCTGCAGGCGAATATGAAAGCAAAAATGAAAATGATGTTCGGACTGACAGAGCTAAAATGCTGACAATATCAGATAGTTATCCCCGCGATTTATCGTATGAGTTGTGTTGTGGAATTTGGGACGCTAAAACGACAAATCGCCGTTGTCCCATTTCAACCTCGTTGCCAATTGTTGCAGCGACGCCATTATATCCCCGAAATATAAGTTTGCTGACGTCACAGCAAGTCGGTCTGCTATTGGTCAAATAAGTCGTACGAACGAATTATTAAGTTGTTCGAACGAGTTATTATCTCGTGCGCACGATTTATTAAGTCGTTCGAACGAGTTATTATCTCGTTCGAACGACTTATTAAGTCGAGGGAACGAGATAAAATATTCTTCTTTCATGTCCCTTTAGGGGCTCCGTAGGTAACAGAGAAGTAGAAGAAGTTTACTGGAGAACGTTCTGCATTGAAAACCGTCTCTTGTTTCGTGTATGTCATTTTATTGATGCCAGCTCACGCCTTCCTTCCATTCTTCCTTCTTCCCATCCTTTCTTCTTCCCATCCTTTCTTCTTTCCATCCTTCCTTCTTCCCATCCTTCTTTCTTCCCATCCTTCCTTCTTTCCATCCTTCCTTCTTTCCATCCTTCCTTCTTTCCATCCTTCCTGCTTTCCATCCTTCCTTCTTCCCATTCTTCCTTCTTTCCATCCTTCCTTCTTTCCATCCTTCCTGCTTCCCATCCTTCCTTCTTCCCATCCTTCCTTCTTCCCATCCTTCCTTCTTCCCATCCTTCCTTCTTCCCATTCTTCCTTCCTTCCATCCTTCCTTCTTTCCATCCTTCCTTCTTTCCATTCTTCCTTCTTTCCATCCTTCCTTCTTTCCATCCTTCCTGCTTTCCATCCTTCCTTCTTCCCATCCTTCCTTCTATCCATCCTTCCTTCTTTCCATCCTTCCTGCTTTCCATCCTTCCTTCTTCCCATTCTTCCTTCTTTCCATCCTTCCTTCTTTCCATCCTTCCTGCTTTCCATCCTTCCTTCTTCCCATCCTTCCTTCTTCCCATCCTTCCTTCTTCCCATCCTTCCTTCTTCCCATTCTTCCTTCTTTCCATCCTTCCTTCTTTCCATCCTTCCTGCTTCCCATCCTTCCTTCTTCCCATCCTTCCTTCTTCCCATCCTTCCTTCTTCCCATCAAACCTTCTTCCCATTCTTCCTTCTTCCCATCCTTCCTTCTTCCCATCCTTCCTTCTTCCCATTCTTCCTTCTTCCCATCCTTCCTTCTTCCCATCCTTCCTTCTTCCCATCCTTCCTTCTTTCCATCCTTACTTCTTACCATCCTTCCTTCTTCCCATTCTTCCTTCTTTCCATCCTTCCTTCTTTCCATCCTTCCTGCTTTCCATCCTTCCTTCTTCCCATTCTTCCTTCTTCCCATCCTTCCTTCTTCCCATTCTTCCTTCTTTCCATCCTTCCTGCTTTCCATCCTTCCTTCTTCCCATTCTTCCTTCTTCCCATCCTTCCTTCTTCCCATCCTTCCTTCTTCCCATCCTTCCTTCTTCCCATCCTTCCTTCTTCCCATCCTTCCTTCTTCCCATCCTTCCTTCTTCCCATCCTTCCTTCTTCCCATCCTTCCTTCTTCCCATTCTTCCTTCTTTCCATCCTTCCTTCTTTCCATTCTTCCTTCTTCCCATCCTTCCTTCTTCCCATCCTTCCTTCTTTCCATCCTTCCTTCTTCCCATCCTTCCTTCTTCCCATCCTTCCTTCTTCCCATCCTTCCTTCTTCCCATCCTTCCTTCTTCCCATTCTTCCTTCTTTCCATCCTTCCTTCTTTCCATCCTTCCTGCTTTCCATCCTTCCTTCTTCCCATTCTTCCTTCTTCCCATCCTTCCTTCTTCCCATTCTTCCTGCTCTCCATCCTTCCTTCTTTCCATCCTTCCTGCTTTCCATCCTTCCTTCTTCCCATCCTTCCTTCTTCCCATCCTTCCTTCTTCCCATTCTTCCTTCTTCCCATCCTTCCTTCTTCCCATCCTTCCTTCTTCCCATCCTTCCTTCTTTCCATCCTTCCTTCTTCCCATCCTTCCTTCTTCCCATTCTTCCTTCTTTCCATCCTTCCTTCTTTCCATCCTTCCTGCTTTCCAGCCTTCCTTCTTCCCATTCTTCCTTCTTCCCATCCTTCCTTCTTCCCATTCTTCCTTCTTTCCATCCTTCCTTCTTTCCATCCTTCCTGCTTTCCATCCTTCCTTCTTCCCATTCTTCCTTCTTCCCATCCTTCCTTCTTCCCATCCTTCCTTCTTCCCATCCTTCCTTCTTCCCATCCTTCCTTCTTCCCATCCTTCCTTCTTCCCATCCTTCCTTCTTCCCATCCTTCCTTCTTCCCATCCTTCCTTCTTCCCATTCTTCCTGCTCTCCATCCTTCCTTCTTTCCATCCTTCCTGCTTTCCATCCTTCCTTCTTCCCATCCTTCCTTCTTCCCATTCTTCCTTCTTTCCATCCTTCCTGCTTTCCATCCTTCCTTCTTCCCATTCTTCCTTCTTCCCATCCTTCCTTCTTCCCATCCTTCCTTCTTCCCATCCTTCCTTCTTCCCATCCTTCCTTCTTCCCATCCTTCCTTCTTCCCATCCTTCCTTCTTCCCATCCTTCCTTCTTCCCATCCTTCCTTCTTCCCATTCTTCCTTCTTTCCATCCTTCCTTCTTTCCATTCTTCCTTCTTCCCATCCTTCCTTCTTCCCATCCTTCCTTCTTTCCATCCTTCCTTCTTCCCATCCTTCCTTCTTCCCATCCTTCCTTCTTCCCATCCTTCCTTCTTCCCATCCTTCCTTCTTCCCATTCTTCCTTCTTTCCATCCTTCCTTCTTTCCATCCTTCCTGCTTTCCATCCTTCCTTCTTCCCATTCTTCCTTCTTCCCATCCTTCCTTCTTCCCATTCTTCCTGCTCTCCATCCTTCCTTCTTCCCATCCTTCCTTCTTCCCATCCTTCCTTCTTCCCATCCTTCCTTCTTCCCATCCTTCCTTCTTTCCATCCTTCCTTCTTTAATTTCTTTCTATATTCATCAGTTCATATTATTTACTTTCCTCATCCTTTATTTACTTTCTTCTACCGTTGACTCCATTCCTCCATCAAATCTTCCTTCTTCCTTTTCTCTTCACCGCCCTTATATATATATATCTTATTTCGTAATCCATAGCAGGCGTATATCGTGGCGTAGTTCATGGCTTCAACCGCTGGTGCGTTCATCCGCTCCATTGCCTGCTTCAGTCCTTTCATTTTTTCCCCATGCTTCCATCGCTCCCTTTTATCATCCAGCCATCCGTTTATCCATCCATCGATCCTTTCATTCGTCCATTCTTCTCATTCTTATTCTTTCTTACCGCTTCCTCCTTGTCTTCCTTCTCGTTGCTCTCTATTTGCCATCGACCTCCTGTCGCCATCATCCTCTTTTGGCTCTAGTTCTAGTAGGTGTGTGTGTGTGTGTGTGCGTGTGTGTGTGGGTGTGTGTGTGTGTGTGTGTGTGTGCATTGTTTTCTCTTGCAATATGGATGCAGTGATGCACAACGAATTTAGGAGACCTCGTTTGCTGACACTCGAAAACGAAAAATAAGAAATTGAATTAATAATCGTACTTTATTATCTTGTATTAGTAAACAACAACAAAGTGGACTAGCAACATTTTTCAATTGACAACAACATTGGAGAAATTTAAGGAGGAGCAGAGGAGATTTAATTGAAGCCTACAAAATGTTGTAGCTGAAAAGGTGGAGCGACGGTCAAAGAGGTTCTTTGTATTAGCAACAAGCAATTAAAGCGACTCGAGGACACAGTTATGAGTAATTTTAATTGACTCGAAGGGAAATTTAGGGCAGAAATTCTTCAGTGCAGGAGTCATAAACTTGTGGCGCTGGTTTGGAAGATATAACGGTCTCAGCGAATACTACTTTCACAGCTTTTAGGATTAAGCTAGGAAATGAGGTTATTAAGAGTTCCAAGTTAATTTGCAGATGCAGACTACGCCTGTGAACCACGTAAAACAATGCCTTGCTTTAATGTACTTAAACACAATTAGAACTAACTTCATTTGCAAAATACGTCAAAGCCCAAGTCATGTGGCTTCTGTTTGTTTCCATCAGAATTCAGCTGACACTGTCTAGGATCTCGTAGCGTTTTCATTCTGCTCAGCCTCCTTATTGACTTGGCTGCCAGATCAATAATTGCTCGTGCTATCTCGACAGCTCAGTGATGGACCAAGTCAGTGATCCATGGGCTTCGCCAGTTGCTATCGTCCCTCCACGTTATCAGAATAAGGAGGCTCTGCAGAAACAGAAACAACGTTTAGGCATAAATGTCTTCATAATTATAGCACTATAAAAAGTACAGTTGTTCAGACACAGCCGCCTTTGAAATTTTTTTAGGAAGACTCCCCAGAACAGAGGATTAGGCCTATGTTGTGTTTGTGTTTCATAGCATGCATGGCTTACGTGTTATGTTATGTCAAGCCTAACCACGTGCTTTCTATTGTCGGTCATTGATGACATTCAGAGCAATGTGCGAATCCACGCAGAAGATCGCATTATTTAAACAAAATCAGTTTCCCTTCATTTCATCATCGGTCATGAATCGAGTCTTCTATTAACCATAGACTTACTTTACTTTCGATTAGAACTTGATCAAATTCGTCCGACGTGCAAAAACTTTTCTTTAACAAGTTTATCCATAAAATCTGGGTACTGATACAAGAAAAAGTTTACAAGACAAAGTACGCGACGTTGGAGAACTGCCTCAACGTGTCATATACTTTGGACGAGTTTGAACAAGTTGTTATCGATGCAGCTATTACCGTAATGAATGGCAAGCGCGTCATGGTGCATGTGTTGAGACCGAAGTAGGACATTTTTAACCCACATTATAACCAATAAATGTTAAATATGCGCGTCATAATCATTAAACAGAAGTTTTTTCATATTCAATTTAAATGCATACATCCTTGGACAAATTATCACAGTACTGCTAGTGTTCGCTTTTTATCCGCTCACCGATGATTTTATATATATATATATATAGAGAGAGAGAGAGAGAGAGAGAGAAATTTTCAAAGACAAAAGTCATGACCTCTTAAATATGACGTCACAAAGCTTTGCACTCCCAGAAAAAAGCCAGGTGTTTAAAATGCTACATGCACATTTTCTCATAGGTTAATTATCAAAGGATGTAATAAGAACTATAAAATACTTTTTATATGGAAAGAGAAGAATTATGGTACTCATTTATGCATCCCACAAGATGAAAAGTTCAGATAGAATCATTTCATTTATAACAAAATGTTTTAAAATAATAATATGAAACAATCCAAATATTACACTTCTCATTCTCCCACGAAGAAGCAAAATGCTCCTTCATGGAATAATTAGGGAGAGATTGGACCTCATAATCTTGTTCAATGGATTCAGATGCAGCTTTTCATCGTATATCCAATCCACACTCTCCATTTACTTCGTTTGCAAAAACTACCATTAGTTCACGTTGCCGATGTGCAGCGACTGTCTGTGGTCTTACTGGTCCGTGCGTTTTAACCGAACAATTGATTCCTGCTTATGTGTTACAGAATGGCTGCCACACTTACAAAACCTCAAAATTTACACGAGGCGAAAAATTAAGCAATTTAACAATTAAGAATGCAATAATCATGATTATTGTTGTTAAATTGTGGTAAAAAAATTACTGAGGGCGTTTGCGCAAAGTTTGAGCCAATAGAATGTGGAAGAGGTAATAATTTCGAGATAGAGAACCCTCCTATGTTTTTGTCCACTGTTAAAGAGTTTTCGGGCAAACTTGAGGAGCAATCGTTCGAGTTGATAAAACATTTTTGTAGAACATACATAGATTGTAACATACATGCCTTTCTTCTTTATGTATATACAGATAGACAGCCTGGCAATGGTCCAATCATTGAGCTACTTACACATGCTGTGTTCTTTTCTTTTTACTTTTGTATCGATGACTTCCTTTTGTTATTCGCAGGTAATAGGTGACGTCAGTTGGCATCTGATTAGATGGATACGCTGGCGCCTCATCAGTTGCTTCGGAGAAATTAGGTCGTTGACCTTCAAAGTGAACAAGTTTCTGGTTAGCACGAATTACATCAGACTAAGTGCATCGAATGATTGCGTTATTAGTCCGTTTACAGTTACTCTGAGTTACTAACCTAGAGCAAGACCTTTGCTCACAATTTCTCAGCGTCTTCGATGTTCTGTGACTCTGTCGTATGTGAATGCGTTGAGGTAGATTGTGGTAGAATAAGAAATGGTAGAAAAGTTAGCCAAACAATTAATTCCAATGTAGCATTTACTGAATGTTACTAGCTCTTACCTTTCTGAGTATTTTTGGGATTTGTTTTGGTATCCGGCGAAAAAGACGACGTATTGCAGACATAGAAGACGCTTTTCCCTTCCGCTTTTCCTTTCCGTCCTCCATCGTTCCTCTCCGTCCCTTGGGATTCGTCTCCATCGTCCAGCAACTCCTTCACAAACTGTGGCCAATCCTCACAGTATTTAGCCCCAGTCTGTCCAGTGCACGTGTTGCCAGACGACGCTTCATTCTGCAGAGCACTTGACTGGTCAGGAGTGGTAGCAGAAGATGGGCTCGATTCCACGGAATTCGTTTCCACTGAAATCGATTCGGCTGACCTAGTTTCAGCTGAAACGTTGGGTTTTAACGGTAGGCCTAGTTTTTGATTGGTAACTTTCGTTCCGCGTTTTGAAACGGAGATCCCTGAATTAGCGTCACATAATCCTGTTTTGTTCGGCAGCGATTCTAGACATTTATGCGGGATTTCAGAATTTACAATTAACCAATGGACATGTGACAGCTGTCTAACAGGATCTATCGCTGGATCAACAAACGTTAATGATTCATTGACTGGAATTTTCTTCGCGCTAGTCTTTGAACTTTCCGAATTGCCTTCTAAGTTACTGACGGTTGTCATTATCCCAGTGACATCTGATCCTGACTCTGTAATTGATAACACCGTGTTCGTGAATAATTTGTCCTCGTAAAAGTTCAAAGTGGAGTGCAGTTTTTTTACCCAGTGTGTAACGTCGTCCGATGAGTCTGCCGCCAGGTAGTAGGTTCGCTGACGATCCCGTCGTTGGTCGACCGTTTTCAAGAGGAAGAGATATCGATAGTAGCAGGACTCAACGTGGTCAATGATCTCCTCGCAGTTATCTAGGTCGATGCTTCCCTTCTGAACTGCCATCGTCTCGTCTGCATAGTAGACAAGAACGGAAGACGACGACGACGACGATGCATGGTTAGTCCATGTACCGCCCTCTTCAGTGCAAGAGGAGGAGAAGGAGGAGGGGGTAATTGGTGCAGAGTAGAGGACAAAGTATCTTCGTCTCCATTGCTGTCGCTGGCATCACAAATAGAAACAACTCAGAACCATCAACGACGCCATTTAACAAAACAAGAACCAATAATCAACAATTAATCGGCTCAGGTGAAGAGTCTATTGTTTCAATAATTGGTGAATAAGCTGCGTCTGTGTCTATGGTGCACATTGCACAAGTCTAGTGCCAAGAGTATATTTCAGTGAACTAGACTATTAGCTGAAAAAGCACATTGCAATATTAATAAAGCATACATGTATACATATATAATAACAGCCATTTAATAGCTGCGAACTATTAGATTAAAATGCATCATTTCATTTTGCAACTGTCATATTACATTGCATCAAGTTATTGTTCATTTTTATAATATCGCATTTTGCTGAGTAAGTAGACATATTAATTAATCTTAGTTTGTCTTTTGACTGTTGTTAGCGCTGGCATTAGTCTGGTGCTAATACACAGATAGATCCACTACATACTTTGTTTATTAACTGCATTGCAATGCTTAATTAATTATGGAAGTCAACTGACGATGTCATTTGTAGACATACCTAATTTATGCTAACAATGTTGGGTCGTACTGAGCTCTGTGATCATTCAAGTGAAAGAAAGGTCGGCCACAATCTAGTTAATACAGTACTTCGATGCAGTTCAAAGCAGACCCAACCTATCGAAATGTTGATTATTCTGTGACAGTGACACACTTTTGAGACCAAATTTGACTCATGGCGGACGTAACCTGTTAAATCTTGATCTGCCTATGTGCACAATCATCTTCTCAGATTATGATGGTTAAACTTCCCATTGCATTCGATGGCCCATGTGTCAAGACGTACTTTGGCTCAGACCTAATCGCTATTTTCAGCGGAAACCAGAAGGAAGATAGTCTTTTGTGAGGGTATAGTGGTTTTAGCTTTTATATGGCTTTTGTGATATTTGTATCAAGAGTGTCGGTGTGAATTTCATTAAAATAATCGTTCGTGTGAATCTGTCTTAGATTGCAGTCATGCCAGAAGGGAATGTCTTCAGGTGCCAATTCGTTGCCAACATCTTCAGACTCTTCTTTGCTGTTGATGTCGCAGCTGTGACCCGATTGAATTCATCTGCACAGCCGTGTAATAGCAGCTGCATCATAATACAATCGTAAAAAGGCTAAAATTGCAACTTACTGGATGATGAAGTTCATGGACGTTGTTAGCTGATGATATACTCTTCATGCATTGTGGATTATTACTATTATAGTAATGGATTATCTCGTGGACAGTCAATGATTGTGAATTGTACCTGATCGTTTAAATGCAATTTGAATTTCGTTGGCATTTAATTATGTAATTTTAAAGCGAAGCAATTATTGAGTTGATATAAACGCGACTTCTGTAAAAATAAAAAAATTCTTTGAAAAGCTGTCTTAAATGTAAATTCTTAATTTTTAAGCGCCAGTTGAAAGGTAAGCACATGGTACATGGGTCGAGTCAAATGGGTTGTACAGAAATTCCAAATGAAATTAAAGTGCCGTAACCAAAGACACCAGAAATAATTATAGTTGGGCAGATGAATTTCTAAGTCGGGTTTATTTGAGGTCGAGAAGATTTGGAAGGCGAAGGTTCAGATGAGTCAGGTATCATAATAGAGCCCATGTAACCATACCTTAGCATATTATGAACTCAGCATAGCTTATAATCTGAGAAATTCACGGTATTTCAGGTCATACATTTAACTGCTATCTTGTAGCACTGTCGTTTGTGACGAGACGACCGGCGATTGGCCCTTGTATACCTATGTAGCCGACTTCTTTGTTCTTAGACAACTCCAGATCATTTATGATTTAGGGTCTACTCAGCATTTTACTATAGCTTTACAGCGTAAACCGTAATTATTGCTAAGATTTCTGCAGCACCAACGAAAGTTGCAGCAAATACATGTAGGTCCACAGCATATTCATAATCGTCAAGTTTAAACAAATTTCATAGACTGTGATCCTCATAAAGAAAGTATATGCGTGTGTAATGTGTATGATTCTTCAACGTATGCGCTCTGCTGAACACAGGTTTGATAATAGTCATATTAGTTGGCCTGACAGGTGAGACGCCAAAATTAAGTTGACGAAGTTGTCGATTTGAAAAGTGTACAATATATATATTAATTACTATATATATATATATAGTAATCCTTTTTTCACCTTTACTATACATATATATTTATATATATATAGTAAAGGTGAAAAAAGGATTGAGTTGAAGTTTAACACTGGTTTGTCGCGTTTAAGAACGTTGATTGATGCCAATGACAATTAATAACCACGCACAACCCGAAGCTGTGAATTCATAAGTGGAAGTAGAAGAAGTAGAAGAAGGAAGTGGAGTTAGGAGAATGAGAACTAGAGAGAAATCTTTTATATACTGAACCTGTAAATTAATTAAGTTCGTGATGAAACTGAAAGACAATTAAACTTTTCATCAGCTCATATAATCACCCAGAAAAATCTAATTGCAATCTTGGAGAATCTAAAGATGTCGTTGGCCTACGTCACATGGAATCTGAAAAACTTAAATGATCATGAAAATGCTTGCAATGTAATACGGATCTTAGAAGCAGGACAGAAATCCTGATGACTGAAGAGAGATCATGACTAATCCTGTTGACAAGATAAATGCTCAAGCAACGATCAGTAAAAGATCTGATCAGTAATTCAGTATGAATTATTATGTTTATTACTACTACCGTTTAGAAATTTTTTCCGAGTAAGGGGCCTATCTATAATCAGGTGTGAGATATTAATACACGATGCCAACTCTGGAGTGGTCATAATTATTATTTTTCCGAACTAGTGTACATGTGATCCCTCGGGATTCAAAAATTCATCATCACCTTCATTATCACCATCATCAGCAAAATTATTATAATTATCCTCATAATTTATATATTTATTATAACTGTTATTACTATTATTGTTACTATCACCATTACCATTACTATTATAACAATTATTGCTATCATAATTTGTATAATTATTATAGCTATTATTATTATTATTATTGTTATGACCTACCGCTGCAAAGAGGCTGAAAAGTCCTTTCCTATCCTCAGGTGACTTCGTCAGCCATCCAGCGTACACTGCTCCCATATCGCTACTACATTCCGATCGACTCGACGAAGGCTTTCTATTCCACCGGAGAATCGTTGTGTGTATGTGTTTTAACAGACTATAACAGGCTCCTTCGACCGATCAAACAACAGCTGCAATATTCGAGGCTGTCGTCACAATAGAGAAAGCGTCTCTAACCAAATCCACGCAAAGTTAGGACTTGTAAGTCAACCGTCCGTCCCTCATGTGTCAGTACTGCCACCAATTAGAATGTGTGCGTAGATTGTCCACAACTGATGGACAATGTAAATGCAAACAGTTGATTAGAGCTTAGGCAAACAGTTACTATGGGTTCCTAAACAGTAGTAGGGCCAAATCCAACCTCAGATGCTGTAGAACTGTCAAACTCAACAGGAGTAAACCGGATTCAAATGATGCTGGGCGCTCCAACTGAACGTCAACCGCACGATAACGGCCAAAGGAAAACAGAAATAAAGTTAATCCGGCAAACATTAAAATGCTGTATTTCTATGCAATAGTAGTTGAACCGTTAGCCCGGTGCACAGTCTATGACTCCCTATTGCTTAATACGATTTAGAGCCAGTTTTGATCGCATTGCCTGTCCACTTATTGTTATAGGCAGAGCCCACGTAGGGCCCATGACTCAGTTGAGCGCTGGTTACACTAGAGCTCAAGAGACGGGTAAGCTGATTAGTATGCAATCGCCGTCTCTTTATAGTCAACACACACACACACAGCATGACTTGTTTTGACTATCATTGTGCGAATTTATGTCGTATGGGTGAATAACTGACTACAGAGCAGAGCGGGAAGTACCGAGTGGTTTTGGCTCAGCGTAAATTCCATTGAGTCAATGAATGAGTTAAACAGGTGTTGGTTCGGAGCAAAACATTCACATGTTGTGCGCAGTCTTACCTTCAAAACAGAGCTTCACTGTTTTAGGCATTCTGCTTCGATCATCAGATATAATGATAGCCTTGAGTTGTCAATTGCCAACTGATCGATCAATTAAGAGAGTCGTGCAGCAATGACGCAAACACTTCTCACTCGACCGATCGATGATTAGTTTCTGCATAACGACGCTATGTTTCGCAACGAATAAGATTGGTGTCGTCTCTCATTTATCTGGCTTTGGGCTGAAAACATCCGGAAGCAGCAGAGGTAGTGTTTCGTTGGACATTATGATGTGTGAATGATTTCTAAAGTCATGGTTGCGACCGTTTTCCAAGAGAAGTGGTGCATGGTGTGGTCAAATGGCATAGACTGCACCGAATCGATGGCACGAGCTTTCTGTGAATGTCCAGGAGACAATTTCCTCTAATTTCACAGACCATATGACATTCTATAGTAGCTTTTTATTTCTCAATGTTCAACGCTGTTGACTGGTGTATTCAAATGTAACAAGAAACTACTCATCCCACTAATTATAACTTACGGTCGTCCTTTCAGCGTAGTCGGAAAAATCCAGTCTCTGCGGCTCCTCGTCAGCAACTGCTGGAAACTGTCCTCATCTTTAGAACTATGATGACGATGATTGTGAACAGGTGTTTTCTGTTAACATACATGTTATATATGTATATCAGTATATATGTGTAGCTGTATGTGTGTGCGCGTGTGTAGGGGAAGTGGGGGCAAGTTGGTGAGAAAATAAGTTTTATCACACGTGATCGTCATCGATAATGCTAACATCATAATTTTTATCTCACAACGCAGCTATTAATAACGACTACACTGTAGCACAAATTCAGGCATCATACTATTTTGTAAGTTTGTAAAAACGAGCTCAAAATTTTTCTGAAAATCAACCAACTAGCCCCTGCCCTGGGGTAATTTCGTCGCCTGCTTGGGGCAAGATGGTGGCAATACAAATCATACGCATAAATCTCATTTGTGACAGTGGAAAGTGAATGCGGTATGATTGGATCAAATTCGTTTCAATTATTAAAAGCATCAGCCAACTTGCCACCTCCAACTTGCTCCAACGGGTCAACACTACAAAATCTAGTGGACGCTGTTTGTACAGCGCGATTTTGATAAACAATGTATTGTGCAATAACGCGCAATAAATGCTTAACCAAATAACCCATCTGTCACTTTTTTGCATTCCTGTGGATTAAGATATACGATATTTTATAACAGTGAAATATTTCTAGCAGTAAATAGACCAACTTACTTTTAAGTAATTATACGAAAATGAAACATCGTAGCATGTGGCCGTCATTAAACAAAAGAACAGGCTTGGCATGCTCATCAAAAAACTTCTCGTTAGACTGCTTTCCTGCCGCGCACAATAATCATTTATAGCGCAAATCGAATCCTGTCCCCGCAATCAACTTGCCACCACTTCCTGTGTGTGTGTGTGTGGGTGTGGGTGTGTGTGTGTGTGTGTGTGTGTGTGTGTTTGTACAAAAGGGTGTTAGCTGAATAGGTGCTCGATATCTGCGTATAAACATCTTTTTCTGAACAGACGTTTGGTAGTCTCTTGCTTTGCATAGTTACTTATATGGTCGGAGAGGCGTACGTGCTCCATATGTATTGGGAA
The DNA here is from genome assembly GCA_959347315.1 of Bimastos eiseni. Lineage (NCBI taxonomy): Eukaryota > Metazoa > Annelida > Clitellata > Crassiclitellata > Lumbricidae > Bimastos > Bimastos eiseni. The sequence continues at coordinate 10,154,344 of OY365814.1, forward strand.
ACTAAGCTGCTGAAATTAGTCGATTTGAAGATGTTCAATCCAATCAGGAGAGCATGTATTACAATTGCACATAATATGGTTACAAGTAAAGCACACATGGTTCTGCTATTCAGTCACCCAGTTTTCAATACAAATTTCAATAAAATTTATTTCAATTGTACTAATCATGATCAGTCCTCGTGGCTGATCAATATTAAAGAAGAAACTAAAAGATAAACGGAAACTGCAATAAAGTAAAGAAATACAATAAATTTGTGCAGCATAGTAATTTATTATGCATTCATCAATTGGTGCACTGTATATAGTATTATACATACACTGAGACGGTTGAATTGTCACTCCAGAAGGCATCTTTCATATAGTTCGCATGACATACTTCTGTATACTTATGAGGCTAGTTTAGTGAGTAGAGAAGGTTGATGCCCGTATTATATATAACAATAGAACACATAGCTGTCGACCATATAATTTACAGCCAGTACAGTTTTCCTTCATGATCTACAAAATGTGTCTTTGTAAGATTAGTCGAAAGTTCACTGGCTTTAAACCATTGCACCAATTCCATATTTATATTATAAACTAGCATATCAGAAGATTTATTTGGCATAAAACATTCGTGTCGTCAGTAACCATGATAAACTGCATCAATCTAGACGTAATAGGCCTATTATTCGCATTTATTTAATTCAACAATGCAAGTACAGAACCTTGCGCTACACCACGAGTTATCTCCAATACCTGCGAAATGTGGCCATATTAGGATTCAAATGCTTTCTATGACTTAATTAGTCAGAAATTCAGTGAAGACAAATTCCTCGAACACCATTATGTTGAAGTTTTTCTCAGAATATAATGAACTACCATATGGAATGCTTTGGATAGATTATTGTAAATTCATTCATCTCCATTGCAAAGTAAAACCAGACCAATTTAGCATTCCATAGATTCACTCCTCATACGTCAAAGTGAAACCATAATATGTATATCTAGCGATCCATGAACTCATTCCTGTCAATGATAAAGTTAAACCAGTTCGATTTGAATTCTTATCTAAGTCGCTGCATTTCAAAGTTTAAAGTACCAGTATAATATTAGTCTTTCATTCTGCTTATGGGCCTCTGTAGCAATTGAATTAGTCTGGAATTTGATTGACACTCAGTAGTCTACTTCATTTGCATCTCCGTCACTCGGAAAGTTTGAATAACTAATTGAGCTTCGAAGAACTTGTTTTTGCATATCAGATATATCTGCCTATGAATAAACTGTCGCAGTAGGCCTATGTAATTATGAATATAGGTCACCTAATTTTGTTCTGTTCTCATGTCCAGATCGTAATCGTAATCGTGCATTCATGCAGCGCCACATTGAGTCAGAGGCGCTATTGACCCGGTTACGGTGATATGCTGAGAAAAAGCAAATTTCAGTTCAATTTAATGACAGCAGAGCAGAAACCTATTCCCTCACAATGCATGCCTACAGTGTACATGCACATGAACACGTCCACCCCTACATAGATACATACTTACTTACACATAGACGAAGAAGGCGAGGGACGAGGACAGTGGAGGTGGTAGAAAACAGAGGAGGAGGAAGAAAAGACAATTGCAAAGACGCCCTTCAGTTTTTGAGGCAATTAGTCATCGGAATACGCGAATCGCCAAGCAGGTCATTTAACCTGCATGTGTAAGCTTAGGTTCCTACTGCTCTGCTATCACAAAAATGGGAGCTATTCAAAACGAGGACATAGGCTGCGGCTGCTATTAAAATAGCAACCAAAAGGCATGACATTTAAAGCAGGCGTAAGATACAATGGTTTTCTAACATACGAAATTTATCAAGTGAATTTCTTAAATGACGAACTAATCTTTCGAAAGGAACAAGACAGCACAAACAATGACTCAATTGAGTCTTGCACCAACGTTCAATATTTTAGACTATAATTGTATGAGTCTTGAGCTTGTCCGATATACGAATATTTTTCAAAGTCGTAACTATATTACTGGTCAAATAGTGCATGACTATTCAGCATAATTGAGGTTATTGTAGGCCTACCTCATTTTGGTAGATGCCTTTCAACTGCATCTGCCAACTGCTGTGTAATTATACGACGACGCAGTAGAGTGACACGCATGTATATTCAACATTGCCATTAATTCAGCTTCAGCTCAACGCTTTATAAGGTCATATCGAGTATAAACATAGCTGTGATTATCCGAGAAATGGATCGATTAATCTGGCGCATCTGAGAAATTCATGACATGTCAGGAAAGAATTCAGGTACGAATAAATGGATCAGAGCGAGTTCTCTTGCATTCTATGTTCTCTTGCATTCTATATTCAATTGCATTCTATGTTCTCTTGCATTCTATGTTCTCTTGCATTCTATGTTCTCTTGCATTCTATGTTCTCTTGCATTCTATGTTCTCTTGCATTCTATGTTCTCTTGCATTCTATGTTCTCTTGCATTCTATGTTCTCTTGCATTCTGTGTTATTCGTTATTCATTATTCATTACGATAATTTGTGTTATGTTAGCAATGGTTCAATGGTTCAAACCAGGTTTACTCTGTCTAACTATTTTCATTACGTTGAACGGCACCAAATCTTCACCATTCCAATTCGTACCATAATCTGAAATCGCTTGTACAGACAGTTATTCATAATTATTTCTATTCATCGTAAGAAGTTTTTAAAACCTTTCTGACACCATGGCCTCACCGAATAATGCATTCTTCAAGCCGAAGAGAGTGCCCCACAAACTCAAAAGCAACGACTAAAATGTATTGAAAATGGCCAACTGTATTATCCTACGCATAAAAATTTATTATGGAATAATCATAATGAATTATCACGTGTATAGTTGCCTGTGTATTTATAATAGTTCAGTTCCAGAGAGTAGGCCAATTTCAATAAAAAAAGTAACAGCTAAAGCACCATTTCAGTGAGATGTTTGCCTTTGAAATACATAACGCGAGCGAACGCTGCTTTTCAAATAATGTACATACTTACCGAACGTATATTATCGAAGATGATAACGTAGGTTACACGTGCATAAAACACTGTGGTTGTAATTGCAATGAAAAAATGAGCGTTGAACACAAGTGAATCATTGTTTGACCATGTGACTGGTCTACAATGATAGGCTATCAACTGTACAGCTAGAGCCTAGAACTAGAGATATATGTACTATTAGGTTGGTTTTGTTTGATTTCTGTGTACTTTTGTTGTGCATAATAATTATTGTGTAGGCCTACTTTATTTTCTTCGTATAGGTCTACTGATGTCAACGTACGTCATATAGTCAAGACATAAGACATAGAAATAAACTACGTTTGTTCCGCACGTACGATGGCAAACTATTGCTTTGAATTGTTCTTGGAAATAGAGTTTTATTGCTTTACCATCAGGTATACGGCATTGCGTTGTGATGTATTGGATATATATTTCTATAGCGCCTCTCCAAGTACGACCTAATCAGAGGAGTTCTCAGTGCGGAAAGTCCCTTGGGAAAAGAAGCGTCTTTAGAATGCGGGCAGAAACAGAAGCACCGCGAGTTAATATCAAGGAGTTAATCAGAGAGGGTAGGCCTACTGGCTATCATTTCTTAGCAAAGGACCAACAGACGCATACGCACGATATTGAGCGAGATCCGTCCTAGTCCGAATTACCAAGAGATCATGTCGATCTAGAGGACGGCTGATAAGGTCTGCCTTTAGCTAAAACTTTGCTGATAAAATTATATAGAATATAAAGACAAAATCCTGTTCCCAGGAAGTACTAAACGAGCTATCATTCGATAGGTGGCGGTTGCTGTAATACGCTTCGCTTAGCTACAGTATATAAAAATAATTATAGGCCTACATATTTGATTTTGTTGATCCCATCACGTTGAAAACCATACGATTTATAACTTTAGACAGGTTTAATGCGTCGCGGGATGTAGGTTTTTCGTCCACCTTGTCAAATAATAACCTACGTTCAGAACGAATTCTATGCAGGTAAGCCAGTTACGTTATCTGTTACATAACTTTTATACAAACTACAAACGCTTCGCAAGCTTTGGCGGGTCACTTAAAATCAGGCCGCAGGCTGCGGGTTGGGCTGCACTGAATCACGGGCTAAACAATTTTTATTGAGGAAAGTCGGTGGTCTATCGTAAACAATGCCCAGTTTGTTAGAATCGAACACATTTAAGTCTAGAAGACATGTCTTAATCATGTGGCACAATGACTTGGGATTGGTCATGATTACCTGTATACGCTACACTTCTACACGTGATCGAAACATGTCTTCTAGATTTAAAGTTCTCTTCGCTGCTACTTGTAAACTGCCAAGAGACGTGTGTTTTCAAGAGTTCATTAACGTGCGTTTGAAATATGCACTTCTCACCTATAGATTTCGGCCCAATCCAGTGCAATATATAAAACACAGTTTGTATTGTTGCCACTTCGTGAGGGCCTTCATAGGCACAGCTACGTATACCGGTCCAATATGATAAGACTTCGTTGTTGACCGCCCTTATTGCATTGTGATCAAGTTTAGATAGTGTAGGTAAGCTTATCAGTTTGATCCTTTGATGATCAAATACTTTTCAGTTATAATGCAGTAATTGTCAATCATCTTGTCCTAGCAGCTCGGCCATTTGCAAGCGAGATGAAGGACCTATATTATCTGCCATTAAAACTTGTTTGCGGTCAGATAAGCTTACAGCTGATCTCTTTTGCCCGCACCCTTCCAAGCTTCAATTCAGAGCTGTCCTAAAGGAAATTTGTCTCATTTCAAAGCGATTCGATTGTCATTCATTATCTCGATCGTCATATTGCGCGCCGTGGCTTAGACCCTATTAAGCGCAATATAATATTAGTCTATAAAAGTTTGATTGACAACAGCGTTCGTTTGATATCACCGTCGGATATAATTAATCGACAAGCCTTAACGAATCAAATTTTCACGTTCAATAAAGCTGCCGATCGAATGACTCGATCTGGAAGTCACTGCATGCAAGGGATTTTTTCAATGCGTCCTAACAGTAATGAGTTTCACTCGAACCATCAGAATGTCATCTCCTATGCAACAATTAAATCGCTTAGTTCGTTATATCATTCGATATTCAACTGTATATAGGTTCACTCTATGTTTTCACGTTTCTTTAATCGAATATTTTCTTAGCGTTATTTTAATGTCAAATTTACTCTTTCGAAGCCGATTTCTTTATCGTGGTAAAAATTTATTAAAACTTATCAACGAAAAAGTATTAATCGAACAATTAATTTAATTAAAGTTGACGAGTGTAAACTCAAGAGAGAGAATCGTTGAATTTCGATGCACAGCCATCGTCCAAATGATTATCAGCCCGGATTAGCGCCAACATGCTATCGGGTCTACTAAAAACCCTTCAAAAACAGAATTCCTCATCATTGGTCTTCGCAAGCAATTAGGCAAAGTAACATATATTTATCCTACCCAGGGCTGCAAACATGTTGGTTTTTCGGTCATTTGGTTCTTTGGTTTTTCAAAAAAATTAAAAGATACGAAAACTGGCAATTTTTTGTTTAGGACCTTTTTTAATATTTTTATTCAATTTACTGATAATACTATATTATATTGCTAACTGCGTTATTCAGTCCGAAATCAAGCTAAATTAATTATAAAAATGAATTGAAGCTCTTTTTCATGCTGTGTTTGATGCTTTTTAAAACAAAACTCTTGTTACAAAATCCAAAAGAAAACTAAAAACCAAAACACAAATAAAACCAAAAACAACTTTTGACTTTGAAAAATCTTGGTTTTTGCACCCCTGATCCTACCCATCTTATTCACTTGTTCCGTGCATTAATCTTCTCTTGTCCACAATCTTGGATTCGTCTTCGATAACAGTATTGTATATCTTTTAGACCATACATTAGCCAGCTATCTCGACAATCTCGTACTTAATTCATGCATATCAGTACCTTTTTCGATTGCGCCCAATACTTGATTACAAGACCGAATCACCTCATTTGAAAATTCCAGGCTGGACAACTGTAATTCTATTTTTCGTATGCAATATTGTCTCGTTTCAAATAAAACGCTTGCAAGCAATCGAGAACCCTTTTTCTCTAATCTCTTCACGAGCTAAAAGTCCCTCAGCACGTCCACTACAAAACGGTATAATTCATCCCATATAACTAAGCTTAGGCCTTTACAACTCCCGTCAAAACTCTCAACCATTTCATAATCGCCAGCTGTTCATTGTCCAACTGTCCTTCCTGGCTCAAATGAAAGATGGCGTCTTCGTCCAGAGAAATAAAGACCAATATATGACGGAGGAACGGACAGAGGCAGAGACTTACAGAGAAACGGAGAGATAGGAAGACATAGACAAACACAAGCAGACAAATGACCGCCTTATATATAGAAATAAATCTGCACAATAAAAAAATAATTCCTGAGCAAAAGAATTCATAAGAACGATCCATCTGCGCTTATGAATCAATCGATCGATCGTTACGTTGTATCAAATATATATATATATATATATATACATATATATATGGTATGTGTATATGTATAATATAAATTCGATTGGGTCCTATAATAATGTCTACTAATTATCTCATCTAGGCCGATATAAATAAATAAATATATATATATATATAGCCTATATATATTTAATCCTCGGGACCGATGGTGCATCGCTCAGCGTCTTCTACACTCAAAGGATAGAAACAACTGCCAAAGCTCAGACACAGAAAATCAGACTCTGTGCGCAAATTTTGCAGCATTTTTTGTTAACAAAATTATTAATCTTAAATGTAAAATTGCTAGATGTGCTGCTAATTTAGTGTGGAGTGACCTGCTGCTCGACTCCGAATTCTCCGGCCCTACCTTCGATGACATACTGTCTGTCACATTCTTTGAAGTCTTTAATCTACTCAAAAGCATGGTTCCTAAATCATCAGCATTGGACATCATACCTACATCACTCATCGTCTCTTGTTTTGATGTATTCTCTCACCTCATTGCACACTTGGCCAACCTATCTTTTGCTGGAGGTTGCTTTCCTTCATGCTTCAAATCTGCGTTAGTCACGCCTTTAGTTAAAAAGCCTGACCTTGACACTAGCAATTTGTCTAACTCCAACCTCAATAACATTTCCAAGGTCCTTGAACGTTTGTTTCTTATGCGTATCGAGAGACACATTACTTCCTCTCCCAACTTCAGTCCCTACCAGTCAGCATATCGCGAAGGCTACTCCACGGAAACTGCTCTTGTCTCTACACTGGATTACACTTTCTCATCTATTGACAATGGTAAAGCCTGCCTCTCTGTGTGTCTTGACCTTAGTGCAGCCTTTGACACTGTAGACCACCAGTTACTCCTGGCAAGACTTGCAAAAAGCTTTGGTGTCTCTGGGACTGCCTTACACTGGTTAGCTTCATACCTGGTTGACCGCAATCAGCAGGTGGGCATTGGATCTGCTCGGTCGGAGCCCACACTTTGCACTGCTGGAGTGCCACAAGGATCTGTCCTCGGCCCTTTATTATTTACAGTCTTTACTTCCCAAATCAGTCGTATAGCTAAGCACCTTGGAATTCAATTACAACAGTATGCAGATGATACTCAACTCCATATTGCTCTGTCACACACTGATCAGTCTGGTAAACTAAAACTGGAAGAATATCTCTCATCCATATATGCATGGTTCTGTTTCAATGGTTTGGCCATAAACCCAGACAGGTCTGAAGCAATTGTATTTGGCTCATTTGTCAACGCCTGCGTTCTTTCCCTATGCTCTCTAGCATTGAACTGGCTGGCACTGTTGTGCCGCTTTCAGACTCTGTTAAAACACTTAGGGTTACCCTCGATAGCAAGCTCACATTTCGACCTCACATAACAAACCTTTGTAAATCTTGTTTTTACCACATCAGGGCAATACGTCACATAAGGTCTGCTCTAACTCAAAATATGTCTGAAACTATAGCCTGCTCACTTGTCTCCTCTCGCCTCGATTATGCTAATTCACTTTTTGTCGGTCTCTCAGACCTTGAACTCAAAAGGCTTCAACGTATCCAAAATTCATTAGCTCGAGTAGTGCTACATGTTCCACTACGAGCATGCTCCTCTGTCCTACTCCACCAGCTGCATTGGCTCCCTGTTGAATTTAGAATCAAATTTAAGTTAGCTTGTTTTACCTACAAAACCATCATCACCAGTACACCTACCTATATTCATGCTCTACTAACTCCTTACATTCCTCCTCGTTGCTTACTATCATCAAGTACGGGTCTTTTAGTTGAATCACGATGCAGAACAGTTATGGGCTCTCGTGCAGTTCATGTCTCTGCTCCTAGGGAATGGAATCGACTGCCACTCTCTCTTCGTAGCTCAAATTCACTTCCTTCCTTTAAAAAGCGACTCAAAACTCACTATTCTCTTTGGGCTTTCAAGGATTTGGAAATCTAATTGCATCTTCTCCTCGCGACTGACTATCAGATTCAGATTCAGCCTCAGATTCACATTAAGGTGTGACCTTGTGCGCGTTACAAATTTAATAATAATAATAATAATAATAATATATAATTTCTTTAATTGGCACTAAAAAGTATAAAGCAGATGACAATCCGAATCAGGGTAAACATGTGAAAATAAAGTGAAATGTTATAAGCTTAAATTGTAATGTTCGCATTCAAAATCATTTATTGCGATGGATGTCATTTGTACAATATTCTAGAAATATAATTGCGTTCATCTTTAAGGGAAGTTTAAAGTCATGATGTCGAACGCACGTTGCCTGCTTTTATCATTATAAATACTTCTAATATTATATACTTAAATATAGGCCTACATATGTAATATCATTATAATTTTTGTTTGGCATATCTTGTTCGCAGGGGAGTATTTAAACATAGTCTGATACATTGTGCTTTATATGGATACGGACTTGTAACGGCTTCGATAAGAAGTCATTCCATTACAACTTCGTATTGATTACTTCATCAACGACATCTATCCGTCGGTGAATTTGGAAGAGAGACGAGATCTGGCTTTGTTTCTGGATCTAATTAGCTTTGTTAGAACGACGTCTTTGCTTCGTTGTTCGATACAAGACGTGACAGCGAGCGAAGATCGTGTCCATGACGAACATCTACATCAGACAAACAGCGAGTCTTTCTCTGAGTCTCTCTCTCTCTCTACTGATTGGCATACATGTATCTTATTCGTTTTCCAGATATGCCGCTGACGATGCCAGTTTAAAATTCAGAAATCATAGTCATGTGTGGAGTGGCGCTCACAGTAGGTCCTTAAGACCAGTTTATAGACATGCTTCAGTATATGGAGTGAGGTGTTTTACTCGACATGTGATCATTACATACGGTACCCCGACCGTCCGTTGCTGGTGGTGCATCTTTCTACCGAAGACGCTGCCTGTAGAACCGGAAGTGCGTCATCGCCTGGTCATCGGCGCATGCTCGGCGGTGGCGTTGTCGTTTGTCTTAACGCCTTGGCTTAACGCTTAACGTCTCGGTCGACTGTGACAACGACCGGAAGGGTCGTTGTCACAGTCGACCGAGACAACTTGGTCAATAGATTGTGCGTGGACAGGATGCTATGGGGTCCATGGGTTTGGCTACACGTGTGGGTCCATGCGTGTATTCGTGGGCTCACTTCTTTTCTAGTGCTGTACACGTGACATTACTACTTGTTCGTGCTGCGTTTGCTAGTGACAGTTGAGGTGTTTTTTTACATCTGACATCAATTATGTTAACACCTAGTTGGCATCAGTGGTCGTTTGAAGATTGAGTGATTAGTTTATGTATTCTGTACTCAGAATGTCAGTTGTTAGAGAAGTTCCATAGCAACGGCGGACTCTATAGAGACGGGTGACATAATAGGCAACGGCAAATGGCTTTAAACTGATCTAGGGACCCAACTATGGTGTGGCACAGTGGCCGATCGGTCAGAGCTGTCAGCCCGTAACGTTCATTGTGTGCTGAGCGCGCGGGTTCGACCCTCGTCCTGGGCGTCACTGTGTAGGGACCTTGAGCAAGTCCCTTGCACACCATTGTGCAATGGAACTGCAATTGCACCGTCGAGGCGTGTGCGTGCACTTCTAGGCATAAGATGTTGGAAGAAGGGCGGTATCAAATTTATTTCAAAAAAGAAAAAAAGAAAACAGAAAGAAAGAACTATATGGAGACAATGATTAAGTAAGGATGATTGTATTCATATGCGGATGAATTGATGAATATATTATGAGGAGGATGGTGAGCCTTCTTCATGTGAGGGATTTTCATGAGGATCGTCTAATTCAGAGGAAGACTTTCTCAAAACTGTTACGACAGTAGAATTGAAGTAGAAATCATTTTTGTAAAATACGAACTAGATGAACCCTTTCTCTGTTGCCAGTAACGCTTTCGTAACTGCCATGTAGTGATTGATGACGACAAAACTGAAGCCAAAGAAATCATCGATTGTAACAGTCAGCGAAAGCAATTTTAGCCGTCGAACAGTAAACAGTAGAAAAATTCTCCACCAGAAGCCAATAGCAGCCGCAGAGAAATTCCCATTGCGTCGCCTGACCTGACTACAATCTGACAAAGTGATCTGACTAATTGGATTTGAATCTGGACTGCGTTGCAAATGGACAAAGCGTTGCCAACTGACCGTTCTTACTTGCTTAATATGTTGATCGTGGAGCTGCCAATAAAGCGCTTGATTCAGCTGAGACTGGGTCGAGACTGAGGCATTTGGCCTCAGGTCGAGTCGACCTATTCCATCGTCCATCGAATTATCGGTAACAATTTTCGACTCCTTTAGACGACGTCACGAGGTCGAATGGCCACCGGCTGCTGATGAAGCTGACGATGGATTGCCATCGTATAAACGTCAGCGTGTACAGAAGAGACTCCTCCATTGTCTCATTTCTAGTTTATGTTCTCTCTAATACGTGGTCAGATTCCGTGGAGAAATGAAGCGCTGTTGCCTTAACTCTCGGTCGCTGCATTCGTCCCCTCTGTAACCCCAGGTCAAGCGAGATCGAAATGCACTAAGCGGTTCATGTGTTATCGTAGGTCGTCCAATCGGACTCTTCCATCCCTATCATGGACCGTCCAATCGGACTCTTCCATCCCTATCATGGACCGTCCAATCGGACTCTTCCGTCCCTATCATTCACCTCATTAACTGTTGCAAGAAGCCTATTAGGCCTATTAAACCTATTAAGTCTATTAGGCCTGTTAAGCCTATTAAGTCTATTAGGCCTGTTAAGCCTATTAAGTCTATTAGGCCTGTTAAGCCTATTAGGCCCAATAGGTCTACATATCTCGTCCTCGCTGAACGCATGCATTGCGTAAATTTTATCTGTCGTTATTACTTCCATGAAGTATTGTCGAAGATGATGATGTCGATGATGACGATGAGGAGTGTGATTATCACAACAGTTGCTCTTAAATGGTTTTGAATGTTACCTGGGCTAACAGGTATTCTAGAGGTTTATGAATTGTGATAAAGTTAAATAGTGGAAGAAGAGGAGGAAGAGGAAGATGAAGAAGAAGAATAGGAAGAAGAAGTGGAAGAATAAGAACAAGAACAAGAAGAAGAAGACGAAGAAGAAGACGAAGAAGAAGACGAAGAAGACGAAGAAGAAAAGGATGAAGACGAAGAAGACGAAGAAGGAAAATAAGAAGACGAAGAAGAAAAAGAAGAAAAAGAAGAAAAAGAAGAAGAAGAAAAAGAAGAAAGAGGAAAAGAATGACGAAGAAGCGAAGGAGGAGGAGGAGGATTATCACAAAATTAAAGAGACACTGCTCAGCTTTGCATTTTCAATCAGTTCGAATGCAATTTCTAAAAAACTGTTATGAATCTTTCGAATTTGCCTAAAATAATGTAAAAAATTACTTTTTGTCAAAATCAGGGCATGAATTATTTTTGCACTGTTTTAGCAAAAGGAACGTTTTATGAGGTGAAACTCAAATACAGAAGTTATAATCAACTAATAACTTAAGATGATGACTATTATTATCGAGCTTCATTGTCACATACTGTAAAAATGAGAGATGTTAGTATCTTGTCCATCGTCTATCCCCACATCGCCATATTCTTAGACTTCCATTTACGTTTTCTTTCATTCTGCTGCACTGGTTCCTGATTGTTAAGTTCATTGAGAAAACTCAATTCTTGGTATTTCTTCCAGAGTCCATCCGATCCTTCCTCACCTATTCCCACCGGATTTCTCCAGCCGTAGAGACCTTCGTCTGATGCCTCTTGTTCATTGAGATTATCGAGTGATGATGCGTATCCGGAGTCGTAGATGAACTTGACGTCACCAGGATGTAACAGTCTGCTCGATCGTCGACCATAGAGTACATCCGGGACTTCAACGGAGGAGTCGTCCAATTGTCGTTGCAGTCTTCCGCTCTTCATGGATAGACTTCTCTTGCGACGTCGGATGGGTCCTTCTGAGATCATCAAGTTCAGATCGCTTGGACGGGAGTCTCCCTCCATTCCCATGAAGTGTCGTCGCTCTTCCAAATGACCAACCTCGTCGTTTTCAACCTTTGCAGAGGAGGAGGAGGAGAAGGAGTGGAAGGAAGTAGTAGGAGAATCGACGAATCCATTCTGAGGATTGTTTTCAATGCAGTAGCAAACCGAAACAAGGATAAGAATGACGCCGACGTGAGATGTAACACTCGGCATATTTACTTTGATTCGTCTCGACTTATGCCTGCAATACAGATGATTTAATTAGAGACCAATTTCATAAAATTTGGCAGCAGCTAAACCTGTCAAATTATATTATCACCTTATTAATGGGTGGCCTCCACAGCACTAATGCCTATTGCCGAGTATTGCGCAAGGAATCAACCGATGACTCACCGAAATCAAGAGATAACAGTTGTCAAAATATGACACCAAGAGTAATCGGTCTTCTGTCTGCGTCGTATTCTGATCGCTCTCTTAGACAACGGGACAACGGAAGCGTTAAATTTTATGATGAGATCTGTTTTTAACGCTTGTTGTATTAATCAGTCAAGTAATTATGAACATCACGGCCAACGCCTTTGCTTTCCAAGACGAGCGATACTCTAAACAGTTGTCGCCTTTACAATACAAGTAGTTAAAAAAATTGTAGTGGCTCAATGTAAAACTCAACATAATATTACTCAGAACAACACAGCATCATCTAACCTGGCATGACACAATAGAGTGCATATTATGTGAATCTACTTTACGTAGCATTTAGCGCGGGTTTAGAGGTAGTAAACACGGATCAGTGCAGTAACCGGAAAACTCCGATTTACAGCAAAGATTCTGTTTATTCGAGCAGTCAGCTCTTCTGCAGCGAGTCTTATTGTAGTTCTTCCCACATTATTTGCCATCGGCGAGTCTCTTTCTGAGCTGCGTCAGTGCGCTCATTATCACGCGTGGAAAGAAATCTTCTATAAGGAGGCAAAGCGTACGTGATTCTCGACAGAATGATCGTTTGAAACCGTCTTTACTCCTCGAGATATGAAACCCTGTCTTCCAAGCTGGTTGAGAAGAAAATATTGTCTGTTATTGTTAATGAAACTAAGAATAAAGTTAGTGTTAGTCGAAAAAAACGGTATACGGTGATTGAAAGAATTATTGCAAAACCATGCATCATGACTTAATACATTCAGTCTAAAGTCATAGTATTTTTATTGTTGTCACTCAAATTATGGTTGTCAATAAACTTAAATTCAGTCGTTTAAACATTCTTCCGAATGTCTATTGATAGATACAAGGAATAAATAAAAGAAAAATTCATCGTATATATATATATATAGATCTACTCGTTACGTCCTAATATTTTGCTGTATCGCCTCCAGAGTTGTCCATGAGTCCAATTTACATGACCCGACCCGAACTGTCTGAATAGAACCCGACCCGACTTTTTAAGCCAAATATCTGACTTGACCCAACTCGACAAATGACGTGCACGACCCGACCCAATCCGACCCGACCCTTTAGTGTGGATTTTACCAATATATAATTACTTTTCGTCACATTCTAATGTCGCAAAAACGTAACACAGTCAGACCGCCATATTCGTGAGAACGCATAACTCCATTTGTTTTAGCCTAAACTCACATTCTCCATGAAAATATGCAAAATAATTTCGGAAATAATTTGGTACGTAGGAGTCCGTCCCGCGTGTCCCAGTGTTGCATCCTCAGCTAATTCACATTCTTGTAATCAATCTGTTAAGCTTTTGTATTTTTTCATGAGAAATTATTCCATACGGCAGCTTGAGCCGAGTTCGGTGTTAAAAGGAACAAATCCGGTGTTGCCTTAAGTTTTCACGCTAATTCCTTCGCCATATTCAATTTATTTGATTTTAACTTATTAGCACCATGGTCCGATGTGGACCGCGGTTCGAAAAACCGATACTGGCTTACATGTGGGCAAGAGATTTAAATCTCGGACTTGTATTCATGTATAATACGAATCATTATGAAAGGCACAGATCGAGTTGAAAATTAATCCCTACAAAAAATTGGTAGGTCGAAATTGGCCCGGATTTGCCTCCGACCCACCAGGAGCTCGACCCGACCCTATCCGCCCCGCCTAATCTATATATATTCGTGACCCGACCCGGCCCGATCCTACCGACCCGACCCGACTCGATCGCGGGTCGACTAGACCCGAGGGACAACTCTGATCGCCTCCGTAGCTTTGATCATAGGGTAATGCACTAATTACTCCCATCACTGTATTTGTTCACAATATGATTCGGAATAGCTTGATACTTTCCTCCTGCTTCAATCTGTGATAGTGATCCAGAGTTCTCTTAAATGTATACATTGTCAGAAATTAGCATTTTTAGCTTATTTCAATGATTTACACATAAATTAGCGAACAATTTCAATATATACTTATATAGTATGTAATGATTTAATAAAGAAAAGACGCCGTCTATTTATAACGATGAGATGACCTTAAATATACCGAGACCCTCACGCTCTAGAGTCTAGAAAGACCTTTAATGTAGAGTTCATTTCGATTGATTTCATCAAAAGAAAATCTGCAGTGTCATGTTTGATACATTATGCATTTGAAGTAAGATATGGATCTGGACACAGGTGTCCTTCCAGTAGGATGAAAAGCAAACTGATTAGATACGGAATAACAGAAGGTAAGACCTTACGTCACGTCTAGCAATTTTATCTAACTGTTTTAGAGTGAATCAGAATAGGTCAATTTGAAACAAGCCTTAAATCCATAGACCCGCCATAGGGACAAAATTTAGAAATCTGATTGACAAGAGTTCATTTTCAAAGAATTAAGGGCTCGCCATGGATATAATTTTATTATACCCCTTCGAGTTGCCCCTTTAGACCAATTGTAGCAGTATTATATGGGTAAAAATTTGCAATTTTCGTGACACCATTTAAATAAAAGACACAGAATAAAGAATATCGCAACGAATATTAGACCTAGCATCTTCATTTATTTACTCGTTTCGCAGCAGATATTATGTTTTCTGTTTCAATTTCATGCAGAACCTTATTAAGGACAATTTGGAAAACTGATCATTTTTTTCTGTTTTTTTTTTATTACCAAAATTTGATACCGCCCTTGTTCCAACATCTTTTGCTCAGAAGTGCATACACACGTCTCGACGACGCAATTGCAGTTGTAAGCCTACTGCAGAGCAATGGTGCGCGAAGGACTTGCTCAAGGTTCCTACACAGTGACGCCCCGGACGAGGGTCGAACTCAGCGCACACTGAACGTTACGGGCTGACCGCTCTAACCGATCGGCCACTGTGCCTCACAATGAATTTTGTTTGTATATAGGCTATTGCAATTTAATCAGTGGTAATATTAGTAAAGCAAGAATCGACACAGTCGTTAAGAGTAACGATAGAAGTGGCAGATTTAGCAGGTTTATTAAGTATCAGCAACGTGTGGCACGGTGGCCGATTGGTTAGAGCGGTCGGCCAGTAACGCTCAGTGTGCGCTGAGTGAGCGGGTTCGACCCTCGTCCGAGGCGTCAGTCACTGTGTAGGGACTTTGAGCAAGTACTTCGCACACAATTATTGCTCTGCAGTACAACTGCAATTGCGCCGTCGAGGCGTGTGCACTTTTGAGCAAAAAATGTTGGAAGAAGGGCGATATCAAATTTCAGAAATTTCAGACTTTCAGAACTCAACAACTTTAAAATCTTTGCAGTTATTTCAATCATATTCAGTGAAATTAGTTACTAAATGAGTGTTTTAGCCAATTGTTGCCCTCACTCGTCGTCCGAATCCTCTGTCTAACTTAGCTTCCAACTATAGGACTTTTAAGTAACGGAGTTTTTCATTTCAGAATTACTTTCCATTTAGCGATAATATGAAATACGTTTCATGTGCCAATACACAATATTGGAGAGAGAGCAAGAATAGTCATAAGATAGTTCCAAATAATAAATGGAAAGGGCGCATGATGTGCATCTCTAGCCAACCTTATGCTCTTAAGCATCTGAAGCCAGGTCACTGCAGGGGAAAATCGTAGATGCTCATTGGCAATGAGTGATAACAGTTTCAGTCTTGATGCAAGAACTGACCCAACAGCATGTTATCTGTTGGTCGACTGGTGAAGAAAAGACGAAACTTCCG
The DNA here is from genome assembly GCA_959347315.1 of Bimastos eiseni. Classification (NCBI taxonomy): domain Eukaryota; kingdom Metazoa; phylum Annelida; class Clitellata; order Crassiclitellata; family Lumbricidae; genus Bimastos; species Bimastos eiseni. The sequence goes on from OY365814.1 coordinate 10,170,949, forward strand.
TAACTGCATGTGAGTGATGTCAGCCACCATCTGCTCCAGTCCAATATCATAAAGGAAGATAGACGGTCCCACAAGGTCAGAGAGATCAGAACCCAGAACCCCACATTAATAGATCGGCGACAAATGTCCAATAGGTGGCCACCAATCATCAAAGGCGCTACGGCTAGCTATGGACGCTTTCAATGTGGCTAATTCAGTTTATATTAGCAACGTATCATTGAAAGTCAGGTTGAGAATCACGTGCGTGTAGAAACCAGCCAATCATAAAGCACGGGTAAGATAGAGTTGCATGATATTCAATTGTAGGCTTACACGTTTTTCTACAGCGACCCCCGTGGCTACGCATCCTTGAAGCTTCTGACTTCAACTGAACTGATGATCGTTGAGATCCTTTGCCACCGTTGATCGTTTGAACTACTAACCGATGCATCGATTGATAATTTAGCACTATAGGTCTACACAAATCCTCTAATCTCTATATCACAATAAATCTCAATTTTAATGATAAATTTCATGATTACTACGCATAATAGATAGGCGCTTAAAATTAGTTTTGTCACCTTAATGTAGCGGTTCTCAACCGGTTAGCCGCGGCACACTGGTGTGCTGTTAGGCACCGCCAAGTGTGATGTGACGCTAATAAAAAAAAATCAATAAAAATCATATTCGAATTAAGCTAAAATATAAGGTATCTATTTCAATCTATTTCAGTTAAAAGAGACATGTTTCTGTTTATCAGACTGTTAATATTTCTTCCAACGATCAAAAATTCTGAAATATTGTAATTTAAGATTTCGCTTAGTTTAACTCTTTAGCTGTTACAGTAGCCGCTGCTAACAAAAATATTTTATTATGCCTGTCTGTGTCTAGTTAAAGTTTAACTAATGCACGGAACCGTTTTTCTAATTCCATGATTCATTGGCAACGTAAAGCTTGGTATTATCTAATGATCAAATAATAAAAATATTTATATAAATTTATAAATTATTTTGTGCAGCTTATTATTATAGCGTTATAGGTTTTCTTACTTATTGCTGGACTAAACTTTCCTGCAACGACAAGTACGTAACAGATTTTCCAATCTATTGCTTGTAAAACATCCGCCATTTGCTATACGCTTGCCCTCTGCACTTAAAACAATCGTTATAATTCAATCTAATTCAGTGGTAAATCAAATTTTTTATCAGAAATGTAAATTAATTTTGATAAAATAAATTCACCGTGAGCTAGAGAGGGCTATACAACAGAAGCAAACTTCAGGAGGCCCTGCTGCTAGTGAAAATTTGCGTAGGTCTAGACATAAATATCTCATTGATTGTGTGTCATCGTGCTGCAAAAAACATTGTCGAGTAACCTACTCGAGCTGGTTGAGTTTTCAAAGAATAAAAGTCTATTTTACTTTAAGGACAAGAGTTTCTCATCAGTGCGCCTTGTAAGCTGAAATTTCAGAATTCACTTTGCGGTTGGCTGCATCTTCCGGATTTTGTTCAAAGTATTTAAAGCATTTTATCCTTCAAGAAAACCTCTTTACCCGCTAGACCAGAGTTGACAAAACGCGCTTCACATTATGAGAGTAATGTGCACTTAAACCTGGGTCATATTTTGATAGAATGCAAATGACCATTTGCTAATTTTATTTTTAAAATAGATTTTATGTTGAAATTGATTTTCATATAATAGAGAAACCGTTTTATTAACTGACTTTGGTTGTCTTTCTTTCCTGAGCCATGTTAACTATTGGACCACTTATCTTAATATTTATCAAAAGTTTGATTTCTGAACTAAATACAGGTTCACTCAGATGGAACAAAGCATTTCGAAATATACAATATACCGTGTAAGTAGAACATTAGCGAACTATACTCACAACGTTTGTCTTGCCTAAAGTCCAGCAGAATGATGTCGTCGACCAATGAAACGTCTCCTAATATATACCTAACATTGTCGTACGCTTGGTGAGGATCGTTTGTCTACGCCATCAACCATCCACTGAGCCATCTGCAGCCGCTGAGCATCAGCTGCAGCCGCTGAGGCCATCCGCTGGCGTGGCGGCCAAGCGACGACATCGGCTGATTGGACAGACAGTGGAGATTTGCTGAGCATTGTCATCCGAAGACACGTTACGCTTTGGTGCTCACTCCATGGACGAGTCGACAGTGAGTATTGCAAGGGAGATATGAGCGACTTCGTCGAACCACTGGTTGGTTGGATTAGCCACCAGTTGTATTCGGAGCAGACTGTTGATCTCACGTTACATGATATACCAGGATGCACGAATTGGTGCGACTTTCATAACAGGAGGCTAATAATATTATCCTCCTGTTATGAAAGTCGCACCAATCATATACATATTATGTATTCATCTATTAATAATATTATTATAAATAGATGAATACATAATATGTATATTATATAATAATATGTATATTATATAAGAAAATAAGGAGGGTGGGAAGGAGAGATGGAGCTCATTGGGAGGCGTATAAAAGGAATGGGGCAGGGAAGAACCGGATAGGGAGATAATGATGAGAGGCGAAGGAGAGAAGGGAGAGAGGCGATAGGTTGGGACCGGATGCAATGGTGGAGTAGAGTAGGGTAAAGGAGAGGGTTGGACGAGGGTAGAGAAAGAGGAGGAGAGCGGAGAAAGGATAAGGTGGAAGAGGAGGTGGTGGAAAAGAAGGAGGAAGTTGACGCGGAGCAAGAGGGGGAAGAATAGGAGGTGGAGGTGGAAGCTACGAAGGTTGAGATAATTATGCACATCTCCGCGTTCAGTTATACAATAATATTAAACGCGGAGATGGAGAAGGAAGTGGAAGATATTTGAAACTCGATTTTAACCGTCCGTGGGTGGGAAAACATCTAATATAATAATTATAAATAAATTATTATAAATAAATTAGACACTTCTCTCATGATTATCTCGAACTTTTGTAGCTGAGCCCTTACAACTTCTTTCGCTTATTATAACATTCTGTTTAAAGTTCAATTAGGCCACTTCTATATCGTTTTTGGCTTAGTTTCGACGCTCTCTTTCCGTCATCTTCTGTCGGTTTCCTCTGGTATATAATATATAGGCCTATAAATATATAGGCCTATAAATATATAGGCCTATAAATATATAGGCCTATAAATATATAGGCCTATAAATATATAGGCCTATATTAAATTAAATATATATTAAATAAATAAATATATTAAATAACTATTAAATATATAGGCCTATAAATATATAAATATATAAATATATAAATATATAAATATATAAATATATAAATATATAAATATATAAATATATAAATATATAAATATATAAATATATAAATATATAAATATATAAATATATAAATATATAAATATATAATATTCACAAAAATCAGAATCAAAATCTACATGTGATGTCTACGCAATCTCTTTGCGGCTTAGAATGCCATTAGGACCGATGTATGTTGGCATTCAGCCTTAGCTTAATGCTACCTGGTCCTCCTACATATAAGTCACGTAAGTCGCCAGTACTCTAACTTTGATTAAGAGAATGCCATAAATTCTCGATCTCTCGTTGAAAGCTATTTCATCGTGTGAGATCTTAGTCACCACTGCGAATGTTCTCAACTTCTTATATCACTCTAATTATGATGTAAGTCTCTAAGGTTAATTGTTCCCTAATCTAACTATTTCTATGGTCTCGCTAACATAATGAACAAGGCATTAAACGGTGGCCGCTTAAAATGGCATTTAGTAAAACCTTATTTAATCAGACAGAGAAAAGCGATCGAAATTTACCAATTGGCAAGGGCAACCAGATATAATGGGAGGTGGAACAAGAGGAGAAGGTGGAGAAAGAGGTGGGAAAGAGGAGGAAGTGGTGAAAGAGTTTTAGAAAAAGGATGAAGTGGAGAAAGTGTTGGAGGAAGAAGAGTAGGTAAAAGAGAAGTTGGAGGAGGTGAAGGATTTTCGTTCTTAGGCTCAACAGTTGGTGGATCAACTCTGGATCTGTCGACGACGAGAAAGTCTTCGAGGATTTCAAGACGAACGGTGATTAAGTGCATATAGGTTAATCTTCGGAAACCGACAGACATTCTCTAATTCTTATCAATCTCAGCGTTGGTAATCGATTTATAACCTTCAGATCTTTTGTGTAGTAATGAATCTAAGTAGCTTATTTGCAACAGTCTCAGCGTACCATAAGAGAATCTGTGATTTGATTCAATGGGAGAATTGCGACTCGTGATCAACCCGTTGATACTGCATCGTAGACTCCATCACATTATTTTTTTCAAATGTCAAAACTTGCATTTTGTCGGCTCTCAGTTATTGAGATAAACGCTGAAATAGGTGAGAGGGGCCAATACAGAGAAAATCGTTTTATGGCATATTGCTACAAACAAATATATGTCTTCTTTCAGCATCTGAAATAAAAAATGTTGGATTCAAATATTTAGTTTGAGAAAAAATATTTTTAATGAATGTGGTGTCAAGGTTTTCATTACAAAAATATGCATGTTTGCAGAGGTGAACGACCTGGATTTCTTGCGCATACCTGCCATAATTTGCAAAGTAGCAACCAGATTTGATGCTATATGTTTTATTTCCTACAGAATACAGCCCTTTGTTGCCCAGCAAAATTCTGAAGCATTCGAGTAATGGTTCCTAGGAACTTTGATGACAAGAATATTCTGAAACTTTGACTTGGATTTCTCAGTTGTCATGATTCAACTAATGAGTGATACGAGTATAACTTAAGTTAGAATGAAGCTATTTTGCTTCTGTAAAAAGTATTTAGAAGCACATGCATTTTAGAATATGATTTAACAAAAAAGTCAAAAACGACAAGTGATAGGTTTTGACCCCTGGCCTTACAAATGTCAGCTATTGACTTGCATTATAAATAGACCTTCTTACATTTAAACTGACCGGGAAGATGCTCTGGAGAGAGAAGAGAGAGAGAGACAGAGCGACATAGAGAGAGGGGTATGGAGGAAGGGATAGAGGGAGCGAGGGAACGAGGAAGGGAGGGAGACAGACAGACAGAGGTTGACGATAGAGGTGATAATTGGGTAGAAAACATCAAGGTAAACCTACTATGCAAACAAAATTATATTACAAATGTTAGCTATAGGCCTAGGGTTGTTGACTGAAGACATCTGATAACCGGCTGAGGAGATTTAGGGTCTGAAAGAAGAGTTGATGTCTTTTATAAAGAAAGGCATAAGAGCCTGACGGCATAGGAATAAACTGACAAAGAGCTTTGTATACGTAGGCCTACTTCCAGGCACAACATTGAAGTTTTGTGACACCTCGTTCTTAGCGCGCACGACAATAGCACGTGGGCAAAACCGAACAGTAGGTTAACTCTTTGATTGATTGAGTAGGCCCTAACTTCAAAGGTAAAACGCTTTGACACTCTGATTGATTAGAGTAAACACGACAGCTTTATATACGGAAATCAAACAATGAACCATTACACACTATTATGATGTGAATATAATATAGGGTGTCGTCCCTAAGATGTGAAAATTATAGCAGAAAGAAACTAATAATTTAGATCAATGCTTCGAGTGATGAGACATCAAAGCTCGTTGATCGCTTTCGCAAGATCCTGTTGAGATGAAGATAGAACAGTATATGTCCGGATTTAGACAGCCAGAATAATCGAAATCAAGGTGCATCAACGTTGAGTTTAGCCCTTGTTTCAACATACGACAACTCACCATTGCTCAAGTATAGGACTAAAAGCCTACATTCGCAGATTCACGTATAATGTTACATATGAGACCAATGGCTAAATGAGAACAAAGAAAACTCTAATTAGCTAACCAACACATTTTAAACATTTCGTCATGTGCTCTTTCGCATCATATAAAAAATTTCGGTTTGCGTTCTTCAGTCTTCCGAATTAAATAGTTTCTTTTCTCGAATGACTATATAGCGTATGTCTTCGTGTAGTCTAATTAAGCGCCTACTCTCTCGCGCGCAAGTGACGGCACGCGCATCAAATTTTGACGGCGCTTATTTGAAAGCGTGATTTTGCCCTGCGCATCTTTACCCACGCAAGCTTTTGTCGGGTCACCAAGATTTGTTGTGATGTATGCCCACAGTCATAGCTACGTAGATAAGAAGAGATTTGGCAAATAAAACCTGGCTTTGGCTACAAAGACAGTTTACAATGAGACGGCGCATATATCTGAGTAGATGGAAGGTATACAAGAGAATCACAAACATTTTTCAGGTTGGTTGAACATCTTCAACATCCAAGTTATATAATAATGGGACTGAGGAGAACTACAGGAACTCTTTTAGATATTGCATTATAATGATTTCAATGAGTTGAGCAACAAATCCACCATATGTCTGTGCCTGCCATGACAATAGATAGGAGGCGAGGATGTCGGCTTTGAAGGCAGAATGCAGAATGACAGTGGCCTAGTCCCACGAGTTCCCAGCATGCACCGGTGCCATACACAACAGAGACAGCCTGAAGGAAACAGATTGCGTCATTTCACTCTATAAACGGAATGAAGAGGACTCGGTGCAGCAATTGATCAGCTGTAGACTAAGCAGCAATTCAACAGCAAAAAAATCAGACAAAATGTTACACATGAATTTATAAGCAACAGTCAATTAGTGACGCACGCAATATATCAGATACTAGTCTTCGTTGTCTCTCCCTCTTATCTCCCAATCTCTATCCATCCATCCATCCGGCCGTCCGTCCATTCGTCCGTCCATCCATACGTCTATAGTCATAACACTACTGTCGATGGTCTGCGATTTAGATTAAATCAAAATCCTTAAGAGCTTATAATCAAGCTAAGTAAGCAAGGAATGAGTATCACCGCTTATATTCCCAGAGCGATGAAAGAAAGGAAGGAGCGATGGTTTTAATTGAAGCCAATCGGTTTGCCTTTACGATCCGATTTAGCTCAGTGCATTTTAGAGGTGATATTATGATATCTGTCGCATAGAAGAGCGTAAGGAACTGAATTTTACAGTTAATAAAGTCAGGATAATCTTGCTTGTTTGATCAATCCATTTATTAAGTTACAAATAACAACCTTTGAAATAAGAAAGAAAATCTCTGTTTTTCTAACGACGCTCTGCTTAAAGCGAGGTTTAAACAGTCGGCTAATTTTTGCGATTCCAAAAGAATTTATTCCCAGAGCGATGAAAGAAAGGAAGGAGCGATGGTTTTAATTGAAGCCAATCGGTTTGCCTTTACGATCCGAGCGCCGCCGCCGTAGTGTCTTCGGTCGAGTGGACTCCGCTACGGAAGAGGAGGAAAAGGAGAGGGGACGATGGCGACCAAGAGGAATCTCTGCCGAGGGACAGGTGTCCCTGTCGTCACGACTTGATGTGCTACGTGCTGTGCCTGCCTGATGGACTATACGTCTCCAGATGCGCAGAATAACAAAGACCGTGCGCGGAAAAACCGGCAATCATGAAAGAAGGCGGGGCTTTCTCTGCACAGCTGCCCCTTCGGCCGTAAACAGCTGACAGCAGCTGCTGACCGTCTACACAACAGGAACAGCTTGGATCCTAGACGACGATAGATGAGGTGACTCTGAGGTGATTCTTTGGGGCTGAATGGCAACTCCTTTCACAGTCTTCTTATCTCTGTCTAGCAGGGCAAATCCCGATGCGTCTGGTGATACTTGCTTTCTGTTTGGCTTACTAACTTCTTAGCAAAATCAGCTAAACGTTGGATCGTTGTAGGGTCATGAAGTATTTTAAAATTACTCATTATTAAATTACACTATATAAGAATGGTTGTCTGCACCATAGCCATTAGATATTATACCCAGGTACGAACTGGCTATGATGGCCACATAATTAGGCTATTATCTAGTAGGGCTAATTATACATAATTAAGTATAGGCCTATATACTGCTTCTGGTGAATTAAATTAAGTCTGTTAATGTGAGAAACACGTTAGCAATGATGGATACTGGTTATAAGTGTTCACTCAATGAAATGTTACTCGTACGTCATAATTATTATATCATTTGTGTCGTATAGCTTAAAACTATTTTCTTCTGCAATGCTGCATAATAGAATTGCTGAAACATTTCATTCTGGTTGGATGATTTGCTGCTAACAGTTCAACAATGAGAGTGTAATGAAAGTGATCTGTCAATCAATCACTTATTTAGGCGCCCTATAGCTTGTAGCGGCATGGGCTGCGCTACAGCGCATGAGAAAGCGTCCGTTTAATAATGCAGCTCGACGTTAAAGCGTTTTGTCAAAGATTGATTAAGTCACTCAACATTTAAACAATGCAAATATATTTAAGAATCAAATTTAAAAAAAGAATCCAATCAAATCGTTCGAAAAGTCCATTTTAATCATGGCCTAATTTAACGAAATGTCGTAGTTAGGCCCTAAAACCTGCATGTTATTCAATGCGCGCAATTCTGATCATATTTGAGTCAATCTTCTGTGCTTCTTTATACATTTATGGTGTGTAAACTGTGCGCAAATATGAGCAAGTCCATGCCTTAGAGCAACAATGCTCAGGCAATTAGTATTGAAATTTATATTCTTTAATTGTTTTCTTTAATATTTACTTCAATGAACTTCTAATTGATCTGTTGTCATAGTGATCAATCATCGACTACCCTCAAGTTATTGAAATAAAGAACGAAAAGTGCAGGTCATTTAGAAGTGACCTGGGAATTGTTACAGCATTTGTGTTGATCTGTTTCGTTCATTATTTGATAGTAATTACTCCATCTACAAATGCCTTAAATTCCTTTTTGAATTCTTCCGCCTCTTAGAAGTTCAGTCTTCAGCAATCATCGCAGAGCATAATATACAAATAGCCTTACGAATAACCATACAGTTTTTTGTTTCCCATCTCATGTGCCAGGTAGGCATTCTCATCCGTAGGCCTCCTACGCTTCTGCTGTCGATCGATGACTTTTATATAGCGCCATCGTCCAGAGTGACGCGCGTCACAGATGCTAACATAGACTATACGACGGTACAGGTACAGAGTGTGAAAACAGAGGGAAAACCTGAGGGGAGAAAGTTATTAAGATCCATTGACATTTTTAGATTAAGCAATAATAGTTGCTCAGCTTATAGATTACACACGAGTTCCTTAACATCGCTCAGAGTAACAATTCCATTACTCTACAATTTGCATTCTATCAGAACTGGCACCTTTCTGTCACTTGGAACAATCATAAACCACGGTCTCTGGTCTCTGAAAATAGCAACTTTTTAGATTCAGCACCCGGGCTATTTCAAGAGCGAGAAGGACAAACTGGTCATGTATTGCATGAAGTTGACTGCGCTTTGCATCTTTTCGAGCAGCTACCAAACTCTGCAGCGGCAGCAGCTGTAACTAAACTTGCTAGTGAGTAGGAAGCAGCCAAAGCGTCTGTCATTGTTTGCGTCCCGTGGACTACTATCGGTTCAAGAGGAACCTGGAACCTCGTCGTTCCTTAATGGCCGAAAAACGTCCATGAGTATGCAAACAGAGAATGAAAATCAGATCGATGGGCACAATAAGTTCATTGGCGACCCATTAACGTAGACAACTAAACAAAAACCGGTCAATGGCAATGCAAACTTAAAGTCATGAATTGAAAGATTGTAATTGGCAACAAAATACGCTCACAGAGACGTCATTGTAAAATTAATACAGAACCCACAAGTGACGATTCCTACAGCATGAAAAGCTGTAGCTAGTGTATTTATTTATACATAACATATAAAATTGCTGCTTGTCTTTATTTTGAAGAAATAAAAACTAATCCATAAAATGAAAATGCATTGACTAAATCCGATTGATTAGAGTCAATCCCGTTGTTAAAAAAGCAAATTATGTGAATGTGTGACATTGAATAAAAATCAAACGATTACAGAGATGTGCATCAACTAAACCTCGAAACGGAAGCATCTATGCTATCACTCGGGTGTATCATCTTATTGAAGAACTGGAATATCAGTTCTGATTGAGACTTGAATCCTGGATTGCGCTGTCCATACTGACATTCGACCTAGGCCTATCATGTTCGTAAAATTCAAATATCTTCAGATGACAGAAAGTGTCGTCGTCTTCAAGACGTCCGTTCAGTCATCAAAGTGAGACGATTATTATTAGTTAATGTAAAGTAACTCATATCTAGAAATCAATATAGGCCTACCAACTGCGAGTAGGCCTACATTATACGCTTTCCGAAGCGATATATAGTAGCATGACAAGAAAGAGCTGATTCGTGTGTTTGAAATAAACAAACAATGGTGAGATGACGCGATGAAAACAAATAAAATTATGAATCATTAGAATAACGGTTGGCGAAGACGGCTAATTTACATAGCTTGATTTCATTGGGCTATAGGCATACCCGAGATAGATATAGCGCAGAATTACAAAGCGATAATGAACCAATAGTTCTATGCACAAGTGATCAGGTGCCAATTTCTTGAACTATCGTAACGAAGGAATTTCGCACCTCCGGTAGTAATAAACAAACAATGGTGAGATGACGCGATGAAAACAAATAAAATTATGAACCATTAGAATAACGGTTGGCGAAGACGGCTAATTTACATAGCTTGATTTCATTGGGCTATAGGCATACCCGAGATAGATATAGCGCAGAATTACAAAGCGATAATGAACCAATAGTTCTATGCACAAGTGATCAGGTGCCAATTTCTTGAACTATCGTAGCGAAGGAATTTCGCACCTCCGGTAGTTTCAATTCAGTTCACATAGAGGGAACTTACAGAATCAAAAGTTTCCTTTCACTTGAAAGAATATCGGACACATGTGCACAGCTCAGGCGAGATCTGTTGATTTTTATCACTTATACTGTATCTCACCATAGTAAGGTTTCGAGTTAGTCTGTTAAGTTAATTTAGTCTGATAATGGGTAAGAAAAGAAAGAGTACGTGTCGAGCGGCAAGAACCAACTATGACAGAGATACGATTCTTCTAAGGTAAGTTAGCAAAATATTTCTACAGCTTCAATTCTGTTCAGAGCGTCATTTTTCTTGGATAAACTATGACATGCTTGAGACTGACTTTGTAAGCGTCCTGGCTAATGATTGAAAAACTGTGCCATGTCGTTTTTCTAAGTTAAAATTTCTATTTTAATAAGTTTTATAAACCTTGCTTATCAATTCCAACTTGGTCGATATTTAAGCTTACGTTATATTTGCAAAAAGGTTACCTCATACGTGACTGTGAAATATGAAATGTGGCCGGCACGGTACGTGGTCGTTTGGTTAGAGCGTGCACACGTATAGGGACCTTGAGCAAGTCCTTCGCGCACAATTACTCTACAGTAGGCCTACAACTGCAAATGCGCCGTCGAGGCGTGTGCACTTCTGAACAAAAACTGTCGGAAGAAGGGCGATATCAAATTTCAGAATAAATTAAAATAATAAAGCGGTTCGACAGTTGACAAATAAACTACTGAATACAGAAACACTGCAGCTTAGGCCTAAAACTGGAAAACAATTACAGTTCACGAATCTGCGAATATAGTTATTCAATTGAAATGAGAATTTAAAGTAATTAGAACGTAAACCTGTTGCGGTTACTCAATTGAAATAAGATATTAATAATATAAAGCAATAACTTCCAAGGGGCAATTATTGCTTGTCGTGATTGACCTTGATACAATTGATGCAAGGGCAAAGCAGAAGTCCAGACATAAATCGTTTGAGACCAAAACTTAATGCAAAAATCCACAATGGACTAGGGCAAAACAAAATCCATACACAGCAAAATTTTCCATTGTGTAGATTTTATACTAAACACTAAGTTGCCACAGTCTATTTGTAGTAGTTTATTTATTTGTCAAGTTAGATGAACGCAGAAATGCATAGACAAGCAAATCGAGGGCGTGATAACGCATTGCATGAGTAAATACGAAATGTGTAAATTTACTCAGAACATAATAGCTATGTATCCCACACTATTTTAGAAGATTCAAAGATTGTCGTCGAACAAGAGCTGCTACGAAAATTGAAGAATTGAAACACGAAACATTACAAGAATTGATCAAGTGAGTTAAATATTCACATGTTAAAAATTATGTGATCAGTTAAATCAGACACACAAACTTATGATTAAGTTTGGCATCAATTTACAGCGGAACCAACGTCTGGTCAGCTGAATTACTTTCTGAAGTTAAGCAGGAAGAGACTTGTGTGAGGGAAATTTTGTCCACATTTCAATGCTTTGCCGTAGAAATTCTTACAAATTCTTACCATTTTGGACTAAACGTTAACGAAGATAGAAAAAATCGCTTTGGTTTGCCTTATTCGCATATGAGATTAAGAGACCATAAATATTATGGGCTAGTATTTAAAAGTATACTTATTAGGATAGTCGTTATTTGAAGATATCATTTTGGGTAACAGTTGAAAATTAATATTGCAATATAATAAATAAATAACACGTCGCAATAAATTTGCTCAGCGATGTCGTTCTGCGTTCGTGGTTTGGACCGAATCGGTCAACATAAATTATAGACAATAGGATTCATTCATGAATATGCAAATATTATGAAGTCTGCACCAATTTCCAAGGGCACATGTGTCATAATGGTCACTAATTGACATTGACAATCAGTCACCTCGTAGCTATCTGGCCTACATCCTTATTTGTCCATTTATAATCAGCATATTAATACCACGTTTCTTGAAGTGTCAATATGTCACACTGTATGTCGGCTACAAATGTGTGTTTGCCTCATATCATACTTGTACCTATTCACGCTCTGATCTATTTGTGTGTGCAACTGTGTAGGATGCTATAGAGGCCTATTGTAGAGAGACTCTTGTACAAATAGTATGTTCTCCCAAACATAAAACTGTCAACATGCATGCTATCGACGTTACGACATTCACGTCACCATCGAACGTTCAATCCTTTTTCTCCGTAATTCGATCACAGGCCATGCGTAACCGTATCTTTCTTATAATAGTATATGCTACAAGCATTGCTGCAAATTTGCCTTAGTTGAAGAATGACGGCGACGCAAAGTTGAAAAATGTAGGCCCATTTCTCACTTTTGCGATTCTCTCTAAACTGACTTCCTATTAACCTTTACCCCTCCAATTTATTTTTCATGCCAGCCCACACAGATCCTAATTAAATTATGTTTTAAATTTTTTTTAACACAAAATTCTATCTTAAATCTCCGGCGAATGCTACAGTTTGTCTCAGTCACCTTGATCACTGTGTCTCGTATAATTCGTATAATTATTTAATTGTATTAAAGAAAGGACACATCTGAGGAGTGAGGAAGCCTCAGAGATTCAAGAATTGTGTACGTTTCGCCACAGATCACTGCTAATTTAGACAGCCCGATAGAAGTTATCAACTAAGAAAAATACACAATTAAACGGCGCTATTTCGCGGTACTAATAGTGGGCCTACATGCTTTTGCGATTAGCTATCGATATTTAAAAATCAGTGAGCAATTGATTGTGTCTTGTATGAACTTTGCTTCGGCTACGAGAATTTTCACTTCAGTGGTGTTCTCTTGCACAGTGTAGGCTACCATTTCCATAACGCTAAAAACATAGGGACCCACCCGTTAAAGCAAGAAAGGCTTTCCCTCTGGATTCTAAATCAATATATGAAAAATTAAGAATTTTATACATATTAAGCAATTTAAATATTTTTTAATTTCCTCTGTTTGCTTGGTAATCTATACAAAGGAACACATACATGTGCATTGAGGATGTCTGGTCCGCGTAGGGTCATGGGAGGGATTGCCTGAGAGCACCTTTTGGCTGCTGTTTAAGTTGCTCGCGAGGACAATACTTGTACAAATGCCTACACTGCTTGCATTCTGGCAATGCAAATCCCAAGCCTGCATACAGGAGGAGTACGAGATGGACGACGTTAGCGATCTTTACAGCACACATGCAGTGTCGTTAAACTGAAACGACCAGTATCTTTAGGCCTACATGAATGCATTGCTTTCTTTTACGTTACATTACTACAAGTTCAGAGTCATTGCAATTTCTAGGGAACAGAAAGCAAAGCGAATTAATATTCGAGAATTGAACGACTCGAAGGAGTGTGAAAAGCGCAAACCGGTAAGTTACACAATAATTTTATTTGGATTGGTTACACTTAACTTTTGAAAACTTACGAATATATATGAAATAATTATTGTTTTGCTTGAAAAGTGATTTCATGTTCATTATCGACTACGCAGGCCTAAGTAACACAGTCAAAATTAGAAGTTGGTCAGTTCTTAAATCATTTTATTGACCCTGCCGAGGGAAAGTTGACCTTAATGCAACAATTTCATTTCCAATAATGCATTTCTAAACTCTAACCCAGCCCCAGATTATGACATGGCACAAAGAATGCATCATTTTTAGCTGCTACACGTTTCGAAATCATTAGTACATGCTCTCTGGTGGTTGATGCATGTTGCATTTGTAAAGATTTACATATGTAGCACCTCCTACAAACTACTCAGGAGCGCTCCCAACTCGAGCATGCTAATCATAGAAAGAGTCGGAGTTTACCCCGAGAACAAACGCAATGCCAACGAGGGTCAACTACCGTGAAGGCTCAATTCTGCGTAGAAGGATGTACGAACAAGAGGGCAGATTAGTTCGCCACGCTCAGTAGAGAGGAGAGAGCGGCGACCCGATGCGCTCAAGATAGGGCAGCAAAGTTCATGAATATAGACAATATCGAGCTGGCGCAACTGTTAGTATGAATCACGCAGAAGCGGTGAATGTGATTTGCGAAGACAACCCAGCGTGACTCCAAGGTGCCAGAAAACTAATGAAAAGATAAAATGGTGGAAGACGGTAGCAGTGACGGCTAGGTCCAACGTCGCAAGTTGATGTGGTATGTCAAACCAGATACAGAAATTGGGTTTCTGAGGGATTGAGCAGCAGGCAGTTCGTCGTCAACATCAAGGCCACAATACCTAGGGCATCCAAAGTCTGGCTTATTGTCCAGACGACAGCGCACGGCAGTGACGTGTGGATGGGTCTGAACGTCATCAGCGGCATACCGGCTAGTAGGCGTCTCAACGCAGCGGTGGCAGTAACGAAGGATCCGATCTCCGAGGTGTAAACAATGTGCAGAAGGGGACCCATCAGTGAACCCTGAGGAAGGTCAACTCGCTTCATAAACCGAAATTAATATCGCCAGTTTGAAAATGTAAAGACCAATTTCTATATTTTCGAGATTCAGACTATGATTAGATCGCTTGAATAGATGTCATGCGAATCACATGATTTCTGCCTGTAATATTTTAGACAATTAGCGATTTCGATATAAAGAGACTTCTTGGAAAAGGAGGATACGGAAGAGTATTTCTAGCCAGACATAGATCATCGGCAGAATTACTGGCTATTAAAGTAATGAAAGTCATCGCAGGTTTTTCATTGAACGTAAGTCCAATTAAATTATTCATGGTAACTTTTTGTGTTGCTGGCAATTACATCTACTGGTCGTATATCTGTTATCTAGGTCTCACATCTTAGGCTTAACACAAACAGTAGTTATAATTACAATACAATATGCGTACAGTGTCGAAAACGTATGGGTAACTTGCTATGGGTTTTGTTGACCAAAGCATCATCACTTGGACTGACACAGAAAATGTTTTGCCTTAATAGTGTGAGGTCTTTATAAGTTTACAGAGATGTCGATTAAATGAAAATTTTCGAGGATGAGACGCTCCGTTGTTGATAGATCATTTTGAATTTCTTAATTACCAGCTGTACATAGCTGCGCAACAGATAAGATTATACTAAATATCGAGTCCTACCAAAACTCGTAAATCTGCTGGTTCTCTGCGCTCAGCTACTGAGTGGCGCTTTATAAGTTCGGCGTTTAATAATTATTGCGATCACGATGAAATGTTGTTCGAGCTTCGTATGGAGAAAGCTACAACATCGAGTACAATTTTAGTTTTGTGCAACATCAACATCTTACAATTTCATCGTCTTACAACTTCAACATCTTACAACTTCAACATCTTACAATTTCGTCATCTTACAACTTCGTCATCTTACAATTTCAACATCTTGCAATTTCATCATCTTAAAATCTCAACAGCTTACAACTTGAGTTTAAAAATCCTACAATTTCAACATGTTACTATTTTAAATGATGCTACAAATGCCCTTTCGAATTTATTTAAATTTCCATTTTCAGCGTTTACGAACAATAGAAAAAGAACGAGACATATTGCAGCAAAATGATCACCCATTCTTAATTGTAAGTAGACCCTACTCTACTGTCTTATTGACGACATTCTTTGTGTGGTGCACGTGTTACGTCTTGGTCACACGATGAAATCTAGACATTCTGTAAATGTCCAAAGTAATCGCTATAAATTTGGCAGTTATGTAACAGGTAAGCCCTAAGCGCTCAATGTTATTATACGCTACTGTGGACAACTCTCTTAAGTTATCAGTTATGATACGGTTTGTCATCCGGCATGTTATCTGTACAACGATAAAACGAATGGGCCTATCATCATGATGGGCCTGGAAATTAAGATTGTATCTATTGCGAATGTATTAAACACGATCTGACAAACATTGACAATTAGTGTTAAGTAAATCGCGAACTCTATTGTGTCATTGTAATAATGATCGGTTGATGGTTTCTGCTAAGAAAAGTCACTGAGTTTACCAGACCTCTTAAAAGCTGAGCGGATAATCCAGGGAGATAAGGATATGTCTATATTGAATACGGAGTAACGAGACAACAGCCTGTGAAGGAAATTGGATTTATCGAGTCCCCCAGTATCAGGAGTGCATCAGTAGTAAAATCTAAGGTTAAAAACTATATGTCGCAAGATAAGACAAATAATAATAATATATCTTCAACACGAACCATTTATGTCACATGAACCTGTTATTTTTCCAAAGTCCATTAATTGGAATGCTATGTATATATGACTAATGCGAAAAAGTAATTCTCATTATAGGTGGGATATATTAATGTTTCTCGTTTCCAAAATAGTTGGTTGTTCAATTATTTGAGCGGTCGTATAATTACTACGCACCATTATTTTCAGAGCCTGCATTATGCTTTCCACATAAACAACGGATACTGTCTAGTGATGGAGTATCTGGAAGGAGGTGATCTCTGGAATCTTCTGAGAACTTTTCCTCTTCCCGAGTCGTCTGTCCGCTTCTACAGTGCGGAGATCATTCTCGCACTTTTAGAACTGCATCGACGCCACATCATATACATTGATCTCAAGGTCAGTTAACTAATTGGAATAATCATTCCTTATGGCGATTGCATTTGATGGCCCTTTCATTGCAATGAGCATTTTCAGCGCTTCATTCGAGCGAGGCTATGTTGTCATACCAAATGCATGAAACTACTTAAGCGACTTTCTCTTAAGCAAGCATTAACAGCTATAGGCCATTCTAAGGCATAACACAAGCGAATAACGGTAAATTATTGTTTAATGAAACCCATGGCCATACCGAGCTATAATTGGGCTCTGTGTCTAGCATCAATCTAGCGCCCCCACATTTTGAAAATAGTGCATTTTATGAAATCCTGAAATTTGCGTTCTTTCCACATTTGCGCCCTGGGCCACGGCCACGCTGGGCCCCCTCGGTACGGCCCTGATGACACCCGCTAACTTAATATAAATTATATTATATATATATATATATATTCCTTCAGAATGGAAAGCTTCCTTCTCTGCTTTTCGTGGCTTTCTTTCTTTGAAAGACCTGCGTTGCATTGTGTCAGCACACACGACTACAATGTGTTTGGAAATAAAGAGACCCCTAGTGATAATATAAAAATATACAGCTAATAATGTAGATTTTTAAAATTCCAAAACGTTTTAATCCTGACATATTTATCCACAAATGCATAATTTATAAAAGTCCTGGTTCAAAAAATTACGTCATGGTGACGTCCTTAAATTACAAAGTTAATGCATCGGAGGAAATTGATCAGCTGGTCGATCATCGGTCAATGACGTTCGCGTCTTGAAGCTCGTGTTGAGGCCAAAGGCGGACACCTTGAACGCACCTTGTAGTCTAATAAATTTATTATTCAAGTACAAAAATTAATTTGAACTAAATTTGTGGCAGTTTATTGACGACAATTTTAAAAAGTCGAAATTTAGACTTCCTTAATTATTAGATTTTGATGCAAATGATTTCGTTATGACATCACTATTGGATGACAGTAACTATCATATTTTATGCAGTATTAGATAAATATGTCAGGATTAAAATGGTTCTACAATTTTATAAATCGACGATTATTTACTATTTATTTTCATATTTTCATTAGGGGTCCCCTTATTTCCTAACACATTCCTTACTTTCACAGTCTAATTCTTCTTTCAAGTCATTCTAGTACAGAACAGTCGATGAGACATCCGCTGTTTTTGTGTACTGTACGGATCGATACTGTCATATTGTTTTAACCCCCTGAAACATTTAAAACGTGATTGTGTTAATAGCTCGAACTGCATGTTGCTCTGGCTGAGGAAGTGCTATCATGTGAATGGGCCCATATTTCATACATTATTAAGCTATCACTTAGACCTAATTCAGCGCTCTAAGTAATAACGTTGGTGATAATTCTATTATGTGTTAATTGATGATTGCTTTCAGCTGGAGAATATAATGCTTGATCGCGAAGGTCACATCAGACTCGTGGATTACGGACTCTGCATTACAGATGTCAGTCCAGACAACTACGTCAGAAAACCTCACTTTGTTGGAACGGTCGGCTATCTCTCACCAGAGGTTAACTTCTGTCCGCATTTCCACTTATTTGCGCTTAACCATTGGTTTGCTTTTTATCAAAGATCGTCGCATTTGACGCGAATTGTCTCAAACTCTTACATAGATTACTATTTTGCTGCACTCAAGAGCTAGAACTCATGAGTTCCCTAAAAGCTCACAATGCGTAGTAGGACACATTTCTTTAATGCTTATCTTACGATTTATATCTTATGCTTACTCTGTGATTATTTCAAACTCCTCTGATGCCTTCCCGCCGAGCAAGACGAGGATGCTTCCCTTAATGTTTTGGAGCAAGTTTCTTTAGCAAAAGTGACGAAATTTAGTTCATAACATTGTGAAATTTGGTGGTAAATTTGAAACAGAGTAGACTGCTTGATTCATATGTTTTTTGCTACAGTGTCTTCTTTTATGTCTCTTTTTATAGACGTTCCTCGATCTTCCTCATGGTCGTCCAGTCGATTGGTGGACTCTTGGAATTGTGATGTACGAAATGCTGCACAATTCTCTTCCCTTCACACAGCACTCAGACATGATCTTAGATCGCTCTGGCTTTCATGAGCCTCAGTTTCACGAATCGTTGAGTCCAGAGGCTGTGTCGATACTGAAAGGTTTCTTAACACATGATTATCTGCACAGGTACATCTAAAATTCCCAGTTTTACTTCTCATTAACGAATTTGTTGCTCATAAATTTTGCCCATACATTAGATCTAATGTATGCGTTGTGTGATGTGTCGTGGACAACACAACATAACATAACATAAACATAACATAACATTATAGTTTCTCGTATTATGAGAAATGTCAAATGAATTGAGAGGACGATGCGATGTGTGTAACCCATGAATGGCTCTGGTGTGTGTAACCCATAAATGGCTCTGATGTGTGTAACCCATATATGGCTCTGATGTGTGTAACCCATAAATGACTCTGATGTGTGTGACCCATACATGTCTCGGATGTGTGTAACCCATAAATGGCTCTGATGCGTGTAACCCATAAATAAAGTAACGTGTGCTAATTCAACCTATTACGCACGTCATACCTCGGGTTAATTAATTCACTTGCACTTTACGATTTTAATCTGCAGAAATGTGACTAAACATTCCTGGAGATGAAGATAGATGTGTCTGTGTTAAATTTTGGTTTAAGTCTGGAACTCAAGATGATGTTTGATTTGTGATGACTAATGAAATTACAACGAACTGCTTTGTTATTGTATTGAATATCACAGGCTTGGGTCTGGTCCAGATGACGCGAATGAAATTCAGGGCCACGATTTCTTTAAAGACATCAATTGGGACGACGTCTTATTGAAGAAGGTCTGTTTCACTCGATTCGTCACTCCTTGGTCATATCTCTTTTTATTATGTAGGCCTTTGATCAACACTCTTAATTTATTGTGTAGAATTCATATAAGACTCGTTTGCACAGGATCAGAATCTCAGAAGTAAGAATTCAATGATCCTTTGGTGGTGCCACAAAACATGAGCGCGGCAAATGCGGTGGCAGAAAATCTTTCTTTTTTTAAAGTTAGTTGGAAGTCTTGATTTTCTACAGACAGTCATTTCTGGAACGATCACATCTGGAAATTATATACATATTTAATGTCAGAATGGTTCAACAAAACAGGTCGACTGCAGTTTTGACTGCAGCTTTTGTGACGGTGATGCCTTAATTGTAGGTTGTCGCTCCTCACGAACCGAAAACTTACAGAGGTTCATCGGAAGAAAATGCGTCAACGGATTCTTCACTGAGCGACGGTTATCCATGTCTACCATCGCTTCGTTTGCCACTTTTCACCTTCCAGAGAGAAGCGAATTTAAGAGAGGAGGAGGAGGACGAGAAAATTGAGATCATGACGTGAAATCCCTCAAGTGCTCAGATATTAGACATATATACTGCATTTTATACGAACTGTGACACGAAATTGACACGTCTAGCACACACGTAGAGATTTTCAGCGCCGCCATCCTCCTTTGTATATGCTTGGGACTGCCACTGTCAACAGTACCAATAGGGCCTATTTACCTGAATCAAGAAAACGTTTATCTTTTGCTCACGACTGATTGATGATGTAAGCCCTACAATCCCTACATACTTTAAAGTAATTATTTAAATAACTGAAATAGATGCAACAATAATTAATATAGATTGACTGAGCAAAGGCAATTGTATTATGGTAGGCAAGACCGCCGTGATTCGCTTGTTCCATAAATGAATTTTCACACGTTTTTTCGTACTGACTCGACGCTCATACCAACAACCAGTCGGAGTCGTTTGATGCATTAATATTTATACCCGGTGAATTGTTTCGTTTGCCCGTACAGCAACTACATAATTTTCTTACATGTAGGCCTATGCAAAACTGTGCATTCACTGTGACAGACCCTATTCTATTGTATTTCCGTTATTAAAAATATATTGCTGTAAAATGCATGGCATTTATATGTCCACAACTGCTGTTTAATGAGGTCCAAGTCCGGTTTCCAAAGAGTCAGAGAAGACAAAGTAGGCCTAGCTGTTAAGGCGGGTGCAGTTTGAGTCGAGAATCGGAAGGTCGATAATCAGGTGATTTGGAGTTAGAGTTCTTGAAGAGGTCAGACTTTAATTTAGAGTCCACGGAAAGCCCGAAGGGAAATGGATAAAGAAAGCCTGAGGCTCCAATCCCTCGCGCTTCTGCTTCATGAACATTCTTGACCTTCGCCGCATATGGACCATGCTCGACATCAATTACTGCTACCTACATTGTCAACTCGAAGCTCGTTAACTGCAATTCCCTTTTCCTCACAACTGAAGCATCACATCTAAGCGTTTACAACTTATCTAAAACTCACAATCCAGGTCCGTCATCAGAACGCCTAAGCAGCATCACGTGACTCCAATCCTCAAATAGCTCCATTGGCTAAAAATCTCAGAGCGCATCCATTTCAACATCCTATTGCTAACCTACAACGCCCTACAATACTGCAAGTCCAACTACATGTAACTTCGTGAACTGTTGATCATTCAGCCAACTCGTTCTACACGATCCTCCTCCTTCTGTTTGGTCTTCCTCGACCCCTGGCCATCACTCATCTCAACTTGAGAAATTCTCCAACCGAGCCATGTTCCTCACCCTACCATTCTTTGGAACTATTCGCCTCCTAAATTCAGCACTTTCGGCTCATCGTCACCTATAACTCATCTGCCTTTAGACTTCTTTATCCATGACCTCTCGGGCTTTCCATTTGAAACTGAAGTCTCATCATTTCAAGAACTCTTACCCTCACTCTTTTGATCCAATCCTCGCCTTAATTTACAGCAACTTTGCCTCCTCTGAACACCGGACCCTGACCTTCATCTGACTACACTTTGGACGTCCCCTCTGATTCGACGCAGCGCTCGTGAATATTCTGGTATCCTGTGCTTCGTTTTTGAACGAGATTTTACAACATGAGACTTTTTCATGCGGATAAATGATACCCCCGGACACCACAGTCCCCAATTAAAGAGAAGGAGTGGGGAAGATAGGGGAGGGAATGCAGGAAATCAATTTGGTACGGGGATAACAGGGCTATGAAGGGGATATGAGGGACAAAGTGAGGAGGTAAGAATGTGGAAGCGAAGATCACGGGGATATGAGGGTAACGAATTATCCTCGTCTAGATTTTACCTCTGGCTACGGGCCTGGACGTGGTGTCGTGTTCGATATGACTACGTTGGAGAATTTGCAGATGAGAAGTGACCAGGGGTTGAGACTGACTGAGACATGAGAATGATCTGGTGGATAGTGAGGAGATCGCACCCTCGCATCCCCGTGCTCTCCGCTTCCACATTCTTACCTCCCCATTTTGCTCCGTCTGCTCTATCCTCATAGGCCAACCTACTGGATTGCCTGTATTGCCCTCCCACTCCTTCCCTTTCCTTCTCCTTAATTGGAGACTGTGAAGAATGGGGATCGGGTATAGAACGATTTGATTGAATGGTGAACAGTTCACGAAGACATTTGGGCTTGGAGTAATGTATGGAGTTGTATGTCAGCGATAGGACATTGAAATGAATGCGCTCTGAGATTTTTAGCCAATGGAGCTATTGAGGATTGGAGTAATGTGATAATGCTTGGACGTTCTGGTGACGGCTCTGGATAGTGAGTTTTGGATAAGTTGTAGACGCTTGAGTTGTGTTGCCTTAATTTTGAGGAGAATGAAATTGCAGTTATCGAACTTCGAGTTGACAATGGATCGAGGTACGGTAGCAGCGATGGAGGCAGTTTTGATGTCGAGCACGGGCAGAATGCGGCGAATATGTAATTATGCATGAAGCAGGAGCGCGAGAGGGTGTAGATGTGGTTTGAGAAAGACAGGCGAAGATCACATGAATTCATGATTGTGGCATCCAAGGTAATGATCAGAAGGGATGGTAAGTTAATGGATAGGTGTATTAATCATGTTATGGATTTGCTAGGTTTGGTCCGGAAGTCCTGCATGATGATGAATTCTGTTGCGGAAGGGTTGAAGCAGAGTTTGCACAATATCCATTGAAAATTAGATTAACCGAGTTGAGTACTTTTGCGACGGTGGTGGAATTTTTAAAGAGCTTTGAGAGAAGGGTAGGCCTATGTATATTTTGGTGTCATGATGTCATCTACGTCAACAGAGGAAGATCATATATGATGGATGGCTTAATGGTCCTATGCATGAAGAGATCGAAGTGTGAAGCGAAGGAACGAAAGGAATGTCTAAGTAAGACGAGGTAGGGCCCTACGCTCTATAGACGCTTCGAGAAGAAGCCACTCAAGCTGGGCAACGAAATAAAAAATACTCTTTATATTCTCTTTAAAATATTCTTTAAATGCTCATTTCGAAGCATGTTTCAGACGCGTCGAGTATAGGTGACTTAAGCTAAGCAACGAAATAAAATACTTTTTACATTCTCTTTGAAACACATTTTACATTCTCATATTGCATTAAAACGAGGCAAGCTATAAACGCTTTGAGAAGAAACCACTCAATCTAGACAGCGAAGTAAAATACTATTCTCTTTAACTTACTCTTTTTATTCTCATATCGAACCAAGACGAGGTATGCCTCAGACGCTTCGAGATAAAGCCACTCAAGCTAGGCAAGGAAATAAAAATTATTTTTATATTCTCTTTAAAATACTCTTTATATATTTTGATATCGAGTCATGACGAGGCCCAGTGTTGAGAATTAAGATGTGCCTCTCCAGGGATTTTTTATTTTTTAATTGAAGATATTTTTTCCATTGAAAAAATAACCTGAGCCGCCTGGTATTGACAGCGTTGTAACCGCAGAGACTGCTGGCAGCTTGTTATAATCACTCTGCGGTGGCAGGACTTTCACGCGTGATATTCGCTGCATAAACCTGCTTTAGCCTGCTGCATGCGTGATGTAGACGGTGACTTCCTGCTTTCTTTGACTAGAACCACTTTCGCATGATTATGATGGCATCGTCACCAACACATGATTATTGTTACATTAATGTTATTCACAACAAATCTTGGTGTTAAGGAGGAGATCTATGCAGCGGTCCCTCTCCTACAATCTTCCTCACTGCCTCCTCTGGCCTATTATCCTAGCGACTCCACTGCACATAATTAATTAATGTTTTTTAAATCCTGATTTTGTTAAAAATAATTTAAAAATCTTCTGGAAAAAGCTCGAGCGTATTTTTATTATTTTTCAATTATTTTAAACACCCTCTACAATTGATTTAGGTGAGTATATATACATATCGGCATTAACAGGGGCAGCCGTCGCGGTGAGGGAGAGGTCGAGATGGACAAGTCCCCCCACCTTTTACAGAGAAGGGACACGTTATACGTTTGCCCCCACATTTCTTACCCCTCTCAGTGGATATCACCCCACCTTTCAAACGAGATCGTCGCCTCTAGGCTTTATATAGGTAGCGTGTACTCCTCTACATGTAATGTAGGTGAAGATGGGGCAAAACGCCCACTTTAAGGAAAATTGGGTTCAAAGAGCAAAACATTAATGACAGCTGGTAAACATTTATGATCATCAACAACATCTCTGATGCTATAAAACCACCAAATAAAAAAAGCCTAAATAGATACAAATTTGAGCTTAAAATTGTCTTTAATTATTTTGGTCAAAATGAGCCCCTTATACGAGCAAAAACACGGATTATTAAGCGGCGCATAGCCTACCTGGGCATTTTGCCCCACTGAAAATATTTAGATGCCTAGAAAGAATTTTTCTTGAAATATTATAATTTTTTATGTTCTGCTTTTCTTCTACTAATTTCGCCCAACCTGACTTTCGCACCTATCTCCAATGTTTCAACAACGTGCTCTCCTCTCTTTGTCTTAGGGGCCGTCCATGAATGACGTCGCACACCTAGGTGGGTAGGGGGTCACAAATTTGTGACGATGTGTGACGAGGGGTAGGGTCGACGAAATGTGACGTCACAACGTCGCATCACAGCGTCACTGTGACCCTCGTCCGTGGAGTCACTGTGTAGGGACCTTGAGCAAGTCCTTCGCGTACCATTGCTCTGCAGTACAACTGCAATTGCACCGTCGAGGCGTGTGTGTGCACTTCTGTGCAAACATTTTTGATAGAAGGGCGGTATCAAATTTCGGTAATAAATAAATCAAATTAAACATCAATATGCATGATTTTATTACAAACTTATACTCATTTAAATTAAACAAGTACCATCGAATTAGCAGTACATGTAACTGTTATCACAATATAACATCACTAATTATGATTATTGCATTTTTAATTTTTGGACTTTCTATATACTTTACGCTAGCTGCCAATTTTGGAGTTTTGGAAGTGACGGAGCCATTCTGTAACACAGAAGCAGCAATAAATTATCCCGTTCAAACGCACAGGCCAACAGGCCAGAGAGCTGAAACGGAGAAAATAGAGAGTGTACGTGTGGCTTGGATATGATTTATTCCATGACAGAAGCATTTTGCCTCAGCGTGGGAGAATGAAGCTCGAGGCATAAAGTGTGTAGGCCTATTGTAACGAGTAGGCCTAATTCATATCAAAAATTTTTAATAACTGTAATGATTCTGCCAGAGCCTTTAAACCTTGAGGAATGCATACGATTGTAATAATTATAGGCTACTTTCTCCATTTTTTCGCCCAGTCACATAACAGTTTCAAGTATTTATTTAGTTATAGCCGAATTACTAGAATGATTTTTATTGCATTCTGGAAATCTGTTTTTTCAGAGGGGGTCAGGGCTTTGTGACGTCATATTCGAGAGGGGTCAGGGCATTTGTGACGACGTGTGACGAAGGGGTAGGGGTAAAAAAATCGTCAAAAATTGCGGCCGTCATTTATGGACGGCCACTTTCTCTTTTACGATAATATATAGTTTCGTATTATTACATGTATCTGTAGCGAAACAGCTTTTTAGTGCAATATATTATGTTAATTGATTTCAAACAACAGATTTTATAAAGGTTGAAATTATGGCAAAACACATATGAGGCAAGACACCCAGTGGGCATATATAGGCCTTTTTTATGTCCTCCCCAACACGTGTAATTACATTCCATGCTATATAGGGCCTTCGCTTGGACTAATATGATTACTTCAACGATTACTTCCATCGCATTTTAGCATTTTTAAAAGTAAATTTTTTATCCAAGAAATCAAACATCTTTTGATAACAGTAAACCCATATAATTTATATAAAAAAATCAAACAGTAAATGTTTAGGCTACATCATGTTTCGCAAAATTACACTTTTGTTGATAACGAGTTATTTGTTCATATGGAACACGATAGAAAACTGTCTTTCAACCGGAAAGCATATAACAAAGTTCAGACTAAAATGTGGCGTCGATATATTAGATGACTGAAAAAATGCTCATAGGCGTCATATATATACCTCCCATATTTTGCCCACCCTCCCCTAAGAATTCTCTGATTAAAATAATACGATCAGCCTTTGTTATCGACATGTGCATACATCGATATTCGAAGGAACGCTGCCACGAACTTTAGTGTTCAATGGTAGTGCTACCACCATATGGCTCGTGTTCCGTTAGTGTTTTTTGAGTCTGTCTAGGCTGAGCGACATCCATCATTTAGGACCTCTGTGCCCATGTATTCTTCCGCTGACGACCAAGTCCCAAGTCATCGTCGGGTAGCCAGATCTCAGTCCAGCATAGAAAGAAAAGAACTTAATGAGAAGCTCAGTATTTTTAACCTTTCCAACGAAACGACTATATATATTATATGTATTTATATATTATATATAGTGGCCTATTCACGCTCATTGCCTCTTGAGTTCGTAAACGTATACTTCATACTAGCTATTGGCTCATTGCGAACGTACAAAGCGTGTCCAGCTTTCAGCTAACTCCATCTGTGTCATCGTCGCTCGTCAGGCACTCTTTTCTATTCTTAGATCTAGAAAATTCTCAGGTTACAATTTCCGGTTTAAAATGGCGGTTGATAAGATGGTAACAGGTTTTGTTATTTTGTGTTCTGTGGGGTGTATTGTAAGATATGGATCTTGTGCTCCGATTGAAGGTGAGAAAAAAACACACTCTGGTCTCTGGATATTGTTAGAAAATGATGACTACTCATATTTCTTTGTAACGACGCAGGTCTAGAGATTGTTGACGTTGCACTTCCTTTCCATTTCGGATTGGGTGTGGCTGAATCTCGTGTGTTCCATGCTAACCAAATAGTAAACTGATTATTGACAGAAATGACTTAAGGATTAAGATATTTGTTGGGAAGAACGGTGCACGCTTTGTAAAACTGCACGATTAGCTACGTGGACTAAGATAAATAGCAAACAAATTTGATGCAGGACCATAGACCTTACATCAGTAATAGAGAAGATGTAGGGGAGAATAATGGTTCACACTATTAAAAGCAACGCACACGTCAAGAAGAACAAGTTCGATTAAGTAGCTCTTAAATGTAAGCACATTATTTCTAAATTAAGGTCTGCTCACTCATGTGGAACCGTTTTCCGGGCTCTGCTCCAATATACTTAAGAGCATACTGTAACCCACTATCCTCCTTATTAAGTCGTTTACGATTGTGATGGGTGGGACCCATAATGGATGATAACACTGGCATGCAAAACAGAGGAAGCGAGTCAATATTTGCTATCCCTAAGGTTGATTAGGCCCTCTTTCGGTGGGCGGTGGCATTGGTTGAATCAGCTTATAGCGTGGATTCTTCTTGAAGTCCATGGGTCGAATGCAATTCTGGTCTCTGTTTGCAATGCCAAATGCTGCTGCACATGGGTCCCTGGGTCAAAAGACCCTTAGGGTCTACTGCAACCCTGATCATATCCACAGTTTTGGACTTGTTCCTTTATGACCACCATCTAATTCATATTTGCATATTCTGCACCCTTTTGACCGACCCTCCTCTTGTTTTCAGGCTGGGGACTGGCTCTGCTGTTGTAATCTGAGGCGAGGTAGCGGTTTAACATCAGAGTTTTCCTTCTCCTATCCCTGCTCCTCTCCCGAGGTACCCACTGGGCAATAGGGCCAGGTTTATTGTGATGGTGGCATGATCTTGCCATGCCTCAGCTCTGTCAATGGGTATATGCAGTTTTTCAAGGAGGTGGTGCCATGCACTCACCACCCCACTGCTCCAATGGCAGAGTTGCCACTGTTGGTCTGCCACTGCTTATTCGCTTATTTCGCAGCTACCCATCATTCTGACAGGCATTCCATTATCCACCACCTGTGGACCTACTTGGTTGCAGTCAGTTTTAATTTCCTCCATGATACTAAAACGAGAACGGAAATGAATAGGTTATCGTTCACGAAAACTAGAAACTAGAAAGAAATGATGAACTAAACAAAATAAAAATGAAAAATAGTCGATATGGAATGAAAACAATTTTGATATCTTGAATGAAAACTATAGAAAATATAGTATCAATTTCTTTCCTTCCGTGCTGCTTTCAGCTTCAACTGTGGTAACTAATTCCGGTCCAATTCAAAATGAAGGGTCTGGAGCATTAAAAAACTTCAAATTCCTGGCGATATAGTTTGACGAATGAGACATTACTAGACATAATGTTGAAGTCAGTAATGGGAAAAAATATCTAAGAAGAAATGGACAGATATTTGTCAGAGGTGACTAAGTATTGCGCAGATAGTGCGCCAGATTCTGGTCCGAATGAAGGATGATTTATCCAACATTAGATCCTGTAGCTGAAGATTTTCTCGAAGCTCCTGCTCGTTGAAAGGATCTCTTCTTTTAGGCTATGTGGACTTTAACACCAGGCAGATGCAACAGGATGTCCAAATCTTAGGAAACATAAACTTTTCTTAAGTAAAATATGAATGTTTTATAAGAATACTAGATAAGCAACATTCCTTGTTACTTATGTACAATGAATGGTGATGGTCTGATTCATTGCTGTTTTGTTTAATAAAACTAAAACAAGAGCAAAGAAGGTTATACCAGCGATTCCCAACCTGCGGCCCACGGGCCAAAAGTGGCCCGCCAGACCTCAAAAAGTGGCCCTCGACCTATAAAAGATTTTAAAAATATACGTTGAAAAAAATGAATATTTGACAGAATAGTTATTTTCTACTATAAATTATTATAATTATTTTGATGATGTCTGTAAGTGACTTCAAATGTACTATATTGAAGTTCAATTTAACAATTATATATGTTTTAGTACATCTCTAGTCACGAGGTTAGTCTATGTCAATAAACCGCCGCTAATACATAAGTATTCTTTATCACATAAAATAATTATTTTAACCCTGTGGCCCATCATGTCCTCGTACAAAATAAAAGTGGCCCTTAGTCGAAAAAGGTTGGGAACCACTGGGTTAGACATTAAAACAGAAGTGTCAAAAAAATATCGCATTGACTGACTTTATACTTATTATATATCTGAGTTGACCACAGATTGAATAAGATCAGGATAGTTATACTGAAGACATGTGCAAGAGATTTCTGACTGTGACAATATTCAGTGTAATTTTTGTAATAGATGATGAGAAAGAAATTTTGAAGAATTTATTACTTTTGACATTTTATTTTATTATTATTATTATTTTCCTAAATTTGATACCGCCCTTCTTCCAACATTTTTTTTGTGTGCTCAGAAGTGCCCACACACGCCTTGACGACGCAATTGCAGTTGTACTGCAGAGCAATGGTGCGCGAAGGACTTGCTCAAGGTCCCTACACAGTGACTGACGCCCCGGACGAGGCTTGAACCCACGCGCTCAGCACACACTGAATGTTACGGGCTGACCGCTCTAACCGATTAGCCACTGTGCCACACCAGAGATATAAGAACATGGTAAAATATAAAGCAATGTTTTTATGCTGACTGTCTTCATTTAATTCCTGTGTATGTATCTTGGTAATTAGTAATTGAATAATTATCTTTTGTAGACAGAATTGTGCTCGATAATGGAACAGTGCTGACGATGAAAGTTAATGAGGTTCAGGAAGCTCCTCCACCCCGTTATGAGAGTGCGCTTGATGCCAGTAGTAAGGATGAAGAAAATCCAGTGATTGTAATCCATGAAGCACAGTATGCACCACCACCTCATGTCATAGCTAAACGTAGTGCTGATCCTAGTGATGGTGAAGATGACAACTCAAATGTAGTAATCTACGAGCCTCAAACTCCGCCGCCTCGTCGCAGTGAAAGTGCTCAAGAGTCACCAGAAATCAACACTCTGAGTGTTGTAAAAGATGGTGTTCAATTTACAACAGGTAATACGCTGAATATAGGCTTATTTATTTCTTGGTATTTTGCTTCATTGATAAGAATTCCTCAGCAATGATCTGTGCTGTAAGTCACCAGTTACCTTTGAAATTCATACTTCTGGTCTGGCTAATAGCGTACTTGTTACATTTTGGCAAAGATGATTATCCACAAGTTTTATTCTGAAATTAACTACTTCATATTCCAAAGCTGGTTGCTGGTTGTTGTAATATAATTGCTGCTTTCTTTTCAAAATGTTATGAATGTAGAAACTGCTACTAAACCTTTGTTTTCATTCATATATTGCTCAAGTTGTACAAGCTTTTATCTGCATCATAATTCCTTTTATGTCCACATACTACTTTGGGTGAAAGTCTGGCTTGCATGCTAGAGCTTCCCGTGCCAGATCATTCTTACTCAATTTTAGACCTGATGGGAGCGATAGTTTGGAATTGACTCTTGGAATAATGCACCTGCTTCCCAGAATCCTCTCTGTCATGTTCAATGCTAACCTCAGAATTGTTCTGTTTGGTTGTACTGGAGTGAGGAGTACCTCTGAGTAGTCCCATTGAAGGTGCTATATAAATCCCCCAATGAATGAATGAGTTCATGCAGGCCCTAACATTACCCTGAGTATCCTAAGGATGAGGTAGTATGAATATTTGCATAAAGTAACAACATACCTGCTTAATTTCAGTAAATGCATAGTTTATCTGTCTTGAGTGGCATGGTGGCTGATTGGTCAGAGCGGTCGGCCCGTAACGCTCGAGGCGTCATTGTGTAGGGACCTTGAGCAAGTCCTTCGCACACAATTGCTCTGCAGTACAACTGCAATTGCGCCATCGAGGCATGTGCACTTCTGAGCAAAAATTTTATAAGCAGGGCAATTTCAAATTTCAGAATAAATAGAAAAATATACAGAAGTAAAGTAGACAGAAAATACCAGATCAGTTGGTAAAATGTGGAACTTTTGAGACGGAGACTTTTGAACTACTGGTCAGAGGTCAAGTTCTTCAATTTGTCTCACACTCATTCTATCTCATAATGATACTGTCTGTGGTATTTGGGCTAATTGGGTGCATCTCTGGCCTAGTTTCTGCACTTGTTTGGTGGTGCCCTCTTGGTTCTGCTCCATCCTACTTGTCTGACCTTTGTCAACCTCTCTCTGACCTTGCAGCCCATCAAACTCTTTGCTCCTTGGCCAGGGAGTGCTTATGGTCCTGCGTGCTCGCCGCTTCTATTTGACAGATGTCATCAGACCTTTTCAGCTGCTGTGCCTTCCATCTGGACTAGCCTCTGATAAACTTGAGACAGGGGTCACATAAATCCTCAGAGAGATTGAATGAATGTTCCTTATGGTATCATAAAGATTTATTTTGTGAAAACCAAAAAATGTAGTTTTTGAATGCACCATGCTAGGATGCTGATAAATTAAATGATGATTTATTGTTTACAACATACAGAATGTTATCATTTCTCTGATGTTTAATAATAATGATTGTGATTTAGAAATCAGTTGTTTTTTTTATTTAGTAGTGATTGATAAGAGTGAACAACCAAAGTCAGAAAACCAAGGAAATGATGATATCCAGCCAGTTGGTAATGGTGGGAATGTGGGAAAAGACAATGCTGGAGAGGACAAAGGACGAGATGGAATCGCACCAACTGCTATTCCAGTGATATCAATTAGCAAAGGGGATGACAGTGGGAACAATGATTCACAGGATGCCAAAGGAGAAACAGGTGGTGTTGCTGATGATAAGAAAGACAATGATACCCAAGGAGACACAGATGGTGTTGCTGATGATAAAAAAGACAAGGATACCCAAGGAGACACAGATGGTGTTGCGGATGATAAAAAAGACAAGGATACCCAAGGAGACACAGGTGGTGTTGCTGATGATAAAAAAGACAAGGATACCCAAGGAGACACAGATGGTGTTTCTGCTGCTGATGGAAAAGGCACAAAAGGAAACAGTGCAGATGACAAGAGTGTTAAAACTGAGGATAAACTCTCTGGTGAAAACATTTTACCTGTTACACCAGCTGGTGAAATCCCTAATGAAAAATTACCTACTGAAAGCAAAGAATCTGATGATGGTGATATCGCCGATAATGGACTGCCTGGTGATAATGAATCCAAGGATGAAGACATTGCTAAACCACCGTCTGCTGCTGAACCAACCGACGATGAAAAAGATGATCATGCATTCGATGATAATATCAGTTTTGGTGTGGATGGTAATGACAATAAAGATGATGTAGAGGAAGAGGAAGAGGAGTATGAGGATGATGATGACACTAACACAGACCAGAATCCCAAAGAAAAGATATTTTTTGAAGGTAAATCAGTTGACCTATTATTCAAACAATAAAGATGCTCTGGTGCATGCCATCAGAACGTGAGTGGCTTCTCTCCTAGGTTCACACTGTCTGTGTTGATTCTCTTTTGTCTAGGATTATACAAGGAACAATAGTACCAGGTCATCTAAATCATTTTTCAGATAAGTGGATGACTAGTTTCTAGTTACTGTGCTAACATATTTGTTTACCTCCTATTTTATCTCAGTCTTTGTTTCTTTTCCTTTGCATTGAGCATATAGTGTATTGTGTGAGATTTGGTCAGCTGGCTTTCTCTCGACGTGTCCAGGCTATCGGAGTCTTAGTTCAACACTTACGTTTAGCTAAATTGTTTGGATACCTAATGATTGTCTAATGTTGTCATTTCTCATTTTCTATGATCTTGAAATCTCTGCAATCTTCTGCAGCCAACTCGTTTCTGCTGTAAGAATTCTTTTTGCATCTTGCTTTTGCTTTGTCAATCATTCTAATCTGTATAGGAAAACGGTTGTATCATTGTATCATATATTTTTATGTTTATTTCTGCTTCTTCACACCCTGTTCATTATTTCAAAGGCTATGTGATATTACTGCTTCTAATGCTAAGTTGAATAGGTATGGGTAAACAGTAAGTAAGTAAATAAGGAAGTATATTCTTTATTGAACCAGCTGCATATCTGCACTCTGGTGTACAAAAGATTTAAAAGCACAGCATTCTAATTAAAAAGGATTTTTGCACTCGTTAGATGGTCTGTCAGTTTAATAATGCTGTCATGGGTGTAGGGAGTAATACTTCTACTTTGATGTGAGAGTATTCTTTAACATGAAATGCAACATGAGCAAACAGCCCAGTGATGAATATGACTTAAAACATGTGTCATGACTTTAGTGATGTGCTTCAGTTCATTGTGTGTTTTGTTATGACTGGGGCTGTAAATGTTTTGCGATCATCGTGGGATTCGCAAAATTTGCAAATTTTTGATACTACCGGATTTGCAAAATTTTTGATACTACCTCAAATTTTAACATAATGCTGCGAATTAAACATTTTTTTTGTGCTGCTCGTGTTTTTTATGTGGTAAAGGCAAAGGTTCTAAACATTAGTTACGACTTCGTGTGTGACAACATTCGGTGGCTATAGAGGAAGACGTTTAATTTAAGCCCGGTATGTTTCAGGTGAGCGGCAATCTACTATTTTGCAGAACATGCAATGTGCCCGTCGAATTTAATTGGAGGGACAGTTGCGCTTAGCACCTCAATAAGCACCATTCACAAGCGCAAAGCACAGAATTTTGAGAGTGAAAAGGCAAAAACGGAAAAATTGCAACCTGCTCTTTCAGCTGTGTTTGAAAAGCAGATATCGCAGCAACAACGCCCGCTATTATTGGCATAAATGGTCGTTGATTATACTCAGCTATTGACTTATTTATTGTGTTACACATTTGACCGTGAACACGCCGCAAATTCTGTGCTATTGGCCGTGACTTTTTCAATTTTCAACCGCGGAAAATTTACAGCCTTAGTTATGATGTAACATTTAGAGGAAATCACTCAACAGACATATTCGCAGTGGCCAAATATCACGTTTTGGCACTATTCACTTTGGCAAGTCCTAGATCACAAATGGTTGAAAATAATTTTTTTTATTATTCAATAAACTTACATTATTAAATGTTCTACCCTATAACAAATAATTATAATTTGCCAAAGGATCAATGATTCTTTATGTGGTATCATTACCGATAGAAACATTTATTTCAAAAGATTTTTATTTCTTGAAAACGTGAAGCTTTTTTCATATTGAACAAATGGTACTCAGTTCATACCCGGATCTGGCAAATAGTAAATCCAAATACTTGGATTTGCTACTTTGTGGGAAATATCTACCTGGCTGATCCCTAGTAATATTAATGCTAGGGCTGTTAACGATTAATTTTAATAATTATCTTTTAAATAGTTAACGATTAATTAATAGTTTATTTCGATTAAATCACAATAATGTGTATAATTACATTTGTCAAACAAATTAATGACATTTCAATTAAAATTCTCAGTTACTGAACTTAGTTACATACAGAAAATAACACAGGCGATTTTCTTGCTCGTATTGAAGTGTTAGATCCATTATGCAAACAATTTGTCGCAATAAATACAATAAGCGTTATCAGCATGTTCGATATTTCTGTTAGTCAATAATTTAAATCCAAAATGTTCATGTAATTGACCTGATATGTGTTTATATTTAATATCTCGATTACTATCCTCTGTCATATTGCAATGTGTACGGTTAAGGCTGTTTCTTTCAGACTTTCAGTACATGTTAGTGATTAACGGAATAATCGAAATGATTAATCGTCAACAAATTTGTAATCGTTAAAATAAATTATTGACTGATCAATAATTAATCGTTAATTTTCGCAGCTCTAATTAATGGTATTCCAATATTTTGGTTTTATTTTGCTGTTCTTTGTATGGCCACAGTTGTTGTTACACTTAATGGCTGCATCTTCATTGCATCACCTTAAATGAGACTTTGTATATCGACCGTCTGCTATGTTGGGCATTTGCAAACATGTTTTGTATACCAGTTGTTGTATAACAGCGGTTCTCAATTTATTTAGTCCTGTGACCCCTAATAATATTTTCAAAGGTGTGGCAACCCCCTGCTGTTAAAAGTATTGGGTTACTGCCTTCACCGCGTTTTTACTACTATGCATTTTACTTCTTATCATTGAATAATCCATATACCTCATGCATAACAGTATGATCAATCTTTAATTAACAGAACAATTTAAAATTTGTTGTTGGTAATAATTTTATTCAATGAATCATAGTACTAGAAATAAGTAAAGATTAATTACAGTCACTATAGTAGAAGGCTAGTTCGTGTAATAGTCACGATCGCACAAATTGTATATATGAGATAGGACTTACAAATTTTACAAATTCCTGAAGGTTCCAGGTGATCTGGAGTAAAGGCAACGCAAATCGCGACCCACAGGTTGAGAATTGCTGTTGTATAGCAACAGTTCTGTGTTCTTTGTTTCATATCATCATTTTCGGAATGTGTTGGCTTGTATTGTAGGCTTGTGCAAGAATTTTCTCCAAGTGGGCATTTGGTTTTTTGGCTTGCTGATGAGTATTATTGCAATGTTCTGTTATCGTTTTGTTACAGAAGATGGGGAAGGGAATGAAGATGGTGATGATGATGATCGTGAGTTTATTTATGATCATTCTGTGTTTTTATTTCTGAAAAATATCACAAATGATCTTTTATTTAATAGTACTGACATTTCTAGAACATGTTGACACGAGAAGCAGAGGCTTTAAGTGAGGCAGTTAAGTGATATTGTGTAAGATTTGTTGAGTTGGCAATTTTTGCCAACTGGTGCTCAGCTTGTTATAAGGAGGCCAGAAGAGGTGACTGGTCCTGATACAACATTATTCTAATCTAAGTCAATGACTTCTATTGCACCATTTTCTTAATGAGTTACAAGGCATCAATCGATGGTTTCTTCAAGTTCGTCAGTAGTAACATTTGTTTTCTGTTTGAGTAGACAGGTTGAATCTGATAGGTTAGAGTAACTAAAGGTCAAGCAACCAAAGGTAGCAACCTGGAGCAGATGTCTTTTTGGTTTTAATTCATAATGAGATTAGAGAAATGACGTGTTGCACAAAACTATGGCATTACGTTTTTTAAACTTTATAGACCAAGATAATATAAGTAAGCACATAAATAAGTGGAAGATATTTTTAGAAAGGGGCCAATGTTATTCAACCAATCAAAATGAACTTTCGAATCTACATCTACCTGGTTATTTAGTATTTACATGTCAATGAACGAAGTTGGCAACACACGTGGACAAATAGATATCGCGAATGAACTCATTATTTGCTTTCAGAAGAATTTGATTCAAATGATGACAGTTTCTAGGAATCTGACAATTGAGTTATGTCTGATATATCAAGTGATGAAAATAGAGTGTGTTTGGCCAAAGGGAATTCAAACTTCGACACCAGTTCACAGATGGCATTCAGCACAGTGTTGCCGAATGAAAGTGGGAGGGAAATATTTTGCGATGGGTGAAATATTCTCGATGAATTAGATTCAGTTTGATGAATAAGGCAATAAAAAATTGTCCAATTTTTGAAGCGACTAACTTTGAAAGAATGAAGTGGAAGAGGAGATAAAATAGACTATCTTGGTAAGGAATTGACTGCGATATATCACAAATTGTTTACTCTAGATAGTATTTATATGGTAAACCATTGTTGGACCTAGATGATAAAATCTGCTCATCATTTGAGGGCTGGCTGAGAACCTCTTAAAGTTTATTTGTTACTTGATTTTGACTATTTAGCTTTAAATTGCTGATTGTTTTACAGCTTTGGATGAAAATTACAGCAAAGGAAAGCCTGCCATTAGTGGTATGAATGGTTCTGTTGTCTTTGTTCTTTGGCTTCATCTTCATTCTTTTGCCTTTTTTCATTAATCTGAAAATGTTGAGTGATTGTGATAGAAAGAATAATGATATATTGGAACCCTCTTTGAAGTTGAGACGATTATAGTATAAAGAGCGATTGAACATATTAGCTGTTGGTTTACTGCTTTGCTTATTAAAGTTTTCTCAAAGGAATATATAGCAATGCAAATGTAAATTTCCAAGATGTCTCAGCAACGAAAAACCACGTAAGACCTTTTCATTGATGTCTATATTATTACATATCTACATACAGTTGTATGTTCGTGGGAAATTTGCGTGTTTCGCTTAAGTCTTTATAGTTGACTACTTATTCTGTTGTTGCTCATAGTGTAGTGTCTGTGTATCTAATAAATTTATATGTTAACATTGGTCAGAGTGTAAACCTTTTCCTATTACGAATGAATTATTACCAACGAACAGTCCTACTTCGCAGCAGTTTACGTACATGTGCATATGTATACATATGTATGCATGTATACATATGTATGCATGTATAGTTCGTATGCACATACTACAAATGCCTACACTTACATAAATCAATGTAACCGTTCTGACAGGTTTTTGCGGTTGGAAATGTAGTGCTAATGAAATTAAGTAACTATTCTGTTTTATTAAAGATGTGTGAAGCTGTCCATTAACATTTGTCTCAGGTGAAATTAGTGAGTCAGAAAGAAGTAGCTCATCGAAGCAAGACGTCTCCGAATCGCAAGGTTCTGGGCATTTTATGTCATATTTCCTAATTTCGGTCGTGTTTGTCGCTTGCTTCTACTTGGTCTTCCACAACAGACAAAAGGTAACCAACTGCCTGCTTTTGTTTTTGTTTCTGCTGACTACTTGGCATTGAGTGCTAAGATCCTGTAACAGTACTAGAAACATGTGTAACCAGATGAAATAACAATATTTTATTATAAATGTATTGGCAATATGAATGTTATTTTGTGATGCATTATCTGTTCTAATGACTTCTATAGCACCATTATCATAATGCCAAAGTGGTCGCTTCTAATCACATATGATTATTCATTGAGAAAGCCAGGCAGTACTAATCTAATCACTTTTGGTAAGCAATTTGACCAGGAAAGTTATCCTCTGTGGTTACCAAAGTGTGCCTTGCCATTTCTCATTATTGGGTGTGAATTGTTGATGGACTATGAGCATAATATATATTACTTTGATATTTCTTAAATATTGGTACTTCAGGAATTAAAGTGTTTTGGTAACATCAATTGAACTTCAGCACCTTTGGTTTATATTTTATGGTTCATCTATTGCCATACAATATGATACAGCTCTAATTTGATATTACCCTTCTTACAATTAGTTCAGAAATGCACACACGCCTCGACTTCACAATTGCACTTATATTGAAGAGCAATTGTGCGCAAAGGACTTGCTCAAGATCCCTACATAGTAACTCCTCAGACGAGGATCGAACCCGCTCTCTCAGCGCTACAGTTGGTGTGGCACAGTAACTGATCGGTCAACCCGTAGCGTTCAGTGTGTGCTGAGCGCGCGGGTTCGAGCCTCGTCCAGGGCGTCACTTTGTAGGGACCTTGAGCAAGTCCTTCATGCACCATTGCTCTGCAGTACAACTGCAATTGCGCCGTCGAGGCGTGTGTATGCACTTCTGAGCGAAAGATGTTGGAAGAAGGGCGGTATCAAATTTCAGAAATAAATAAAAAATAAATAAATACAGTGCGACCGCTCTAATCAATCAGCCATCGTGCCACACCAGTTCATATCAGCTGAAGCTGACTAATGCTTACGACATTCTGTGACTTTAGTGGAAAGTTTATCCAGTTGTCGTCTTGTACTTATTGGTTGCTGGTGTGTAACTGAATGACTGCATTTGTATGTTGTAGATAAAGGCATACGTTCTTGAGGGAATGACAGGTAGAGGAAGAAGACGCAAAGCTGGCAACAGTGAATATCGCCAGCTGACTACAGCAGAGGAGGTGCTACCATCTGCGGACAAAGAAATGGAATCGCAGACAACATACACTTATTGATTTCATTCTCAGATCATTCCATAATAATGTCTAGATTTCACATGTGACACTATGCTATATATATATCGGTGTAATATTAATTAGCAATTTTCGTGTGGTTGAATATTGCTCTATTCTTTACACTGCAGTTGTTTCCTTGAAGAATTGGGTTTTAGCAAATTATTTGAGGGAAATGTTTCCTAGAAGAATGGTGAGATGTTTAATAAGGATGATTTATCATTGAGATCTGTATTGGTTTTGCTGCAGTGTATTTTTCTAGCAATTGCCCAGAAATGGTGCCATATTTGTGGGTACCAAATATTCTATAATTTCAGGTGTTTTTTTCTCGTGTTTTACTGCCAGATGCAGATCTGCGATAATAAATAAATATCATTTTGTGAGCAATTTAAATTTTTTACTATAAAAAATGTTCTGTTGTTTTTCAAATTTCGTAAATGAAGCTCTAATTAAGTGGTTTGTTTAATCTTGGTCCCAAAACTGTTTATTATCTGCAAGTATGCAGCCCTTTACCTATGAGCAGAAATTTTGATGTGAAGATTTTTCATACAGAGCTTATTTATGATTTAACTCTTTAATGATGAACTGCATTGGTTTCCCATATGTACATTTAGTACAACTTTTGCCATTAAAGGGGTAATGACTTTGATATATACATTTGTGGAATAGAGCAAACGGCATCAAAATCTGGTTACTACTCAGCAAATAATGGAAGGTATGCGAAAGAAGTCTAGGTCGTTCACCTCTGAAAATATGCTTATTAATGTAGCAGTGCAAATCTTGACACCACATGCATTAAAAGTAATTTTTCTTCAATTAAATATTTGAATTCAACATTTTTTATTTCAGATTTTGAAACAAGACATGTAGGTTTATAAAAATTTTCTGTGTTTTTGACCCTCATGCCTATTTCAGCCTTTATCTCAATAACTTGGAGCCGACAAACGGCGGGTTGTGACCCCTTGCATCACATTTGGTTCTATCAAACCTGGTAGTTGGTTACGGATAAGGTAACCAATGACATTAACACATTTTACTACATCAAATATAACTTATGCAATTCTGAATAATTGTTCCAGATTGATTTTTCATCTGCAATGCAACTGCTACTTTTGCCTTTCACAATAGAGCTCCATGCAAAAATGCATGCTAGATTAGAAAGGCAACATTTGTCAATTATGTGTGCCATGTTCCAGGGATTTGCATCTGCGCTGGAAAATAATTCTTTTGCTGCTACATTGATAAGAATATTTTATTGTTTCTGGCATACGTACATTTTCTTTTCTTGGTATCAACTGCATGAAATCGTTTCTAGCTAGCGTAAGATTCGATTTGTGATCCATTTTCCCTGAAGTGTTTTATTTAATTGGATTTGTCTTTTCTGACTCTGCTGAATGCTTGTTTATGCACGTCTGGGATTGCATTTACTAAATTTAAAGCTCTAGGATATTATCATTCAAAGGAATTACTGCCTGATGTAACTATAATGACTATGTTTTATTATCTTTTTGTCTTTCTAAAACTCTGTACAGTGTACACTTGACAGCCTTTTTGTTAAACAGCCATTGTGAATTGTCTTGTCCATTGTGTGAATTGTGAAGAATATGACTTAAACAGATAATGTTGAATTTTTTATTCAATGGCGAGAAAGGATCCTGCTGATAGGAATTGCTCTGGGGAGACATTTGAACTTTATGTCAACTAAACTGAATGAGCTATTTGTGTTTACTTATTTGTTTATTTTGCTAGAATTAGAATAATTTTTCAATTATTTCAGTTATAGAGTTGAATATTTGATGTCTTATATTTTGCAACAACTGGTGTCATGCATGAAATACATGAATTGAATTGAAGTAGTTGTTGGAAGGAGGTGGAAGTAGTGATATTGATTACAGTCTCTATAATGTTGCAGGATTCGTAACAGGGTTTATATATTTAAAGAATTAGTTTTGTGTGTAGTCAATTGTGGCAAATGAGAAACTGTTGCTGCATCAGTGTAGCATATGGTTATATTTTTTCCTGACGTTGGATACGGCGCCCTCGTGAGATTCTTGTAGGGCGCTATATAAATGTTCCTATACGTACATACAGCCGTTGATAGACTGAGAAATTCAGTTTTGAATTGTTAGCATAGGTTGGTTGTATTTCATGCATGTCATCGGTGATGTATTTGTACTGTAATATTGTGAATTATTAACACACACAATATTAACTCAGATTTATTTGAATATAAATAAGTAAGAGATACAATGATACATTGTCAAAAACCATAAAATGATTTGGCATGCTTTTGATTTGAGACAATTTTGTTTGCAGGCTTAATGCCAAGCATTCTGAACATCTTAAACACATTCAACTCTCAGTTAAAGGTTAACAGATATAAATTTAAAGAAATTTTCCTGTGCTAGTTGAAAAGTATGCCCTAAGAATCTTATGAGTTTTGAACAAGAAACACATTATTTGGTCATTTATATACGTGATATTGGCTTGCTTGAGAATTTCAAGTGAAAGTGCATTGTAGTTTTGAATATTGGTTGTAGTGAATTGAACACAATGAATTTTATATACCAAGTCAGGATAGCCCAGTGCTGTAGTAGGTGCTAGACATTTTTAGGTCATTAACAATTAATAAAATTTCATTTTCTATTTATGCATTGTTGAAGTCAAAATATTACTTGCTGAGAAACAATTTTGTGGATATGTTTATTGAAGTGAAATCAGGCTAAATTCTTTACA
The DNA here is from genome assembly GCA_959347315.1 of Bimastos eiseni. Lineage (NCBI taxonomy): Eukaryota > Metazoa > Annelida > Clitellata > Crassiclitellata > Lumbricidae > Bimastos > Bimastos eiseni. Next base: position 10,212,961 of record OY365814.1, read on the forward strand.
TATTTATTGGTCTGCAACTAATTGTTATCTGAAATATAAAAAATTATTTTGATGTAGAATTCAATATAAGTTTTGATGTTGTGTGCTCATGAAAACAAGTAATTATTTGCAAAATGAGCCGTAATGCCTGACTTTTGATGTTATGTTAGCTAAATAAATATTATTATGTTATATTATATTAAATATAATTCTCAAATATATATATATAGATATACATCATAGTGTTTTTAAAATTACATGAGATATTTTTAACTGAAAGATTTGTTACCGGCCAGGTCGAATTCTCATTTCAGTTTATGTATAAACTCCACTTCAAAAATTATATCTTCATTGTTGAGCATATAGACTTGCTCACTGCGACCTAAATTAGGAACCTGATGGCATATGGGCATTTCCACTCGCAAGGAAATCAGAATCTGGATGACAGTGTGACTGGTTGTATTGAACGGTAGCTATGGTACTTCCAATTTGGGAAAGAGCAGAAATTTCGATTATATGATTTTACACATCAACCCTGAGAAAATATTATTCAAGAAAATCATGTATGGAGAGGGAAGTACAATGCCTACAAGGATTCCCTGCATCATATGTGTTTGATGTTGAAGATATGACTAAAATCAGAATAAAAGATGGTCAGCATTTTAAAGACATGGTGACAGGCATTTATGAGGGGGTGAGGAGCTTTGTCATGCAATTGGAACTGTAGCTATGTAGGTTTCTCTGTCGGAGATGTCATATGAGGAAGAGGCATCATTTAATTGATCAGAGTTAGATTGGCCACCAAGACAACAATGGGTAACAATCTCTGTAGTTACTTGTGATGGGATGTTGCAGAAGCAATCGATCGCACCACAACGAACAGTAAAAAGGTCTCGCGTATATTTTCTTGTCTCATTGCATCCAATCTATGTGTATCACCAGCCATGCATCGATCCATTGAGCAAGGAAACAACACAGCCATAAGCAACTGAGATTCATTGATCTTTCGATACTTTTAGTGTTAATTTTTTGTTACACTGGGATGGAATGATCATGCTGGATGTGTTTACAGAGATAGAACGAAGGTGTGTTGATCGTCTTCCAATGATGGCATCTGGATAAAGCTATTGGCCATTCTCAATCTGCAGTCGGAGACTAACGGCAGATGCGTATTTGGCTGAGATCAGAAGCTTTGAATTGGAAGACAGAATCGTGGCCATGTGTTTTTTGACATGGCAGTACTGTCCATGGTTTCTGGCTGCAATCGATCAGTCCAAGTTTTCCTGCAACTGGATACACCACTTCACAGAGATAATTACGAAGAGCTACTGTAATTAGCAGCCATGTTTCTAGGAGGAATTCTACTGAAAGGAATGAAGTTCAGGCTTGTATAGGCATTTCACCTGTGCTCAAAATTTGGCTTTTCTGAGTCAATTTCCCATTCAACAATGCCATAGCACAGACAATCTTTAGAGTGTGGAATCATTTACGTCGAGTGTCATCTTTTGTAACAACAACTTACGTGAAGTTCTGGCTACCTGTACTATGTACATCACTCCATGGAAACCCAAGACTCTTGCAGGTTGCCCTTATCATTTTCCAACAAACACCAATGTTGATAATTCATTCACCGTTGATGAAAACAGTGCATAATCTAAAGCATTGCACTGCAATCATGGATCCGATGAAGCTCAAAAGAGTATCCCTCCCCAAAATAATTCATTTACAAAAGCACTGCACGATTTCTTCACCACTTCTGCCACCAAAATATTCCCAATATTCAGATTAGATGACTATTTCCCGGAAATAAGGAAAACAATTTGTTCTGCAAATGGTCAAGTGTCATTGAAACAGATTTCCAAAAGCAGTGAAGGGAATAAATAATTAAATGACAAATAGCTGATGATTCGTTTTGCCTTTGCCTTGTATTTTATCTTTTGCATTGAAATTTTTTAGGATTTAAAAAAAATGCAATGTGCTCATTATTTCCTAAGTGATAATTTTTCTGGGGCTTTGAGCAAGTTCTAAATTTGTTCAGATTTTCAACTGATTTGGAAAATGACAATGGTTCTCAAGATAAAATACAGATAGTTATTATATTAGACACCCTGTTATAGAGTAGGGTTAGGCCTATTTGATTTTTGGTTGGCACTGCTCTGATTTTGTTGTTGGCTATTTGTTTGGTATTTACTGTTTTCCTTGATCTGGTTTTATACAGATGTTTTATATTTTATCTTGTGTGATGAAATTTTTAATTGTTAGCTATTTCTTGTGCCTGTGTTGGCTGCAGCAATTCTTGATTTGTCGTTTGTTTGACTGTCCATTGCGTCTGTTTGTCTATGGTGTTTATAAATACATATCGTAGAGACAGAGCTAATTTCTTTTCTCTGACATCCTGCTGAGAATGTATGTATTGGAGCAATACATGTATTTCTTTATTGCCTTTCAAAAGCCACTGATTGACAGTGCAACAAGAAAAGGTGCGTCTTCATCATCTCCGGCTGAAACTGATGTTTCATCTGCTTCAGGTAGAACTGTTTGAATATTTAGCAGAAGATTGTTTTGTAGTGCAATGGCATAGATCCAAATATCCTGTGATTGTACACTTTGTGATACGTGCATGAAATTTTGCAAAGACATTATACATTGCTTTATTATGAGATTTGGATATTGGGCAATGCGAAAAAATTATTGTTTTGGAAACATTTTTGGAACAATAATTAAAATTTTTAATCTTACATAAAAATTTCAAAGTTTGTGACCATGATTTTTACTTGATTCTTGGTTTGAATGTTTACATATGTACATTTTTAAAGTGTGTAACTAGAGATTTTCAATAAAAAAATTCATTTTAAGAAATAAAATGTAAAAAATAGTTTTTTTATCTTTCAAAAATTTTGCCCAAACATTTTTTGCATGACCCAATATTTAGATCTCATAATAATAAAATGTAAAATGTCTATGCAAAATTTCATGCTTGTATCACAAAATGCACAATTATTTTGCTTTACTGCTGTAGGCCTACTATTGAGAGAAACCCAAGATATAGAGTCATGATGGGTGTAAAGTGTTTACTCTGCTGAGCTTGGTGTATAATGTGGTTGTCTATGCTGGCTTTGAAATGGAGATCTATTAGTTAATCAGAAGACTAATATAGTTTACTTCAATAACCGCGCGTGGCTCATTACCGCGCCGATCATAACCGCGCATTTCGTCACTTATAGAGGAATTGTTAATGAAGTGTTCAACAAAAGTAAGTGAACTATCTAGGTTAACACCCAGATCTCGAACGCTTGACGAGAAAGAAGCATGGGAACCTTTCAGAGAGGAGAACGAAATCAAGCTTCTGACGTTGATGAGGAGTACCAATCCAGATAGATTGAGTTTTTGCAAATATATATATATATATTTTATATATATTAATATATATTTTATATATATTATAGGCCTATATATATATTATTATATATGAGGAAGATTCTGTGCGTTGGTCCGGTTATCCACTTGCAGAGTTTTAGAGCTATTGACTCGAAACCTTCGCCGCTCGCTCAAAGAACTGGCATCTGGGACTCCCATTAGGGGCCGTTCACACATTATATAGCGCATAAATCCCAATTTTTGACCCTACCCCTAATAACGTTATATAACAGCAGCGGTGATCCCCACCCCTATATTATATAACAGATATGCTACCCACCCCCTACCCCACCCCAGTCTATAAGCCGGTTAAAAAACAGACAAGCGACATAATTGTATCGCACAATTTGAAACTTTTTTAACAATACAATGTTAGTTAGCACTTTAATAGTAGTGATAATTGCCTTTATCCATTTCAAGAACTGTAGCAAAAAATCATCATATGCCCAATTAACTATGTGACAAAAGCTACCTTAAAATTGTGTACTCTCTCGTGCCAATGATGTTTAGACCGGATGTATAGATCCATGCTCCTCTGCATCTTAATATTCGGACTTTTAATGGCGCTAAATTCACTTGTATTGATTACGGTAACTAATTGGGTAGTCGACGATTGTCACCATTTATCTACATGTAGGCCTACTAAAACAGCATGATAATAGGCCTGCATGGTAGTGATGTACATCCTATTTAAAAGCACTATTTTAGTTTCCCTCCTTTTTGTACTAGAAATGAGCATTTCAGTATCACACAGAATGGATTGGTTTAATATTGCAGTGTCAGGTATTTATCGATAGATTTGCGGTACAACATTACTCTACCTATTTAATAGCGTATGATGTATACAGAGTGTGTACTACAACTACAATTGGGTATCTAAGCAAACATAGGCTATGTACACATACTATAGAAAACGAAATAAAACATTATGATAATACCTTCCAAAATAATTGTTTCAAGTGAATTAATTATAATTTAAACCAAAATCAAAACAAAGCACACAGAATTGAATTTTAGAGCGTTTGAAGCTATGCAAGGGAATTTGTTAAAATTGCAAATAGAAAATTGTTAAAAGTTGATTTATAAATAATAAGTAAGAATGCCAGGTGGCAGCTAATATTGCTAGTTTTGGTTAACAACGTAAAGCGAACTTCGATGAAACAATGAAGGTCCGTGATACATGGAATTTCCGATTGGCAGGCAAACAGGCAAAATAGCATAAGCTGAAAAGAGTTTGTTATATAACAAAACCTTCAATTTACCCCCCCCCCCACCCTATACAATATAACGCTAACAAAACCGGAACCCACCCACCTACCCCTTGAGCGTTATATAATATGTGAACGGCCCCGTAGAGGGGTTGGTGAAACCCGCGTGCGCCGTCTTCCTGCTCACCACGGCCAAAAACCTGTCTCAAGCCGTCCTGCGCCGGGTTCCTCAGCTAATATATATATATATATATATATATATATATAATATATATATATATATATATATATATATATATATATATATAATACATAAGATATTGAAATATAATATATATAAGTGATGAAGGCTAGAGAGATATCGAATACTCTAAACTTTACATCTGGTAAGCCTGCACATCTGGGAGTTACTCCAGTCGACAGTAGGTCTACTCTATTTTTCTTTGCACATATCTCTGACCTCTCTCGGTCCAGCTTCAATCATTTACGGCGACTACGCGCCATCCGACAATCTGTGTCTTCAACCATTTTTCGTCAATGGTTCATGCCTTCTTCTTTTCTAGCATTGACTTCCCTAACTCGTTACTCAACGGCCTACCAAAACCCGCCTCGCTACACTCCAGTCTGTAATTGATGCGGCTGCTCGTTTGATCGCCCGTGTCCTCATTTCTCGCATATATCCACTTTCATGACTGAGCATCTTCATTGGCTTCCCCTGTCTGATAGAATTCAATTCAAAGTTTTCTGTTTAACATACAAATCGTCTTTGGGTCAAGCCACCTTTGTGATCTTATGAGACGACCTACATATATATTATGTATCTCAGCTATCTTTGTACGTCGTATCCGCTCTTTAGACCGTCATGACCTTATAAGTAGCCTACCTCGGTCTAGAGCTGCCACATCTCGGCATCGTGCCTCTGCTGGCCCTTCGCTATGGAACAACCTCCTTCCTGTTGTGAATCGTGCTGCCATCTTATCTGGTAGCTACCAGCCAGCTCAGTAACTTAACGAGCCTGCATTCTCAATCCGTTCAAACTCAGATTCAAATGTCCTTCATATTGTTTTCACATAGCTAAATGAAAATGAAAAGTTGTTACAAAGTGAAATGCCACTTACTTGTATATTTTTTATGTATAATATTAATGGATTATACAAATGAAACTAGTTAGATAATTACTTTATACATGCACTACATAGAACGGAAGTCTTCCATTTTCAGTATGTCAATGTACAAAATGTGTTGCTGAATTTAAAACATTAGGACTATATATATATTCCAATTGCATTATGACTGGGATTGTAGCGAAATGCGATCTCTGGAAAGACGTGTTTGTTAATGTTTTTATTCTGATGTAAATTCAATATGATTGAGTAGACCTATGACTACAGTTCTCGTCAGGTGAGATTTCGACTTCCGGAGCTTAGCTTATGGAGTGATATCTTCCGTGACAAGAGTTAAGCCTACGCTTGGTCTGCAGACAAAGCCATAGAACTTATCTTACGCAGTTCGACATTCCCTCTTCCAATATGTTTTTTTGCTGACGACTTTATACATTGACTCGAGGAAGATACAGAAAGATATCCCTACAGAGAAGCTTGGCCTCTGTACCGGTTGAATTTATCCGTAAACATATCGAAGGATTCATTGCGTGTAACCGAGTCTTACTCTCACACTTAATTAGGCCTAATTGTCATTAGATCACATCATCACAGACTTCATTATTTTGTTACCTCGCACATGTAACTTCGTCACCATCTCAAAGGTTATTTCCCAAGTAGACATCATGCAGCTTAGATAATTGTATTAATTGCAATAGTTGAATAACTGGCCTACAAACATACTTACATACATCTAGGTTATTGCACAGCCTATTCATACACAGGCGTTCATAATTCGCGCCTTTGAGTAGTCGTCTTGAAGGGGCGCTATATTAATTTATATAAATTCAAATAAATTCAAATTCAATACGCACGCAGGCACACTCACCCGTGAAGTCTAAGTAAAAAATTCTTTATTGTTTGCCAAATCAGTTTATATTCGGAAAGCACAGAAATATGAAATCTCACAATAGTGATTGTATAAACCAGAGTTATTAAGCACATTGTATAGTAGGCCCTAGGCCTATATATACCTGAAACTAAATCAGATTGCAATATCTTTGGTTGCGAGTCTGCAAAGAAGACTATGATATGTTAGCCTTAAACAGATGAAATGTCATCGTCCGTTCATCGGATGAGTTGTTAGGGAAAGTAAGTTTCTGTTGTTGTCTCGAATTTCTTGATTAATTACGAAAGTCAACGGATCAGTAACACATTTTGTCTTTTCCCTTTGACGCATTCAATGCTTCTGTCAATGGTTTGGTTATCTTTCTCAGCTGGACACACGAACGATGTGAGTGGGTGCAGTCGAATTCTAAGCCTTATAACTTTAGTAGGATTGACGGACGGACTTTATGGAGTCGTTTCTTTCCGGTGGGATGAGAAATGACTGAATCGACTGCACGATACGCCCTTTTATTATAGGCCTATGAGTCAACAGAGTGTGTATATACAGTGTGTAGGCTACAGGTCTAGGTTGTGTACCTACACAGATTATAATTATAATACACAGGTTGAAGTGCGTATGGACCAATTTACATGAATGAGCTACATATATGCTTACTTACTTGTGTGCGCGTCTTCCGACTCAACGGACGACGAACGACTATAGACGTTCGTTGACCGTGAAAATATTATAGCACCTTGAGTAACGACATTTGTTGGATATATCACAAATATACTGAATGTATATATACTCAGAACTGCTTCCTATCCCATCGCGGTTAACTAGATGGCCAACCGAAGGAGTTGTAGTTGGTCTAAGTCGTATATAACGAGAATTAAACTTTCATGAGAGGATTGCATGGAACTTCAGTTCTCTCATTCTCTCTTTCTCTCTTTCTCTCTCTCTCTCTCTCTCTCTTTCTCTCTCTCACACACACACACACACACACACACACACACACACACACACTCTCTCTCTCTCTCTCTCTCTCTCTCTCTCTCTTAAAAATAGAGACGTTTTCCAACGTCGTTTTGAGAAACAAACTCTTGCCTCTAATTTTTTGGGACGAGATAGATAAATCCGTAAAATACATCCGTGCATAGATACAAATATCAAAATAGCCTAAATACATACAAGTATATTAATACTTGGCAACTTGCGTACATAGGCCTTCATGTTCATGAGTGAATGAATGAATGAAAAACACGCAATACATGCATAAGTACTGTATGCATGAATATTTAGGCATATACACTTATCCATTCCTTTACCCGGCCATCTATCTATTTGTCCATCCATCTGTTCATCCATCCATCCATCCTTCGATGCTCTGGTTAATTATCCAGCCAACAGACACATATTTGGTGATAGAAAAGTTGTCAGTCGCATTGGGGAGTGAACGTGGTTGATGGGAGGTCGTGGGTGGAACTTGCCTTCGGCGCCTGTCTCTTACATGGAGTGGCTGCGTGTCGTGCCAATCGAAGCGTGAACGCCGCTCGTTATTTATGGGTTGGCTGCACACGATCGGCTTCCAACTGAGCTGTTCCAGATTCCATTGCTAATTCATGTCAGCACAAATCCGGATGCAATACCCCTCTGTCTCTTCACTTGGTTTCTTCTTCTCTTTTTTGTTCCTATTTCGTCCGTCCATCGCATGTCTGAGCTCGTTTTAAAAAGACCGGCTTTCCAGAACCCTCTGGCTAATTGTCTGCTGCCTGTGATGAACGGTGCCACCCATTGTCTCCATAGCATCCGTTGTCCTGTGCGGATCATGACCCGACCAGTGACCGCCATCTCCACGGACGTCGTCCCAGAATAAACGAAGCATTCATTTCAGCGTAATTGGTCACTTAGGACCGGTGACTATGCGAACGTCGCTGATAAAATTTACTCTCAAACAGAATCTGCTTTAAACCGACCGACAACTAGACTGTAAATGGGTTGCAACGACACAGATGAGGAGCGAGTGTAGCTCAAAGTCTGATCATCTGATTCTGAATTGGTAGGAACTTACTTCACTTCGTCAAGTGTAAACGCTAAGCATGTGAACTTACTCAAAATGGCGGCTTCTATTCGACTGCATTTCATAGGCAGTATCAACGAATTGGACTAACGCAAATGCTTATTCTTCCTCTTCATGAAGCACTTTGCCTTACGTTATCGTTTTGGAAATATGATATAAATAGAATAGAAGCTTTTCAGCATGAAAATAAATTCAATTCAACAGACATGTGCGTTGGATTCAGTATGCAACTTAGTCACCAATGTTTTGCGAAGTTCAAACGTAAGCCTTTCTGGATCATCTGCAAATGATGTGCCTACCCGCTATTCGCTACTCAGATAAGACAACTGATAATAATATACAGGCCTATCTTTATTCTGTCTGTTTTGAACCTTCTGCATCTCTTTGGACCTGCTTTCATCTACAAACTCCAGTTTTCCATCTCCCATTTTCAGTTGTCCTTCTTTCATTTCCAGTTGTCTTTCTTCCACCTCCAGCTGTCCTTCTTCCTTCTCCAGTTGTCCTGTTATCTCAAGGTGTCCTTCGTCCATCTCCAGTTGTCCTTCTTCCTTCTCCAGTTGTCCTCTTATCTCCAGTTGTCCTTCGTCCATCTCCAGTTGTGTTTCTTCCATCTCCAGTTGTCTTTCTTCAATCTCCAGTTGTCTATCTTCCATCTCCAGTTGTCCTTCGTCCATCTCCAGTTGTCCTTCGTCCATCTCCAGTTGTCTTTCTTCAATCTCCAGTTGTGTTTCTTCCATCTCCAGTTGTCCTTCGTCCATCTCCAGTTGTCTTTCTTCAATCTCCAGTTGTCTATCTTCCATCTCCAGTTGTCCTTCGTCCATCTCCAGTTGTCCTTCGTCCATCTCCAGTTGTCCTTCGTCCATCTCCAGTTGTCTTTCTTCAATCTCCAGTTGTCCTTCTTCCTTCTCCAATTCTCCACACCTCAGTCGATGTGTTTCTGTGGGCGTCGATCTTTTGCTCTGTCTTTCTTACTGTTACTCTAGTCATTTCTTTTTTTCACTCGCCAACTTTGCACCTTCACAGACTTTAAAAATAGATGCGGTGTTTATTAAATGTCCCTCTGCATATCTCTGTCTTTGTTCCTTTCTATCTGCTGCTTCTTCCACTAAGCCCGTCTTCATGACCTTTAAATACGTCTCGTAATATGTCTGGTGGCTGAATGTAAGTAGGATTTCTATTCTAGTGAGCTGCTCGTGAGTGATACATGACATCAATGCAACAGGTATCCAGGCAAGGGTAGTCTTAAGGTCACCATTAGACATTTAAATCTTGGCGCCTTCCTTCCAATGCTTTCCTATTTCTATATTTCAGTCCAATAATTTTAATACTTTTATTTTCGATTTGTCGTTCTATTCTTCAATAAGTCCTATTTCTTTCAAGAGTTTTATTCACCTCTGCAATAGCACCATGTCTTTCAGCCTCTTATTTTTTGTTTCCGTCTTATCGCGCACCATTTCCTTCACACCATTTCATCTCTTTCTCTCTCTGTCTCTTCTCCCTCCCTCTCTCTCTCTCTCTCTCTCTCTCTGTCTTTCTCTCTCTCTGTCTTTCTCTCTCTCTCTCTCTTTCTCTCTCTCTCTCTTTCTCTCTCTCTCTCTTTCTCTCTCTCTCTCTCTCTCTCTTTCTCTCTCTCTCTGTCTTTCTCTCTCTCTGTCTTTCTCTCTCTCTCTCTCTTTCTCTCTCTCTCTCTTT